>CM076582.1:921204456-921697360 GCA_034641835.2 Pinus albicaulis
TTTCTTTGTCATAGTTCCTTGCTTGATGAGAATGCGTTTATCTCAGAAGTATATAAATCCATCTCTTGTTTTATATAAGTTTCTGTAAATCAATGCTAGTATATGGAGGTGTGGCGTAGAAAAATTTCTTTGAATATTATTATAATTAGATGGGTTGTGTGGAAGAATCACATTCTTACTTGGGAAAATATTTGCAAAAGAGGAAGTAGTGGTCTAGGTTGGTGTATTTTTTATAGGGACTCACAGAGAAATGTATTTCATATATTTCTACAATGTCTCTTTGTTGTTGTAGTGTTGTTATAGGCTCTATAAGGTTTCTTATTGTCACTAGGTTGGGTCTTCTCCTCGTTAGAAGCATGTTATAAATGGTGGTTTGGTAGGAGTGGGAAGCATAGAACATTATGTTTGTTAATTATCTAGAAATTATGGCAGGCGAGGAACACAAAGATATTTGAAAGATTCCCTATAGACATTACTTGAGTCTATAATAATATGCATGCTTGTTTCAATTAAAAAAAAGGTCAAGCTGCCCAGTATTCTTATGAATTCCCATTAGGTTGTGTATCTAGTAGGATATTTTGACAATGTTTCTCAACAAGGGTGATATAGCTATGAGGCTGTGATTTTGGTCAACTCAAATATGTAGTTTCAAGTATATTGGTTTGGTGGAGGTGGGACAAATACTAGAGTAGAAATCCTAGCTATATGGGGGCTGTTATACATGGCTAGGAAAGCCAATCTAGAGAAGACTTCAATGTATGAAAACTCAAGGGTCATTATTGAATAGCTCGTTCGAAGGGAAAATCTATCTTCCCCCAATTTGGAAAATTGGATGCTACACATTGAGAATATAAAGAAATATTCTACATGCATTTCTTTTCAACATGTGTACATGGAGTTAAATGTCATGGAAAAATTTTTGCCAAAGAAAGGTTTCGATGCTACACCAGGGGATTTTCATTACAACATTAGACATAATGGGGAAGTTTAGGATGAAGGCTCCCTGCCTATATGTTGATATTTTCTTTCTACTATGATGGGTTGTAATTTTATTTCTTCTCGAGTATTCTAACTTGAGGATGAAGTGATCTATATTTTTTATATACATAAACTCTTATTTGAAAATTTCTTGTGTTTTAGGTTTGTATAGTTATGGATCCCAATGGGTTTTTTGTTTTACAAATATGCTAGCAATAGTGACAATTTTTTTGATGATATTTTTTTAGGGTTGGGGAATAGTTGGATATGATGAATATCTTTGGTTTATATGTACTAAAATTTTTATATTCATATGATTTCCAAATTTTTTTCATTCATGGGAAAAAATAAACTTGAAATTAAATGGTTTGTAAAATTTTATAGTCATTAATTTATAATAATCATCTAGATACTTAGATTTCACAATAATAAGATTAAAAAAAATTACAAAAATGAACTAAATTATAATTTTATCATTATAAATTTTTTATGGGACCAATAATTTTTGGATAATTGCATGAGAGGCGCATTCTACAGGTCAATATGACCCCAATGTGTAATTATCTCGTAAGAAAAAAAATAAAATAAATAAATAAACAAAAATTTAAAAAAAAAAATCTAAATAATGTCAAACAAAAACTTACATAAACATATAAATGAACAATTAAATATTCATTAAAAATAAATTTAAACGATATTGACTTAAAATATGAAGATGTTTACTAACACTAGAAAAAGAGATATGGTAAATAAATAAAAATATAAATAAACCATAGGTATGGTAAATAAATAAAAACTAGAGATATCGTAAATAAATAAAACCTATTTTTAAATTTACTCAATAAACCACATTATATTTTAAAAAAACTCAAAAAGAGTTTTTATTTAGGTGAAGCACACAGGACAAATTATTATTAATACCGTGGGCCAAATGCCATGGGACAAATAGCATATTTTAAAAGAGATATGGTAAATAAATAAATATAAAAGAGGTATAAAGAGGTAAGGTAAATAAATAAAAATATATCAAATACCATTAGAAATCAACATCTAATTATATATGAAGTATATGAGACAGATACCACGGACCAAATTATTATTAATACCATGCCAAAAAAAAACATTATTAACCCTAACATTAATATTAAAATATTAATATTATCAAATTTAATAAATTCCTATTAATAGAGAGGGGAGAAGAGGAATGAATAGAGAGAGAGAGGGAGAAGAGTGAGAGAGTTAGAGAAGGGTTAGAGAGGGAGAGGGAGACATAAATATGGAGGTGGGAGAGAGATAAGGAGAGAGGGAGGGAGAAGGGGAGAGGATTGGAGGGTAGTGAGAGAGAGAGAGAGAAGGGGGAAGGGTGAGGGAGGTAGGAGAGAAAGGGAGAGAGAGGAAGGATGAGAGGAGGAGGAGAGAAGGAGGGATAGAGAGATGGAGTTGGAGGTGGAGAGAGGAAAGGAAGAAGAAATACTTAGATAGGGAGTGACAAGGAAGAGATGCAGAGAGAGTGTGTATGCTTAGGGATGAGATAAAGATACATAGGAGTGATGGAGACAAGGGAGGAGAGAAGGATAAAGGGAGGGATATATACTAATATAGTTGGAGAGTGAGATAGAGTGATGGGGGAAGAGAGAGGATTGGAGGGAAGAGAGAGAGAGAGAGAGAAATAGAGAGAGCTGCGGGGGCAAATAGAAGGAAGCGAGAGAGAAAGGGAGAGAGGGGAAGAGAGTGATGGGAGAAGAGAGAGGATTTTAGGGGAGAGGGAGAGAGAGAGAGAGAGAGATAGATATGGGGGCATAGAAAAGGAGGTAGGATAGAAAGGGAGAGAGAGGGAGGAAAAGAGAGGGGACTCAAGAAAGAGAGGAGGAGAGAGGGAGGGATAGAAATATCAATTTGGAGGGGGAAAGAGGGAGGGATAGAGAGATGGATCTAGATGGGGAGAGAGGGAGGGAAGAATAAATAAATAGAGTGAGTAGTGGAGAGAGTGGGCGAGTGAAAAGGGAGAGATGGAGAGGGAGTGTGTATGTTTGGGGGTGAGATAAAGAGGAAAATAAGGAGATATGGAGAGAACGAGGAAGAGAAGAAGAGAGAAAGGCATATGGTAACAAAGTTGGAGGGTGAAGATAGAGAGAGAGAGAGAGAGGGTGGGAGATAAAGGAAGAGAGAGAGTGAAGAGAGGTAGGGAAAGAGATATGGAGACAGAGAGGGAGAGAGGGGGATGTAAGAATAAAGAGATAGAGGGTGAAAGGTGGAGAGAGAGGGAGAAAAGGTAGCAGGAGGGAAGAGAGATAGAAGCAAGGGAGAGGGAAGGAAGGGGAAAAGAGAGAGAGAGAGAGAGAGAGAGAGAGAGAGAGAGAGAGAGAGAGGAGGACGAGGAGGAGGGAGTGATAGATAGATATATTGGGGAAAGAGAGTTTATGTTTTGGGGTTGATATAGAGAGATGGAGGGAGATAGAAATATAGGTGTAAGGTGAAGAGAAAAAGAGATAGATGGAGAGGAGGGAGGGAAAAAGAAATTGATAGATATGGATTGAGAGAGAGTGTGTGTTTGGTGGGGTGAGATAAAGAGACAAATAAGGAGAGATGGAGGGATATAGATATAGATGGGGGGGAGAGAGGGAAGAAGATTTGTCACAGTAGATGCATTGATTTCTGTGTAGATGATGATTTATAATCCTATTTGATTTCTTGCACTAGATGCATTGATTTTGGTGTATACATTGATTTCTAATTATATTTGATTACTTGCACTTGATGGATTGGTTTCAATACAGATTATTTCTAGTCCTATCTGATTTCTTGCACTAAATTCATTGATTTCAGTGTAGATGGTGATTTCTAATCCCATTTGATTGCATTCACTAGATGCATGAATTTCAATGTAGATATTGATTTCTAATTATATTTTATTTCTTGCACTAGATGAATTGATTTCAATGTAGATGATTTTTAATCCTATTTTATTGCCTGCACTCAATGCATTTATTTCAGTGTAGATGGTGATATCTAATCCTATTTGTTTGCTTTCACTAAATGCATTGATTTCAGTGTAGCTGATGATTTCTAATCTTATTTTATTGCTTTCACTAGATGCATTAATTGGAATGTAGATGTTTATTTCTAATTATATTTGATTGATTTCAATAAATGCATTGATTTCAGTGTAGATGGTGATTTTTAATCTTATTTGATTACTTGCACTAGATGCATTAATTTTGATGTAGATGTTGACTCCTAGTTATATTTGATTGCTTGCACTAAATGTATTGATTTAAATGTAGATGATTAATAATCCTATTTGATTGGTTGCACTAAACGCATTTATTTCAATGTAGATGATGATTTCTAATCTTATTTGATGGCTTGCACTAGATGCATTGATATCACTGCAGATGTTGTTTTTTATTATTATTTGGTTTCTTACATTAGATGCATTGATTTTAGTGTATATATCAATCTTTGATTTGATGTAATTGGATCTATGATGGTACATTCATTTTAAATTCATTGGATTAATAGTGTGCAATGATTCCATTGTAAGAATTTTTTTTTTTTTGAAAATGTACATTGATTTTTGTGTTATAGTAATTAAAATTATTAATATTGGAGGGAAAGAGAGACAAGTTATGATATTTACTACAACAACTTCAGCTAAAAATTTAAATGGTTTAGTATTCCAAGTGTCCTTTTCAAATAATCAATATGAAAATATGACAAAACTAACAAGGGTGAAAATAAGAATAGTAGAAGAAATATTTTGAAATCGATCACAATGAAGAGTATTTGTAATTGACTACATTATTATTTTTCACAGTTTCTATCATTCAATATTATTACATTGTCACTTTTCATTCGAAATTTTTATTTCATCATTAAAGGTATTTTACAATATTTATCATCTCAAAAAACTAAGGTAACTAAGAAAATTTAAAATTAAAATGACTCAATAAATCTAAGACATATTTAACATATTTAAAATGGTTATATTAATATTAGATGTACTTATATATTATTGATAAAATTAAGCATATGTTCCTCCTATTATCGATAGATTTTCCTTTGTTGCACTTAGATCCATCTTATCTCCAGATCTATCAAGCATGGAGAGGGATATCATGAAAAAATTTTAGGGGTTGTTAATTTTCCATAATTTTTCCAAAAAAAGTTCTTCAATTTCCATTTTTTATAAAAAGATTCTCCCAAAATTTATACTATAAAATTGTTTTATCTTAAAAATCACAAACATTATATAAAATATATAATCATTATAAATTTTAATAATTTTACAAATATATCAATAAACATTTTATATTCTGTATATTAAAAACTTGTAACATTCACGAAAATTTTTAAACTTCAAAATAATTTTCTATTCCTAAAATTTTTCATAATTATTATTATTTTTTAAAAATGCAAAAATTGTTTTGAAATATATAGATGTTCCATATTTAAAGCATAATGGTGAAGGACAGAAAAGATCCAACAAAATTAAAGATAACATATTATTCATTCTTATGTGCTTATGTTTTTGATATTTCATAGCTTGGACAAGACCATTAAAGGGTAGAGATACACCAAGATCGTACATGGAATTTTTTTTAGAGTGTCAGAAGAAGGGGAAAAAACCGAAGCACAGAAAGACAATATAAACTAAATAATAGTGAAATGTGATAAAAATAAAATAAAAGTAATAAAATGGTAAAATATATTTATAATATAAGAATTAATAATAATTAATAATATTAATTGAACATAATTTAATAATAATAATAAATAATATAATATAAGAAAAAAAGTATATAAATCTCTATTTTTTAAAGAGATAAAAAAATAAAAAACAACCTTACAATAATTAAATATATTGTAAAATGATAGAGGAAAGAGATAGTAGAAAAAAAATGTAAAAACAAAAAGAAGAAAAAAATTCATGAAAGAAAATCCAAAGAGAATAAGGAATAAATAACAAGGCAGCCAAAATGACAAAGTAAATAATTAAAAATATGGAAGGAGACAAACAACCAAGAGAAGAAAAAGGGAAAAAAACAAGACATAGATGAAGGAGACAAACAACAAAGAGAAGAAAAAGACATAAAAACAAGACACACATAGAAGTAGACAAATAACCAAGAAAAGAAAAAAGAATAAAAAACAAGACATGGATGAAGGAAACAAAAAACCAAGAGAAAAAAAAAAGACATAAAAAACAAGACATGCATGAAAATAAACATAGATGAAAATAAAATATGTTAAAAAAAGGAGGAAGAGAAGAAGAAAGAAAGGCATATGGTAACAAACTTGGAAGGTGGAGAGAGAGAGAGAGAGAGAGAGAGAGAGAGAGAGAGAGACGGTGGGAGATAAAGGAAGAGAGAGAGTGAAGAGAGGTAGGGAAAGAGATATGGAGACAGAGAGGGGGAGGTAAGAATAAAGAGATAGAGGGTGAAAGGTGGAGAGGGAGGGAGAAAAGGTAGCAGGAGGGAAGACAGATAAAAGCAAGGGACAGGGAAGGAAGGGGAAAAGAGAGAGAGAGAGAGGAGGAGGATGAGGGAGTGATAGATAGATATATTGGGGAAAAAGAGTTTATGTTTTGGGGTTGATATAGAGAGATGGAGGGAGATAGAGATATAGGTGTAAGGTGAAGAGAAAAAGAGATAGATGGAGAGGAGGGAGGGACAAAGAAATTGATAGATATGGATTGAGAGAGTGTGTGTGTTTGGTGGGGTGAGATAGAGAGACAAATAAGGAGAGATGGAGGGATATAGATATAGAAGGGGCGGAGAGAGGGAAGAAGATTTGTCGCAGTAGATGCATTGATTTCTGTGTAGATGATGATTTCTAATCCTATTTGATTTCTTGCACTAGATGCATTGATTTTGGTGTATACGTTGATTTCTAATGATATTTGATTACTTTCACTTGATGGATTGGTTTCAATACAGATTATTTCTAATCCTATCTGATTTCTTGCACTAAATTCATTGATTTCAGTGTAGATGGTGATCTCTAATCCCATTTGATTGCATTCACTAGATGCATGAATTTCAATGTAGATATTGATTTTTAATTATATTTGATTTCTTGCACTAGATGAATTGATTTCAATGTAGATGATTTTTAATCCTATTTGATTGCTTGTACTCAATGCATTTATTTCAGTGTAGATGGTGATATCTAATCCTATTTGTTTGCTTTCACTAAATGCATTGATTTCAGTGTAGCCGATGATTTCTAATCTTATTTGATTGCTTGCACTAGATGCATTAATCGGAATGTAGATGTTTATTTCTAATTATATTTGATTGATTTCAATAAATGCATTGATTTCAGTGTGGATGGTGATTTCTAATCTTATTTGATTACTTGCACTAGATGCATTAATTTTGATGTAGATGTTGACTCCTAGTTATATTTGATTGCTTGCACTAAATGCATTGATTTAAATGTAGATGATTAATAATCCTATTTGATTGGTTGCACTAAACGCATTTATTTCAATGTAGATGATGATTTCTAATCCTATTTGATGGCTTGCACTAGATGCATTGATATCAGCGTAGATGTTGATTTTTATTATTATTTGGTTTCTTACATTAGATGCATTGATTTTAGTGTATATATCAATTTTTGATTTGATGTAATTGGATGTATGATGGTACATTCATTTTAAATTCATTGGATTAATAGTGTGCAATGATTCCATTGTAAGAATATTTTTTTTTTTTTTAAATGTACATTGATTTTTGTGTTATAGTAATTAAACTTATTAATATTGGAGGGAAAGAGAGACAAGTTATGATGTTTACTACAACAACTCGAGCTAAAAATTTAAATGGTTTAGTATTCCAACTGTCCTTTTCAAATAATCAATATGAAAATATGACAAAACTAACAAGGGTGAAAATAAGAATAGTAGAAGAAATATTTTGAAATCGATCACAATGAAGAGTATTCGTAATTGACTACATTATTATTTTTCACATTTTCTATCATTCAATATTATTACATTGTCACTTTTCATTTGAAATTTTTATTTCATCATTAAAGGTATTTTACAATATTTATCATCTCAAAAAACTAAGGTAACTAAGAAAATTTAAAATTAAAATGACTCAATAAATCTAAGACATATTTTACATATTTAAAATGGTTATATTAATATTAGATGTATTTATATATTATTGATAAAATTAAGCATATGTTCCTCCTATTATCGATAGATTTTCCTTTGTTGCACTTAGATCCATCTTATCTCCGGATCTATCAAGCGTGGAGAGGGATCAAATCTCTCGAGGTGCAAACCTTTCCTCAAGTTTTGCACTCCAAAAATAGGTTTGCACCTCGAGAGATTTGATCCCTCTCGATGCTTGATAGATCCGAAGTTAAGATGGATCTAGGCTGGTATATAACCTCAAAATATGGGTTGTCACTATTATATTAGGTTCAACTATTTGATAAAGACAATTAATCTATGCAACTAGAGAATCAAATTGTTCATTAAACTAGTTTAACTAAAATATTTTGATTGATATCATGAAAAATTTTAGGGGTTGTTAATTTTCCATAATTTTTCCAAAAAAAGTTCTACAATAAAAAAATTTTAAACTTCAAAATAATTTTATATTCTTAAAATTTTCCATAATTATTATTATTTTTTAAAAATCCAAAAAATTGTTTTGAAATATATAGATGTTCCATATTTAAAGCATAATGGTGAAGGACAGAAAAGATACAACAAAATTAAAGATAAAATATTATTCGTTCTTATGTGCTTATGTTTTTGATATTTCATAGCTTGGACAAGACAGTGAAAGGGTAGAGATACACCAAGATCGTACATGGAATTTTTTTTAAGTAGAGTGTCGGCAGAAGGGGAAAAAACCGAAGGACAGAAAGACAATATAAACTAAATAATAGTGAATTGTGATAAAAATAAAATAAAAGTAATAAAATGGTAAAATATATTTATAATATAAGAATTAATAATATTAATTGAACATAATTTAATAATAATAATAAATAATATAATATAAGAATAAAAGTAAATAAATCTCTATTTTTTAAAGAGATAAAAAAAATGAAAAACAACCTTACAATAATCAAATATATTGTAAAATGATAGAGGAAAGAGATAGTAGAAAAAAAATGTAAAAAGAAGAAGAAGAAAAAAATTCATGAAAGAAAATCCAAACAGAATAAGGAATAAATAACAAGGTCGACAAAATGACAAATTAAATAATTAAAAATATGGAAGGAGACAAACAACCAAGAGAAGAAAAAGGAAAAAAAACAAGACATAGATGAAGGAGACAAACAACAAAGAGAAGAAAAAGACATAAAAACAAGACACACATAGAAGTAGACAAATAACCAAGAAAAGAAAAAAGCATAAAAAACAATACATGGATGAAGGACACAAAAAACCAAGAGAAAAAAAAAGACATAAAAAACAAGACATGCATGCAAATAAACATAGATGAAAATAAAATATGTTAAAAAAAGGAGGAAGAGAAGAAGAGAGAAAGGCATATGGTAACAAAGTTGGAAGGTGAAGATAGAGAGAGAGAGAGAGAGAGAGAGAGAGAGACGGTGGGAGATAAAGGAAGAGAGAGAGTGAAGAGAGGTAGGGAAAGAGATATGGAGACAGAGAGGGAGAGAGGGGGAGGTAAGAATAAAGAGATAGAGAGTGAAAGGTGGAGAGAGAGGGAGAAAAGGTAGCAGGAGGGAAGAGAGATAGAAGCAAGGGAGAGGGAAGGAAGGGGAAAAGAGAGAGAGAGAGAGAGAGAGAGAGAGAGAGGAGGAGGAGGAGGGAGTGATAGATAGATATATTGGGGAAAGAGAGTTTATGTTTTGGGGTTGATATAGAGAGATGGAGGGAGATAGAGATATAGGTGTAAGGTGAAGAGAAAAAGAGATAGATGGAGAGGAGGGAGGGACAAAGAAATTGATAGATATGGATTGAGAGAGAGTGTGTGTTTGGTGGGGTGAGATAAAGAGACAAATAAGGAGAGATGGAGGGATATACATATAGATGGGGGGGAGAGAGGGAAGAAGATTTGTCGCAGTAGATACATTGATTTCCGTGTAGATGATGATTTCTAATCCTATTTGATTTCTTGCACTAGATGCATTGATTTTGGTGTATACATTGATTTCTAATGATATTTGATTACTTGCACTTGATGGATTGGTTTCAATACAGATTATTTCTAATCCTATATGATTTCTTGTACTAAATTCATTGTTTTCAGTGTAGATGGTGATTTGTAATCCCATTTGATTGCATTCACTAGATGCATGAATTTCAATGTAGATGTTGATTTCTAATTATATTTTATCTCTTGCACTAGATGAATTGATTTCAATGTAGATTATTTTTAATCCTATTTGATTGCTTGCACTCAATGCATTTATTTCAGTGTAGATGGTGATATCTAATCCTATTTGTTTACTTTCACTAAATGCATTGATTTCAGTGTAGCCGATGATTTCTAATCTTATTTGATTGCTTGCACTAGATGCATTAATCGGAATGTAGATGTTTATTTCTAATTATATTTGATTGATTTCAATAAATGCATTGATTTCAGTGTGGATGGTGATTTCTAATCTTATTTGATTACTTGCACTAGATGCATTAATTTTGATGTAGATTTTGACTCCTAGTTATATTTGATTGCTTGCACTAAATGCATTGATTTAAATGTAGATGATTAATAATCCTATTTGATTGGTTGCACTAAACGCATTTATTTCAATGTAGATGATGATTTCTAATCCTATTTGATGGCTTGCACTAGATGCATTGATATCAGTGTAGATGTTGTTTTTTATTATTATTTGGTTTCTTACATTAGACGCATTGATTTTAGTGTATATATCAATTTTTGATTTGATGTAATTGGATGTATGATGGTACATTCATTTTAAATTCATTGGATTAATAGTGTGCAATGATTCCATTGTAAGCAATTTTTATTTTTTGAAAATGTACATTGATTTTTTTGTTATAGTAATTAAACTTATTAATATTGGAGGGAAAGAGAGACAAGTTATGATGTTTACCACAACAACTCAAGCTAAAAATTTAAATGGTTTAGTATTCCAACTGTCCTTTCAAATAATCAATATGAAAATATGACAAAACTAACAAGGATGAAAATAAGAATAGTAGAAGAAATATTTTGAAATCGATCACAATGAAGAGTATTCGTAATTGACTACATTATTATTTTTCACAGTTTCTATCATTCAATATTATTACATTGTCACTTTTCATTCGAAATTTTTATTTCATCATTAAAGGTATTTTACAATATTTATCATCTCAACAAACTAAGGTAACTAAGAAAATTTAAAATTAAAATGACCCAATAAATCTAAGACATATTTAACATATTTAAAATGGTTATATTAATATTAGATGTATTTATATATTATTGATAAAATTAGGCACATGTTCCTCCTATTATCGATAGATTTTCTTTTGTTGCACTTAGATCCATCTTATCTCCGGATCTATCAAGCGTGGAGAGGGATCAAATCTCTCGAGGTGCAAACCTTTCCTCAAGTTTTGCATGACAAAAAGAGGTTTGCACCTTGAGAGATTTGATCCCTCTCGGCGCTTGATAGATCCGAAGTTAAGATGGATCTAGGCTGGTATATAACCTCAAAATATGGGTTGTCACTATTATATTAGGTTCAACTATTTGATAAAGACAATAAATCTATGCAACTAGAGAATCAAATTGTTCATTAAACTAGTTTAACTAAAATATTTTGATTGATATCATTAAAAATTTTAGGGGTTGTTAATTTTCCATGATTTTTCCAAGAAAAGTTCTTCAATTTACATTTTTTATAAAAAAATTCTCCCAAAATTTATACTATAAAATTATTTTATCTTAAAAATCACAAACATTATATAAAATATATAATCATTATAAATTTTAATAATTTTACAAATATATCATTAAACATTTTATAATCTGTATATTAAAAACTTGTAACATTCACGAAAATTTTTAAACTTCAAAATAATTTTCTATTCTTAAAATTTTCCATAATTATTATTATTTTTTAAAAATGCAAAAAATTGTTTTGAAATATATAGATGTTCCATATTTAAAGCATAATGGTGAAGGACAGAAGAGATACAACAAAATTAAAGATAAAATATTATTCATTCTTATGTGCTTATGTTTTAGATATTTCATAGCTTGGACAAGACAGTTAAAGGGTAGAGATACACCAAGATCGTACATGGAAATTTTTTTAAGTAGAGTGTCGGCAGAAGGGGAAAAAACCGAAGGACAGAAAGACAATATAAACTAAATAATAGTGAAATGTGATAAAAATAAAATAAAAATAATAAAATGGTAAAATATATTTATAATATAATAATTAATAATAATTAATAATATTAATTGAACATAATTTAATAATAATAATAAATAATATAATATAAGAATAAAAATATATAAATCTCTATTTTTTAAAGAGATAAAAAAATAAAAAACAACCTTACAATAATTAAATATATTGTAAAGTGATAAGGAAAGAGATAGTAGAAAAAAAATGTAATAAGAAAAAGAAGAAAAAAATTCATGAAAGAAAATCCAAAGAAAATAAGGAATAAATAACAAGGCAGACAAAATGACAAAATAAATAATTAAAAGGATGGAGGGAGACAAACAACCAAGAGAAGAAAAAGGAAAAAAAACAAGACATAAATGGAGACAAACAACAAAGAGAAGAAAAAGACATAAAAACAAGACACACATAGAAGTAGACAAATAACCAAGAAAAGAAAAAAGCATAAAAAACAAGACATGGATGAAGGAAACAAAAAACCAAGAGAAAAAAAAAGACACAAAAAACAAGACATGCATGAAAATAAACATAAATGAAAATAAAATATGTTAAAAAAACTAAAAATTTAATACACTAAAGTAAAATCCAAATCAAAACAATAATTTGTAATTTTATTCATAAAAACAAAATTACAAAATTAAATTAAGTTATTATTTTTATTACATTTTGTTTTTTATTTAAATTTAATTAAATTATTATTTTTATTATATTTTATATTTTATTATTTAACACTGTATCTATTATACTACTACAACATCTCGTTATACTGAAATGTAAAATACACGCCAACGCAAAAAAAGAAATTAACATTTTTTATATAAAGTATTTTTTTATTAACTAAGTTAATTAATATAAGATAATGACTATTCATCTCCAAATAAAATTGAAGAAGGCTAAAACCACGCTCTAGAAATAATTATCGTCTTTCTTACACAATGAAGATGGAACAAGATTTAAAATACTACACGTCTTTTTATATATATAATAATAATGATTTTATAACTACAATATTTAAAATACTTCACGTCTTTTTACATATATATAATAATCACTTTATAACTAATATTTGATTTAAGCAAAGAAAAATTTAGGGGTTAATATTTATAAGTGGGCTAAATATCAATAGTTTTTCAAAAAAAAAATCTCTAATTTCCATTTTTTTCTGAAATGATTCACCTAAATTTTAGTACACCATTATTTTACCTTAAAATAGGCAAAATGTTATATATACTAATATAAAATCATTGGAAATATAAATATTTTCACAAAAATATTACAAAAAGAATTTCAATTTCCATATTAGGGACTAATAAGATTAGGCAAAGCTTCAATAGTTTTTGATAAATTTTCATCTTTAAAATTTTCTATGGGTTTGAGTAGTATTGACCAAAGGACATGAGTGGCCAAAATTTTCTGGCGATCCAACCTGACATGAGCCACACCAACCATGAGCATGGCCAAAAATTTTCCCATGAAATTTAGAACCAATAACCTTTACATCACAAAGTGTCTTAGCAAAACACCCTATCATCTGCTACTCTATACCCCATAAAAATATAAACATACAGAAATAAATAATTAAAATTATAGCACAATCATATTATATTGAAATAAGGTTAAAATGCATTATAATAAGCAGTTAATTTACAATTAATGAAGGATAAGTTGCTCCCAGCTTTGTTTTTTTAAATTAAATTACTATTGGTGTTTTGAAATTTAAGGTAGTGTTTGTATCATAATTGTGCCGTATGGAGAGTTATGATGATATTGCATGTAATTTTAAACATATTTTGGATATATTATTTAGTTTTTTATCTTTATTGAAATTTGAGTTTAAAAATGGAATTTTAAATAAAAAAATATCTTAATAAAATTAATTTTAAAAGAAATTTTAAAATTTAGGATGACTATGTTATTTTAGTAGTAGATATTTCGGAGGTAAAATGAAGAAATTTAATTTTAAATTGTATTTTAAATTTATTTCATTATAGGTTTATTCAAATGTTAATTGTACAAATCTATTAGATGCAAAATTATTGTCAAAAAGCATCCATAATTTTGAATATCCACATAAAAAAATTAAATACATTTAAAAAAATGTGGTTTTTGAGGTACATAATGTAATTTTGCATTTAACAAATGCATATACTTGACATTTGAATAAACCAGAAATAAAAGAAAAGTACAAATACAAAATTAATTTTCTTTCATTTCCTTTAAAAGTTTAAAACTTTTATTTTATCATTTTCCTTAAAAAAATCAACTATAAACCTTAAAATTACCCTTAACATTCAACATCTTAAATACATTATTTAATTATAACTAATTGCTTAATTAAATTGATAAACTAATATATACTTAAGTTAAGATTTTTTTTTTTTAATAAAAATACATTCAATTTTCATCTTTCATTTAATTTTCACTACTAAATATTCATTATTTAACTCATGTGGAGCTAATTTCCATCTCCAAACATATTTTCCAATTCTTTAATAATCAAACCCCATTACTACATACATAAAACCCATTACTACATACATATGATCTCTCAAACAACAAAATTAAATTGATAATATGGAGAAATAAATGACATATTTCTACAACAATCTTAAAATTCACAAACTCTACTTGGGTTGATCACTACATACATATGATTTATCAAACCACAAAATAAAATTGATAATATGGAGAAATAAATGACATATTTCTACAACAATCTTAAAATTCACAAACTCTACTTGGGTTGATTTTGGACACTCATGGTTCTCTATGGGGCTAGCCATTTAACTTAAGGGATATTGGCTGCCTTGAAATCAAACTTTTGCTATGGACATCTTGTAAGAGAGTTCAAAAATTAAGGGGCATGTGCTAGAATACCATGATGTAATGAAATTATTCCACTTGCAATAGGTATGTATTTCATCAAAAAAACTTCAATGGAGGGAGATTTATGACTTTTATTGACGTTTAACTCTCGTTATTAGTCCCTGCCTCTAACAATGGGAGTATATTGTTCATTTGAATGTTAAATCTATGTTAAGTTCGATTGAATATTTCATTTAACCAATGTTTTCAAAAAAAAACATTACGTCAAAAAATGCTTTTATCGAAAGTTTCTACTTTGAGGTCTTATTGTCGAGCCGTGAGTTTTGCACATCCACAAAAATGGTTTAACGAAAATTTGAAAATATTTTTTACCTATTTATCGAGTTTAGCTCATCCCAAAAAACTTTAACCAAAGTTTGAAAGTACTGTTTACCTATTTATCCAAAGTTTAAACAATGGAGGTTCTATCTGAAGTTTGAAAAAACCATCCACCTTTTTATCCAAAATTTCAATCTATCATTGGTTTTATATATTCCAAAACATTGCATATATCCTTCTCCTTATATCCTTAGTTTTACAATTGATCTTTAAAACCATCATATAAATTTTTCAAGATCTATTTATGTTTTATTTTTAGGACACATATGTTTTTGCATGCATGCACATCGCCCACCTATGGTAGACACACAGATAGAGGTGGTTGCCAGTGTTCACTAGGTATCCAGCTATGGCTTGCAGTAGATTGTGAATAATATCAAGGAACTACTCCAACCCTGTGGTATAGGTGGTGGTCATCTCTGAGTTATCAAAAAATCTAAATACCTAAGCTCAGGTCAGTTCAATTCGTATCAGAGTCCGTAAAGATAGATCCAAAGTGAGCCACTTGATCCAGCTGCATAGCTTCTAGCAGAAATTCCATTTAGTTGTGGGCCATCCATTTAGTTGCGGGCCAATTGTGAAACATAGAGCTAAAGTGAGCCAAGTGAGCGAGTTGCATAGCTTCGAGCAGCAATCCATTCCTACTGTATTTGGTTCAAGTTTTTGGAAAACTCAAAACAACTCTCAGTTTCAATCTTATGTAAAATTTTAATACTTGTTGCTTTGGACTGCTCAACATTTCATTTTTTCCGAATACAGCGCATTTTTCTCAGCGTGTTTAATACATTTTGTCAAAATATTATATATTTTAAAGCATTATTTTGTTATATATATATATATATTATGTTTTTTCTGCACACAGTTGTTATCGAGATCAATAACCATCGACAACAAATGCAATTATTTTGAAGTGAAAGTAGGTGGTTGCCCGCCAACAAGCCCCTACAAAACCATAACCAGTAACCCCATAAATCCAAGTACATCAAGTAAAACCTAGTACTACCAAGTAAAACATGCGATCTCTATGGTAGATTTCTTGGCCTTGCTTGACCTCTAGTAAAACAAAGAGGAAATAATAAAAGGGTTGAGGGTTTTCTTTCAAAGTTACTCGAGCAGTAATACCAAAGTTTCATTCTTTTAGTGGAAAATAGTGGTTCTTTAAGGTATTTGTTCTTTAAGATATTGGTGTTAATTGTTATTGTACGTGCCGCTGGTAGGATACTACGCATCAGGTTTTTCTTGATTGTGACATTAATTCACCTTGATTAGACATATGTTTCAAATTTTTTTTTATTTTTTCCATGGTTCACTATGAGATTTATTATTGTTTATTTATTTTAATTATTTTAATTTGAATTATCTATTATCTAATTGGCCAAAAAATTTCACTTGTTATTGCAAAATGCCTAGATTTTATCACCATTATTTATACTGTCGTTACAAAAAGATTTGTATTTATCATGCAGGTCTTGTACTTTATCTGGAGTCGCATTAAGCAAAATAATGAGACAGTGATGAATGCATTTTCCCTGTATGAGCTGCCCATTATGGTCTTTCAGATAGCATGCACATACATAGAGAGAGCCGTTTTCTCTATATCAGTGACCATTTATGGTCTCTCACAGATCTTTATATACGGAAAATAGAAAAGAAATGTTTATAAAATAGTATTATATGAGTAGTTTGCATTGTTTTAAGCCGGACCCGATGCATATTATTGAGCGGATTTGATAAGCAGGTTTGGTGTTGGTTTTTAAACCATTAGAAAATGCATAGATTATAATAAATCAAATGGACAGAAGAATTTATTAACTTTCTGGGACCCTCACAAATCGCATCGGAGAAAATCATAACAATGGAACATGTTAATAAAATTCTCGATGGCGATGACGGAGCCAATGTGTTTATGAACGGTGACTTATATGTGTTTGAAATTCTGGCTTAAAAGGAATTAACCGCATCAGAATGTTTTCAAATGCATCAATCATATCGGAGGAGAGGCATCGCATCGGAACATTGGCAAATGCATTAATCGCAATCGGAAGCATTGAGTTGCAATTAATTGCATCGACAAATATAAAAGAAATATTTATAGAGTTGTGGCGCCTAAACTTTTCAAAGGTTAGCATTGGGGTTAGAATATGAGAGCATATTATATGCGTAGTCTGCATTGTTTTAAAGTGGGCCCGATGCATATTATTCAACGGATTTGATAAGCAGGTTTGGTGTTGGTTTTTAAACCATTGGCAAATGCATAGATTATAATAAATCAAATGGACAGAATAATTTATTAACTTTGTGAGACCCTCACGAATAGCATCAAAGAAAATCATAACAGCAGAACATGTTAATAAAAGTTTCGATGGTGATAACGGAGCCGATGTGTTTATGAACTGTGATTATATGTGTTTGAAATTCTAGGTTAAAAGGCATTAATCTCATCGGAACATTTGCGAATGCATCAATCATATCGGAGGAGGGCCATGGCATTGGAACATTGGCAAATGCATTAATCGCAATCAGAAGCATTGAGTTTTGATTATTCGCATTGACAAATAGAAAAGAAAGGTTTATAGAGCTGTGGGGCCCGAACTTTTCAAAGGTTAACGTTGGGGTTAGAATATGAGAGCATATTATATGCGTAGTCTGCATTGTTTTAAAGAGGACCCGATGCATATTATTTAGCTAATTTGATAAGCAGGTTTGGTGTTGGTTTTTAAACCATTGGCAAATGCATAGATTATAATAAATCGAATCGACAGAAGAATTTATTAACTTTGTGGGACCCTCACGAATCGCATCGGAGAAAATCATAACAACGGAACGTGTTAATAAAAGCCTTGATGGCAATAACGGAGACGATGTGTTTATGAACTGTGATTTATATGTGTTTGAAATTCCGGCTTAAAAGGAATTAATCGCATTGGAACGTTTCCGAATGCATAAATCATATCGGAGGAGGGGCATCGCATCGGAACATTGGAAATGCATTAATCGCAATCGGAAGCATTGAGTTGCGATTAATCGCATCGAAAAATAGAAAAGAAAGGTTTATAGAGCTGTGGCGCCCGAACTTTTCAAAGGTTAGCGTTGGGGTTAGAATATGAGAGCATATTATATGTGTAGTCTGCATTGTTTTAAAGAGGACCCAATGCATATTATTCGGTGGATTTGATAAGCAAGTTTGGTGTTGGTTTTTGACATGGTTTTTGAACCATTGGAAAATTCATAGATTATAATAAATCAAATGGACAGAAGAATTTATTAACTTTTTGGGACCCTCACGAATCGCATCGGAGAAAATCATAACATCGGAACATGTTAATAAAAGTCCCGATGGCGATAACGGAGCCGATAGATTAATTATGAACAAGAGATTGCATAGTTAAAAATAAAATAATAAATTTGAAAAACAAAGAATTAAATATAAAATTAAAGTTATATATTTTTTAATTAATATGGTAAAAAATAAAATAATAAATCTATAGTGATTTTGTTCAAACAATAATGTAGATTGGGATATGTATTTTTTAAACTATACGTAATAAAATAGGCAAAAGTATTACAAAAGAAAAATTATCAAATTTTTCCATTCCATGATAACGTACAACGTATCAAATGAACCTTTTGCAACTATGGACCCCGTTGAACGTGAAAAAACTTAAACCAAATATGGAAAATAAATTTGCCTTATAAAACTTATCGGGCCAGAGACTTTCCATTGCAATCGGATGAAGACATAAGAACTTGCGATTTGCGATTGCAATTGGACGAATTGCGTTGCATCATTCAACAGTAGCAGAGAAAACATATGCCCAAATTGTTATGTGATGTGGAAATTAAATCCGCCTTATAAAACTTATCAGATTCGAGACTTATGATTGCAATGAGTCCAAAACAAAAGAACTTGCGATGCGATTGTTATTTTGCCTTTATATTTATTCATTGCATCGCAAAAGATCAAAAGAGAATTTTAACATTTATTACAAGGATTTTCCGATTTCCGATTGTACGACAATATTAATTCAAAATCAGACAGAGGATCATGGGTTATTTTGTTCTCAATACGTGAATGTCACCCCTTGCAGAGCATTTATGTTGAAAATATGGGGAGATTAAATGGTATTTAAAATCTTTGTAGCTGTTCTCATTATTGTGTTTTATTTCGACTGAAAGCATTCATTTGAATTAGAGAACAAAAGTTCGAATCCTTTCATTCGTAGAACTAGAGAGAGTTTACGTGACTCTGAAATGTTAAAGAGAACTAGAAAGTCTAAAGCTTCTTTTGTTGCAAATTCTCCTATGCTAAACATGCCTCCCAAGGAAAAACCCGCGAAGCTCAAGCTAGTCACAAACACCTCCTGTCAAGGACTGGGGAAGATGACATGGGATAATGTATAAAATTTTCTTGAAAAAGAGAAACCTAGGGTTTTTGTGCCCAAAACAACTGTTCCTGATGAAGAAGATTCAGGCTCTGAGTCTGAATCTCAACTTAGTGCATTGGAAAATTCATTTTTACACCGAGTTGCTGCCCGGGCGAGTATTTTTCCCTAGTATGATGTTATCAGATGGGTCATTGACAATGTGACCATTCAAAACATGACTTTTGTTTCTTCTTCTGGATCAGTGTTCGGATCATTCAAGGCAGAAGATATTAAATCAATGTACCATCTTCCCAATCCACAAAATATTTACAACAAAGAATTCCTTAAAGAATATGCTGCAGAACATCCAAACCAGGCAGAGCCAATCAAATAATGGAGGAATAACCCTGAGAAGCATAAGCAAGAGGCATCAGGTATGTACTCTGTGGAGTCTCTTGCACCTCAATATTGTTATGCCGCAGAAATGATGTGTAGGTTGTTCAGAAACGACAACTCTGCTAGATTTTCTATTCAAATGGTCACGTTAATTCATTCTGCTCTTAATTCTGAAATTATGGATTGGGCTATTATTTTGTCGGATAAGATAGCTAATCGAATTCTAGAGTATAGAAAAGATAAGAATTCAGGGAATTCTTCCCCTTTCCAATTTTGTGGTTATATTTTGGATGCCCTCTATTTCAATTCTAAGTTCCCCATGCTAGGTTGGAAATGGACTCCAAAAGACCCTATTCCTATTCATGTGTATCATAGTTTGTTATGGAAAGAAAATTTCAAAGTTCATGTTTATAGAGTCTGCCATGGTTTTCTAATTCTAATTTACCAAACCATTTTTGGTCATTTTCCTCCTAGACTATCCAATAAAGCCAAGACTGATTTGTCTGCTATCGGAGATTGGTTCGGAGAAGAAAAATTCACTTATATCAGAATTTTTGGGAGTATTGTTCAACCACATATCCTTCCCCTATATGTTCCAGATAAGCTTTTAGCTCAGGAGATTTCCTATCAAATGATAGTTGAATGAATGTCTAGAGGTTTGAAAAGCAATAAAAAGCTTATGTGGCCTACCTTCCCTTTTAGCTGTGGTGACTATACTCTTAATAGTTTTTCTCATGTTGAGAAAGAAATTAGTAAGATTTCTAATCTTAAGTTTTCAACAATTCCTAGAAGAAAATACGACCCAAGGAAAGTGGCACATGATTTTACTACCCCTGTTTCGATTTCTCGATTCGAGCATGAACCAAAAATTTTTGATGATTTATTTGTCGCCATGGATGATATATCCCAAGTATTTGATTCAGTCAAGTCCAAGTTACAGGGCGAGGACCTGAACAATTTTTTGTTGTATAGAAGCCAAAGGTTACTTACTGTGCCTCTTGATCAGTTGAGAGCTCCCACATAGGAGAAAGCATCACAACAAGCAGGAAGTAATTCTTATAAAGAAGCAGAAGGAGATGATCCTGTTTTAGGGAAAAAGGATGACAACAGTAAATCCGACAGCGCCAAAACATAAATAGCTTCTAAAAAAGATATACAGAAGCCTTTAGTGCAAACATAAAAAGGGAACACTGGACTGATGCCCAAGTACATATTGAAAATGGAAGTACAAAAAGTAAAAATACTGAACAGGCACCCAAGAATGATGCAGGTTCTTAACTTGGAGGACAAGTAGATATTGAATTGGTTGTTTCTTCTCATTTGCTAAATCAAAATCAACAATTTGCATAGCAGATAGGATTGCAAAACAATCCTCAAGTTGATGATCCCAAATATCGGGATGTGGAAATCATTCTTGAAAAACCCACTGGAGAAATTATGCTAAAGATAGAAAAAATCCCTCCTTTAGATATATTCTACACTCCAAAACATAGGGCCGTGGTAAGAAAACAAAGGAAAAGGAGGAGAATATATCAAGATGCTCTTTTGGCATCACAGGGGGAATTGCTAAATGTTGTTTATAAAAATGTTGAGGTGGATCCATCTAAGGATCTCACCAAATTGTCTCAGTATGTTGGTGCCTATAGTGCTGTCACTATAGATAAAGCTTCCAAAGTTTCACAGCTAGTAAAACAAAAGGATATGCAAATTGTTTTCTTTGAAGAACAGGTTGCAGGTGATCAGCAAAAGATTATTTATTTGGAACAGCGGGTACAAGATACAGAACTCAGAGCTAAACAAATAGAAGAGCAACTCAGCCTTCAAAAGATAAATATTGATGAACAAGTCCTGGCAAACAACAAGAGTTAACTGAAGAAATAGAAAAGCTACAAAATCTTTTAGAAAATGAGAGAAATTCAAAAGTTGAATGGGAAAAAATGTTCCAATCAGAAATGGACAAGTTCAAGGAGTATCCCAAGCTAGATCAATTCATTACTGAAGCTCTTGAAATGAACAAACTGCTATCTCAACAGTTAAATAAATTTTGTTTAAAGTTGACAGAAATTAAACCTTTGTACTAAACCACATCATCTTTGATAGATAAATCAGTCACTGTTAGGAAAGAAATTGAAGATGTTGATGATAAAATTTCTGAGTTTCTTTCATGGCAGTATACAGAGGAAGGAATAAAAGCTAACCTTGCTATAATTGAATAGAGACACAAGGAAATTCTATTTATGGAATGGGAACAACAGTTAATGAAATCAGAAAGAGCCACATCAAGGGCTAAAAGTTTAATGAATAATACAACACAATTGATTAATGACAGCTTGCACGCTACCAATTTGATGTCAGATTGTACTCCAGATGAGTTACCTAAAGTAAAAGAAGCTAATTCTAGGTGGAAGCAAGAGATAATCGATAAAAATAAAAAAATTAGCAAACTTCAAGGAATTTCATGGGATAATATGTGGTCTTATCTGATCAAGCCACATAGCCAACAGATGGCCATCAAATTCCTTTCGAATGCTATTCAATGTATCATTCTTGAATTCTCTGATGCTACATACACTGGATAGTTACATTCAAAAATGAGTCGGCCAACAGAAGTCCAAGATATCCTCAATATCTTCCACCTTCGTTCATCCACCTCAATCGATGATTAATGAGCCAGTCTACTACAAGCTCGCATTTTAGTTTAAGATATTTTATTTTAGATAGATTGTAGGAATAGTTTTAGTTATTTTGTTTTATTGAGTAACTATTTAAACCCCTTTCATGCATTTAGAAAGGGGTCCTTAATTTGTAATATTTTTTGACTTGGAGATTACATTTTTGTACTGCATTTACTTCTATATTCTTTTATCAATGATCAGATCTGGTGATTTTGTGAGAATTATTTTTTAAGAGTTGCATTTTTGTACCTTGTAGTTGATTTTTCATTGGAATTGTTGGATTAGTGTATTATATTTCATTTGAAAGTCTCAAGATGGATACAGTATTTCTATCTATTCACTGTTAATTTCTTTTGTCATATGATACTCTGTTTTGAATTTGCTATCGTTTATGTGTGCTTTGTTTTACAATATTTCTGTATATATATCATTTTTGAGTATATAGAAATATTTATCTTTCATAAGTGTATCTAAATGATATACAATGATGAATACAATATGCTAGTACAACTCTGTTTAATTTCTTAAATAGAGTTATCTTTATTCGTTGCTGCACATTTCAATTAAGCTATAATACATTTTTATGGTTATTGTTCAATTGAAATAATTTTAAGTTGTATTCACATATGATACTCAAGCTAGTTTTAGAATTTCTTTATCAGTATTTAAATTAGATTCGCTAGTACTTTCATTTCAAGTCATTTAGTCCCATTTCCCCCATCCAATCATTCCATTACCAACCCATTCAAATTACTAGGAAACTGGTCCTACAAATCCAGTCAGGGCCACCATTCCAAACGGAAAAGGAGCTGAGAGCATATCAATTATAGAACTGCACATAACATCTTCAAACTTGTCAGGAATTTGTTTCAGAAGAGTAGTTGGTTTAAGTATAAATGTGCATTCATCTATTGGTTCTATGTTTATAAAGTTGCATTCTCTTGAACTATGATTGAATGGTAGTGATAGAGCTATGTGGACTGCTTGTTGAGCTAAAATTTGTTGAAGGTTAAGCAAAGCATTGCCTAGAAACCGTATCATTTGAATAGCATCAATTTTTCTCTTTTCATGTTCTTTTCGTATCCTTTTGAATGAATTTTTCATAGATATGTCAACTTTGGTCATCTATGAAGTGCAATATGAAGTTGCAGCATATGCGTTTAAAACATATTGAGCATCTGTATTTGCATTCCATAGGTGTGGCATATTGTATCCAAAGCTATTATTCCATATTTCTGATGGTTTTCGTTGCAAGAATACCATTGTTTGTGTTAATGTACTTTGTATTAATTCGATGTAAGCAATTTCTGTTAACTAGAATTCACCTAAGAAATCTTCATGACTAGTTGATTTGTCATAGTGTTTTTGCTCTAAGGTGCTTTGCAAGGACACAACTTTTTCATTTATTGAGCCATGTACCGAAGTAATTGGTTCAAGAATCCTTGTTCTTTTCACTGGTAGCATTGGAAATTTGTATCTACACTCTGATGCTTTTCTTTTTTATAGCTTTTGGTATGATGATGTTCATGTATCTTTGCAAGTTCTGGATCAAGGTGATTTGTGCTACAAGTTATATAGTTATCCAAGAAGTTTTCAATTTCTAAGTTAGTATTAATTACATATACTGGAACATTTTCTATCCATATAAGAGCATGTTCATGTGCACTACCTCTATTTTGGAACTCAGTTACAAAGCAGTAATCTAATATTTTTCCAAAAAATGTGCTATCTTGACAGATCAATTGCTTCAATGCACTTGTCTTATGTCTATAGTAACGTGTACATGTTACTGGGTCCTTTCTGACAAGATAATCAATGTTGCATTTCTCAATTGTTTCAATGTGTTTCTCTTTATTTCAATTTCTATGTAATTTAATAAGAGTTTGTACTAGTGGTGTCCAAAGATGCTCTGCACTTGTAAATGTAAGAAAAAAAGTTCGAGGACCTAATTGTCGTATCATTACAAATATATGTTTCTACATTTTCTAATGGTAATCAGGAGAAATTATTATCTGTTTGAAATCTATGTATCCAAGCATCATAAGTACATTCTCACATCAACAGATTACTTCACAAAATGGGTAGAAGCAATTCCTCTAAAGGTAGCCAACTCCGACGAAATTATTGATTTCATCGATCAATTCATCATTACTAGTTTTGGTCTACCTAAGACTCTGGTCTGTGATAATGCAACTTAATTTCTGGTAATAGTATAATGGAATTTGCAATTAAAAGAGGTTTTAAATTGAAATATTCAGCTAACTATTTTCCACAAGGTAATGGTTTAGCTGAATCCACTAATAAAAATCTCTTCAAAATCATTAAAAGGACTATTGATCAAAGCCAAAGGAATTGGCACAAGTCTTTAATCTTTGCATTATGGGCTGATCGTATTACTCTTAAAGCTTCTATTGGAACTTCACCTTTCAATTTAGTTTATGGTAAAGAAGCTGTAATACCATCAAATCTAGCTCTTCCATCATTAGTCCTGGTGCAATTCATTGAAGAAAATTATATGGTCTCATATTCTAACCCCAACGGTAACCTTTGAAAAGTTCGGGCGCCACAGCTTTATAAACCTTTCTTTTCTATTTTTCGATGTGATTAATCGCAACTCAATGCTTCTGATTTCCATTATTGCATTTTCCAATGTTCCGATGCGATGCCCTTCCTCCGATGCGACTAATGCATTCGCAAACTTTCCGATGCAATTAATGCCTTTTAAGCCAGGACCTCAAACACATATAAATTATAGTCCATAAATACCTCGGTTGTGCAATCGCCATCGGGACATTTATTAACATGTTCTGCTATTATGATTTCTTCCGATGTGATTCGTGAGGGTGCCACAATGTTAATAATTTCTTCTTTCCATTCGATTTAATATATTATTCTATTTTTACTATATGAATTTAAAAAAATATAACTATAATTCTATATTTAATTCTTTGTTTTTAAAATTTATTATTTTATTTTTAACTATGAAATCTCTTATTCATAATTAATCTTTGTGCTCAGCCTACCTGCTTAGACTCTCTGTCCATATACGTACTGTATTAATCTTTATTTTTTAAATCTAAGCACTCTAATTTGGAACTTCAAATACATATAAATCACAGTTCATAAACACATCGGCTCCATTATCACCATCGGGACTTTTATTAACATGTTCCGCTGTTATGATTTTCTCCGATGCGATTCGTGAGGGTCCCACAAAGTTAATAAATTCTTCTATTCATTAAATTTATTATAATCTATGTGTTTGCCAATGGTTTCAAAACCAACACCACACCTGCTTATGAAATCCGTTGAACAATATGCATCGGCTCCGCTTTAAAACAATGAAGACTACACATATAATATGACCTCATATTCTAACCCCAGCGCTAACCTTTAAAAATTTCGGGCGCGACAGCTTTATAAACCTTTCTTTTCTATTTCCCGATGCGATTAATCTCAACGCAATGCTTTTGATTGCGATTAATGCATTTTCCAATGTTCCGATGTGATGCCCTTCTCCTAATGCGATTGATGAATTCGCAAAAATTCCGATGCAATTAATGCCTTTTAAGTCGGAACTTCAAACACATATAAATCACAGTCGATAGATACATCGGCTCCGCAATTGCCTTCGGGACTTTTATTAACATGTTCTGCTGTTATGATTTTATCCGATGTGATTCGTGAGGGTCCCACAAGGTTAATAAATTCTACTGTCCATTTGATTTATTATATTATTTTATTTTTTACTATATGAACTAAAAAATATATAACTTTCATTTTATATTTAATTCTTTGTTTTTCAAATTTATTATTTTATTTTTAACTATGCAATCTCTTGTTCATAATTAATCTTTGTGCTCAGCCTACCTGGTTACACTCTCTGTCCATATACGAAATGTATTCAATTTTATTTTTAAATCTATGCACTCTAAGCCGGAACTTCAAATGCATATAAATCACACTTCATAAACACATTGACTCTGTTATCGCCATCGACACTTTTATTAACATGTTTCGTTGTTATAATTTTCTCCAATGCAATTCGTGAGGGTCCGAGGAAGTTAATAAATTCTTTTTTCCATTCAATTTATTATAATCTATGCATTTGCCAATGCTTTAAAAACCAACACCAGACCTACTTATCAAATTTGTTGGATAATATGCATCAGGTCCGCTTTAAAACAATGCAAACTACGTATATAGTATGCTCTCATATTCTAATCCCAACGCTAACCTTTGATATTACATAATATAGACTTGAGAAAATCTACTTACTTTATTATTATCAACTAATCAAAGATTGAGATAATCCAAAAAACGCTTTTATCCTTGAAGAATTAGAAAGAAATTGTAAGTGATTTTTATTATTTTTCATAGTTAGATTTTATTTGAATTATCTTAAGAAAAGTTTTCATTATCTTTAGAATTTTTTACTTGAAATATAGTATTCGTTTCATTTCTTTAGAGGTAACTATTCCTTCCAGTGAATCACCAATTGTTGTACTGTACAACAACCCTCCCCATTTTAAAATTTTTGGAATAAATCCCATTTAAAAATATCTCCCCTTTTTATATCATTTCCATAAATAAAAAAATGCATATCACATTTTATTCACCAAGTTTTACAAGTCTTGAAAACTTTCCGATCCGACGAGTTAAAAGAACTTTTAACATATTTCGATCATATTAGAAAAATTTTATACTTAGAAATATGTTAAACTGAATAGTAAATCGCAATCGAAAATTCGGAAAAGTTCTTTTAAAGAGTTGTTATTGCTTTGAGAAGTTCCGATGCGATTGTGCTCAATCCCAATCGCATTTCAGAATAATATTAAGTATTGCTCTTTTTCTATTTATAACAATGCGATGTGATTTATCGCAATCACGTCTCGGGAAAAAGATTAAACATTGCATTCATCTCATTGCAAAATTCCGATGCCATTGCACTCAATTGCAATTTCATTTTCGGAGATAGATTATAACAATCCAGTTCATTTTAAATCTCCGATGCAATCGGGATTTGGAGGTTTTCACTCAAACAAATTGTGATGCGATCATCACAATCATAAAATTGGCATGAATCATATTCTATTTATCTTGCGCACCATTGAAGACTTGCGATGCGATTTTTATTTTGCCTTTATATTACTCATTGCATCGCAAAAGATCAAAAGTGAATTTTAACATTTATTACAAGGATTCGTCGATCTCTGATATACCATTACGTTTTTGTAAAATCATCACTATTGAATGGAAAATTCTGAGTCAATAAACTGATTCCCAGTACAAGATGTGTCATTGGCCTGGAAAATTGTTGAAAACAAATGAGTTGAATAAAGTTTAATAATTTAAATTGCCTCGATGTTATTATTTAACATTTTGCTATAAATATTTGAGATTCTATGATATAATATTACACAACAGCAGTGTATACAAGCAATAACGAAGAATGCAATTATAGAAATTTAAAATTTAAATTAAATTATGTTCTAAATAAACTTTATCATCTTTTTATTATTATTTATTTTAATTATAAAAACTTTAAAAAATTATTTAAAAAAAATAATTGTAAAAAAATATTAGGATTGAAATTTGTTGAAATGTTAAATAAATCTAATACAAATAATAGTACTTAAAATTGTGATTTTTTAAAAATAATTTGAGTAATTGGGATTATGTTAAATAGTTATAGTGAATAATTCTTATTTTTCTAATTCAGATTCAAATTTTCACCAATTACATGATAAACATTAATATGTTGATGATTATTACTTAAATTAGTTATATTTGAACTAACCTATACCACTTTCGTATATATGTAGATTAACTTCACAATTTGACAATTTTCGAACTCCACACCTCTGACATATTTCAGCCATGAGTATTAATTGTACTGTGAGTAATTATATCAATGTAATGGTTTTGATATTTCTCGGGATCTTATCTCATTAAGTATTTCATGCCAATTTTTATGGCTCTATTAATTATGTTCAACTTGCTATTTTAACTAATTTTCTTTTCGTTTCCTGTATATAGAAATGCATGTGATTTTGGGCAGTTCACTCTATTAGTGTTGTACGGAAGCTTGTGCATTGAAGGTTATAAACCTTTTCAATTAATATGAGATTAACAACGTTCAAGTCTTACCACATTAACTTTACCCTTCAAATATGCTTTATTCTGAATGTAGTATGGTTGAAACCATAGGTAATAAAGATAAGGTTATAAGGCCATAGGCAATTATATAAAGAATTTTATCGTAAGTCGTGACGAGTAAATTAAGTCATGTTTGTACTATATATTGTACAGTGACGAAGGAAGCTGACCCTCGAGCTACTTGACATCAGTGGTGAACTTCTCTAGACTGACCAACAATCATATATAGCATTACTAAGTACACATTAGTGACATGCTAATAAGAACATCATAAATAAAATTGTGATGCATGGAGCTTTTATTACTTGTATGATTAGAAGTTGCAAATAGAACATATGAATAACACTTTAAAATTGGAATCTATCACGTTGAAAATGCTCAACCATAGATTAACTAATTATAAGTATATTATAGTTAAAAAAATAAGTTTTTATTTGCCTTAATTATAATTTAATACTTCATATATATATATATATCTATATATATATTTTGTTCAATTTTCCACTTCTCTTACTATGTTTATTTATTACTTTATACTATTAAATATTGAATTGCAATTGCAAAATACTCCTAATTTATATAATTTCTATTAATGTAAATTTAGTGAATTATGATAAATAAATATAATAAATTATTTTTTAAAATAAGTTTCCACTTAAATTATTATTATCAATAATTTTTTGTATAATATTTAGGTAAAGATGAATTTCTTATAAATTTAATTTGCATAATATTTATACATCTTCTATACTATATATATTTTTTAAAATAAATATTCAATTTTATTTTTAGTTGTTGCTACTTAGTTTAATTTAATTACTAATTTATTTTGTATTGTTATTATGTAATTAGTATTGGTTAAATGTAATTAATATTTAAGTTTTTTCACACCGTTGTTAAAACACAAATTAAGCTTAAAAAAGAAATTACGCTAGGGACGTTGTTTAGTGTTCATTAAATTATAAATAGTCATTAATATATTTTTGACTTTCCTATGAAATTTGATTGAAAACACTTTTAAGAACTATTAGATCCAGGTCATTAAATAATTTGTTAAAAAACATAAATTACAGATTTATGTTTTTCTGATTCCAGGATTAAATTAAAGTAAATCCATATCAAATCTACATGCTGTTACATGAAAATATTTGGTTGATTGATCCCATGTATAGCAATAAGGATTAGACCCCATACAACTTATTCATTAGCAATATATTCCTCTAGTTACGTCACTATATAGGCATTGAATCTTATTACAGGGAATTAAATGGGGTAGAATAAATATTTCAATTTATTTAAAGAGAGTTAAATGATGTAGAATATGAACTCAATAGAATTTCGGTTTGTGGATTTGTTTCAGTTTTCATCAATTTGTAATGTTATCCACATAGTTTTTACTTGCCACTCCAAATTATTGAATTTTGATATGTGAAGTTGTTTAGTTTTCATTAAATTATAAGTTAGTTATTAATATAGTTTCTACTAGGTTGAAAATACTTTTCAGAACCATTGCATCCACATCATTAAAAATTTTTACTAAAGAACACAAATTACAGATTTATCTTTTCTCGCTTCGAGGATTACATTAAAGTAAATCCATATAGAATCCACATTTATCATTGGTCATTTCTTGATTGTACAAATACTCACAGCTGTCCACCTATTCTACTGCGAAAAACATCATGGAAAAAATAAAATTCAAATTTCAATGTTATTAATTATACATAGAATCATTATTAACAATAAGGTTTTCCGCAACGAATATGTAATTTATGACATTCATTATGCAAACGCAGATCTAAATTGGAGGATCTAGTGATGTCACAGACATCCCATGTAGATCTCTTGATATCAACAACCATTAATTCAAAATTAAATAGCATAAAATTATAGTAGTTGTACCAGTTTCTACTTTGCAATTGTTCTTTTGCTTGAAGCTTTGTGAATTTTATTTGCGCTCTTTAGATTTTCTGTTCTTGATCGTCGAAATATTTGTATTCTGCTCAAGACATCTGCAAGTAGATTTATTGTGTGACTCGACACTCTGCAAGAAAGCTTTCGCAAGTCAGGTTGGAACTGTGCCCCTCCGGTTAGAAGGTTTGCTAAGATAATTTCTCTTACTCTTTCACGTAATTCCACACATTAAATTCACTTTCTTGCTTCGATTCTGAGTGCAAAGTGGATGATATTCTACCTGCAATTTACATATTATGGACTGTGCTTTTAAATGATAGTTGATGGAACATTAATGATTGAAATTCCATTCGAATTTGATAAAGTTGGTGCGTCCTACAATTCTCATTTCTTTTTAACAAATTTACAAAGTTCCTAGAAGTACTTCTCAAGATTATATCATACAGAGGAAACATAGAAAACAAAATATTTTTTAGGTCCTTGACATGAGAATACCATTTGTATCAGCTTAGGAGGACTCAAAGTCATTTCCCTTGGAACGACTTTGTTTAATAAAGCCTACGTTCATTAAAAAATGTAGATTATTATCATTATCATTTTCTGAATCAAATTCCACTTCATTTGTAGCTTTGGTATTAGCAAATCAAAAACTATGTTCTTGTTCGACTTAAATTTTTTTTGCCATAATTTTAATTCTCAAAAAGATAAAATACTTTTCCTAATTTTAATTTTTTTAAAATTATTATCTAATTAAAAATTACTTCGTTGTAATTTTAATTTTTCCTAAAACCTTCAAGATTACATCGTAATTTTACTTTTCAACAAAAATTACATCACACAGACTGTATGTTTTGAAGTTTGTTTCTATTTTCAACAAAGATTACATCGTAATTTTACTTTTCAACAAAAAAATATATCTCAAAGAGTGTATGTTTTGAAGTTTGTTTCCATCGCATTATTTTATTATTTGATTGAAAATTAAAATATATATATAATTTGATATAGAATCAATTTTGTCATCCTATAAATCCTTTCCTGACTGGATTCTATACCATTTATGTGGCTGTCAAAATGCATTGGCTCTACATTATTTCGCTTTGTTTTTTTTTTTCTTTGTTTTTGTTTATTATTTTGCAATTTTAACTAACCTGGATAGTACAATACTGCTAGGAAGACGATTTTGAGTGACATTTTCTGAAAAAATAGTCTTTTGTTCTCTTAAGCTTTCTATTTTGTCAGAAAATTTTTCATTGTGGTTCTCCAAATTCGATGTATGATCATGCTCTTGAAGTAATTCCCGAGTGATCGCTACAGTCCCGTTCTCTTAAGCTTTCGATTTTGTCAGAAATTTTTTTATTGAGGTTCTCCAAATTCGACATATGATGATGCTCTTGAAGTAATTCCCAACTGATTGCTATAGTCCGGTTTCTTACATCTACAATCTGTGATAAGGTTCATAGTTTTCCAGTTCCCAATCTTTAGGTGTTTAGTCTGATTCTTGAAATATTATCTAAATTTCGTGTTTAACTTCCTTCTCACAGAGGGTTTTACAAAATAGTGACTGCTCCAAGACACAGTGCACAAAATTTGATTCTATGTCTCTCAGTTCAAAAAAAAATAATACTTCCATCTAAACCTACTCTATTTCGCACTCTGCTCTGGTTTTTAAAATAAAAACATATGACACTGTTACAAAGACTCTCGGGACTTTTATATGTGGCAGCACATATTACACTAAAAATAAAACTAAAGAAATACGCCCTTTCAGAGCCACCCAAAATGAAGGCTCATATTAAAAACATTGAAATGTTTTAACATTAGCTCTTATAACAAAGTAATTTATAAAAAAATTGTCATGCATATAAAACATATTAAAACCTTTCACATAAAACCTTTGCATTGTTCACCATTTTAGAAAGCAGTTTGAACACAAAAAACTAGAGATAAAAATGGAACAGTGAAAACAGAAGTAGCTAATAGAATAGATGCAAAGCCAAGGGTAGTTAACACAACCCCAGAAAAAAAAATCTATGAAACAAATTAAATTTCAAGCTATTTTGTGGTCATTGGTATCCTCCAAGAAATTATTGCATCTTGTGCATATTATGGAGGCAAGTAAATGCAAGCACCTCAATTGAAAGTTAGTCAGAATTAATCTTTAAACAATTTCTTCCAAAATACAAGACACCTAACAAGAGTCATCAGTTTAATTGATCGAGTAAAAGCAACACTAGGAGTAGTCAAAACAGAGGTAGCAAATAGAACAGATGCAAAGGCAAGAGTAGTTTATAGGTTATGTAGTTATAGCTTATTGAGAATAGTACTTGTTACACTATAGTCTAGAGATTTATAGCAAATTAGAGTAGCTACCCAAATAGTCACATTAGTCTTATTGCTATGGACCTATGGTAGTGGTAGTCTTAGTCCCATGCCCTAAGTTATTATTATAGGATCTTAAATATTTGATATAGTATAAATCAAGATTGTTCTATGTCATCTATTATTCACATTATCCTGCACAAGTTACTATGTCTCAACTTCTGGTATTGCTCTTATTCTTCGGTCAATTGATACCTTTCGATAGTTAATTTGTTGTTTTTTTCTTGATGTTTTATCAAATTCAGGTGCCACTTGCTGCATTTAATCGAATATATAAATTTGGAACGATGGAATGTAGTCACATGCAACTTTCAAAGACACTACAACAACTAATAGAAGAAGAATACACCGCTAATATCAAAATAGACTGTAGAAACAAAGCAACGGAGAAAACAATTGATGGGTACTTTGCATGTAGACCTTCTAAGAAGTGGTTTAGCTATAGTTTCAAATGGTGCAAACGTTGTTTTTGTATGTAGTACATTTGTTAATATGCACAAAATAATAAGCAGTTGTCAAAGATCAACATGAAGGAAAGAAAAGAAAAGAAAATAGTCAGTACTTTAAATCTAGATGTCATACCAGGTCGTATAGATACAATTTCATATGATCCAAATGTTGTTTTTGTATACACCACCATTGTTAATGTCCATATAACAATGGATGGTTATTAGCAATCATGATAGAATACATTTATTCGTCAATATTTGCTACATTGACTTGCAAGTACATGCTTTCGTGCAATAAAGTTGGGACTTGCATAAGGGATGAATGCTTTGTAATAACTAAGACAATTCTCACATTTAGCTATTTGTATGAAGCCTATTGTTGATTTCAAGATGCTACTATGCTATAGTGCATATCTAACTGTACATACATATTCGTAATTACAACTATGTTGTTTACAGCTAGCAAGATTAGCTTTACTAATCAAGACACATTCAATCTGAATTTCATGCTTCTATTGTATACAAAAGTGAATTATTTCTAGAATACATAGCTTGTATGTGAGATTCATGTTTTCAGAGACAATAATCAATGTTGCATATTCTTTGTTTTGCAGTGATACTTTTGAGATACAGAGAGATGCAAAATAGGAACTAGTTACTTGCAGCTTTGCTTCTCTTATTTTACTGTTTTGAAATAAAAGATACAATATGATAAGAAAATTACTATTTTGTGCTAGTAAACATTATCATAGAGATATATTCCATAAAGAAAAAAATATTATAGAAGCTCTTCTCATCTTTGAGGAAAAAAAATCTAAGATACATAGTACTTTGTAAACAAATCACCGTACGAAACTAAAGAATAAATGCAAAGAAAAAAATGGTTGAAATCAAAGACATTGAAAACTACCATCCAAAAAAAAAGCATCGGATAGATACTAATATTGTTATCTTTTTAATGAACCATAGTCTCTTTAGACTACAAAAATTTGCATATACTCCTGGAGATTGTTTGTTCAATGCATTTGAAGTGCTTTTGCACTTTTGTTACTCATCTATTGAACTACGCAATGGAATAATAGACCATTTTCTCAATTGTCTACATCAAAATGACACAGAGGAAAAATAATAATACCAATATGAACTAGATCCTATCATGTTATATCAACTTCATGGAATTCACGATGTTGACACATACGTTCGTAGAATGCGTTTTTCTGCAGCTAATAGCAATTTCCAATTTGAAAGAGGCCTACGGGGAGACACATTTTTCATACGGTGGCTATCAAAGTGGTTGAACATACCAATTGGATTCTAGTCACTAACAATGAAAACAAGGTATTTATTCTTCAACCATGATCTAGATACAATTCCACTAAACATTTTGTTTCATGATACAGATCTCGTTAGTGGACATTTTCAACCCCTATTATACAAAATATTATGTAGAGCAACTTTGTACCAAATTATTCCTTGTCACCTCTTTGAAAATATCTTGAAAAACATTATGGATCCATTGTTCATGAAATGCAAATTCATGGATTGCATATAGCAAAAAAAAACTATGTCGAAATGTGCTAATAGCATGTTTAGTGCAATTTGTCATTTAATAACCCCTGAATTTGATGAACAATCTTTCAGACTCTACATTGTCCTGTCTTTTTTCAATGCACTAATGGCTAGGAGCAATGATGCATTAAATTGTATAGAAAAACACTTAACAAATGAAACTATACAAAGTCAAACAATGGGTGCAGGCTGGCAACAATACCTAATTAATATGGCAATGCCATATGAAAAAGGAGGAGTTGAGGGAACATCATTTTTCTTCCAATGGAAATCGATCATATTCAATGTAAACATACAAATATGGTCATTTACCAGTAAAACCATTGTGAATTACTACCAATCAAAAACAAATTCCAACCAAACGTACAACATATTATCATTTGAAACAAGTACATCACACATTCATTGTGAACCATTACTATCAAATCAAAATACAAATCGGTGCAATATGCAACATAGAATAGTACAAATGCACGAAAACACCAATAATGGAATAAACTTGCGCAAATTGAAACAAATGATACGTACAAATGACCCAAATAAAATTCAATAAAATAGAAATGAAATAGCAGATAAAAATTGTTCATCACAAAAAAGTACTCCCATAGAAATTTACAAATGAAAAATTGAAGACACCCCAAAAACAAAATGTCCAATATGTAAGACATTGCAATTTCAAAATAACATCTCAAGCATTGGACTTGAATTAGAAAAAATGTACATAAACATATCCGGAAAACAGAAGACATTGCATTTAAATATCATTTGTAGATCTTGCAAAACCGCACTTGCAAATGCAAAGTTGCATCGCTTTGCAACCCTTGAAAAAATAAGACGTAATAAGCCATTGCAAACTGTAACAAGACATTCAGAGCTTTAGGAAAGACTTTTTGCATTGAGAATTCCCTTTGCACAAATAAGACAATGTGGGAAGAAGCGATCACAAATGGGCTTAACTGGTTCAATAATCAATGTACCTGTCCAGATGGACATTGTCCAAAAAGAATTGCCACAATCCATAAACAATACAATCACAATTGCTATTGCATTAAAACGGCGACTATAATACAATAATGCATATCAAATAGGAAAAGTGTGTGTGCATATTGTCATGAGAGCACTGAAAGAACTATTTTTTTGAAATTTGTATAAAACTGAAAACATTTCCATTAATATCAATTCGAATCATATACTTGAATTGGACAATAAAGGTAATAAATCCGACGATGAAAACATTGATAGAAAAAGTGAAACTGATAGCATTTCAGAAAGTGAAAGGCCAACTGAAACCTTGGAACATGGATTCATAGGTTCACAACGAATTCATGATTTACAAGAAAATATTATTGAAATAGCACCAGCTGAGGGACAATGACCACTTGGTATATTCAAAGACAAATATGTAGAATAAATGAGTTTCCCAACACTATTCTTTTGAAATACACATGACGATGATATACTACAAAGATTTCGTTACCAAGAAATATTAAAATGGGAACTAATGCGTTGCAGTGGTCACTTTTCCTATCACATCACAATTTTTTTCTTCAAGACCATGCGAATACTCATTGAAAAGGTCATGTCATTTATCTCAGTATGAATAAGAAAAGGAAAATTACAAGGAAGAAAGTTGTTAGCAAAAGATGTAAAGTACAAGCCCAACTTAGAAAAGTTACTAAAAAGTCACATTGGATACATAAATTTCAAACACATAAGAATTTCTCCTGATTACCATCAACAAATGTAGAAACATATATTTGCAATGATATGAAAATTAGGTCCTCCAACTTTCTTTGTTGCATTTACAAGTGTAGAGCATCTTTTGACACCACTAGTATAAACTCTTACTAAATTACATAGCGATAGAAATAAAGACAAACACATTGAAACAATTGAGGAATACAACATTGATTATTTTGTCAGAAAGGACCCAGTAACATGTACACATTACTATAGACATAAGACAAATCCATTGAAGCAATTGATCTGTCAAGATAGCACATTTTTTGGCAAAATATTAGATTACTACTTTGTAACTGAGTTCCAAAATAGAGGTAGTGCACATGAGCATGCTCTTATATGTATAGAAAATGCTCTAGTATATGGACTAAATACTAACTTAGAAATTGAAAACTTCTTGGATAACTATATAACTTGTAGCACAAATCACCTTGATCCAGAACTCACAAAGATACATGAACATCATCATACCAAAAGCTGTAAAAAAAGAAAAGCATCACAGTGTAGATACAAATTTCCAATGCTATCAATGAAAAGAACAAAGATTCTTGAACCAATTACTTCGGTACATGTCTCAATAAATGAAAAAAAATTGTCCTTGCAAATCACCTTAGAGCAAAAACAATATGAGAAATCAACTAGTTATGAATATTTCTTAGATGAATTCCAGTTAACGGAAACTGCGTACATTGAATTAATACAAATTACATTAACACAACCAATGGTATTCTTGGAAAGAAAACCGTCAGAAATATGGAATAACATCTTTGCATACAATACGCCACACCTATGGAATGAGAATAAAGATGCTCAATATGTTTGAAATGCATATGCTGCAGCTTCATATTGTAGTTCATATATGACCAAAGCTGATAGATCTATGACAAATGCATTCAAAAGGATACGAAAAGAACATGAAAACAACAAAATTGATGTTATTCAAATGATACGGTATCTAGTCAATTCTTTGCTTAACCTTCAACAAATTTCAGTGCAACAAGCAGTCCACATAGCTCTATCACTACCATTGAATCATATTTCAAGAGAATCCAACTTTATAAACACAGCACCAATAGACAAACACGCATTTATACTTTAACCAACTACTCTTCTGAAACAAATTCCTGACAACTCTGAAGATGTTATGTGCAGTTCTATAATTGATTACTATATCAATAGGCCTAATTCTATTAAGCATATATGCTTAGCCGAATTTGTATCAAAGTATAGGAAAGATGGCAAACCAATATCAAAATGAAAAAAATAAAAAGTAATTCGATTCATTAAATACAAAAAACACATTGACTATGAAAACTATTACAGAGAAAAACGTTTTCTATATGTTCCATTCAAAAATAATGAAAATGCACTAAATCAAGACTCCTCTACATGGAAGAGTGCATACATGTTGCATAAGAAAAAAATAAAGAACAATGAAACTAAGTTCACATATAACATGAACAAGAAATGGGGTGATTTGGAAGAAGCAATTCAAAAAATTGATAGCAACACTACAACTTCTAATCATACAATAAAAAAACCCGAAATATCTAATGATGTTACTGAGAAGTATGACTTGGCTAAAGATTTGTAATTTCCCCAATGCAATGAGAAAAAAAGACATCTTAACATTGGTTTTCAATTTACAGAACATCCATTTATGCTTAGCAATGAAGAATACTACAAGATTAGGAGAATGCTTAATAAAGAACAACAAGCAATACTAAAAGTCATTGCAATGAAAAAATGAAAGAACATAGACAAACCATTCTACTTATTTTTGACTGGATGAGCTAGTACTGGAAAAAAATTCACAGCAAAAGCAATATTCCAAATGATCATGCGCATCTACAATGGACATTACAATACAGACCCTTTGAAACCAAAAGGTTTGATATTAGCATATACAGGTAAAGCTGCATATAATGCAGGTGGAGTTACAATTCATTCTGCATTGCTAATGCCTTTCAACAAATCTAGTTTTATTGCACCTAGCAACGATGTATTAGACAAGTTAACATAGATGTATGAATAATTAAGAGTTGTTCTAATTGATGAATTATCTCTAATTGGAAGTTGTTTTCTATATAAAATTGATGATCGACTAAGAAACGTTAAGCACAATCAAACAAAATACTTTGGAAACATTGATATCATATTTTGTGGCGACTTGTACCAAGCACAACCTATACAAGATTCACTAATATTTGAACAACCTACAATAAGAAGGAAACCAATAACATATGAATTTTGGAAAGAACATGTAAAGTACTATGAATTGCACATTGCAATTCGTCAAACAAATTAAAAAATCATTAGCATTTTGAATAGGATGCGTTTAAATAACCAAACAAAACATGATTTGAATGACCTAAATAGACATTGTATTCGAAATGCTCCTAATGATCCTACTTTCCCCTATCTATTTTTTAGGAATAAAGATGTAGCATTACATAACAAGAAAATGTTATCTATTGTTCCTGGTGATGAAATTGTAATTAATGCAATTGATTACGAAGAAAAAAACCATGGACACATACCATCTCATGCACAAATAGAAACATTTCCTTCACAAATTGTCCTAAAACTTAACATGCTAGTTGAAATATATACAGGAAACTATGACTTACAAGATGGTCTAGTCAACGGTGCAGATGGTATCATTAAAGCATATGTAAAGTTAGACAACTTTGATGTAATATGGATCAAATTATATGATGAACGTGTTGGCCGTCAACAAGCACATAAATTTTATTTTCTATATAGCAGTGAAATTTCTAGTGATTGGACTCCCATACTACGCACAACAAAGCCAATTTATGTATTAGCAAAAATAGGCAACTTGAAAATAAAAAAAAAAATTCAAATCCAACTAGCATGTGCACGTACAATACACAGATCACAAGGCTTGACACTAGACAAACTTGCATTTGATCCTTTAGGAATACGATGACATGGATCAGTAACCACCAACAACAAATGCAATTATTTTGAAGTGAAAGTACGTGGTTGCCCACTAGCAAGCCCCTACAAAACCATAACCAGTAACCCCATAAATCAAGGTACATCAAGTAAAACCTAGTACTACCAAGTAAAACATGCGATCTCTATGGTAGATTTCTTGGCCTTGCTTGACCTCTAGTAAAACAAAGAGAAAATAATAAAAGGGTTGAGGCTTTTCTTTCAAAGTTACTGGAGCAGTAATAACAAAGTTTCATTCTTTTAGTTGAAATTACTGGTTCTTTAAGGTATTTGTTCTTTAAGATATTGGTGTTAATTGTTATTGTACCTGCCGCTGGCAGGATAGTACGCATCAGGTTTTTCCTGATTGTGACATTAATTCACCTTGATTAGACATATGTTTCAAAAAAAAATATTTTTTCCATGGTTCACTATAAGATTTATTATTTTTTATTTATTTTAACTATTTTAATTTGAATTATCTGTTATCTAATTGGCCAAAAAATTTCACTTGTTATTGCAAAATTCCTAGATTTTATCACCATTATTTATACTGTCGTTACAAAAAGATTCGTATTTATCCTGCAGGTCTTGTACTTTATCTGGAGTCGCATTAAGCAAAATAATGAGACAATGTTGAATGCATTTTCCCTGTACGAGTTGCCCATTATGGTCTGTCAGATAGCACGCACATACATAGAGAGAGCCGTTTTCTGTGTATCAGTGACCATTTATGGTCTCTGACAGATTTTTATATACGGAAAATAGAAAAGAAATGTTTATAAAATAGTATTATATGAGTAGTATGCATTGTTTTAAGGCGGACCCAGTGCATATTATTGAGCGGATTTGATAAGCAGGTTTGGTGTTGGTTTTTAAACCATTGGAAAATGCATAGATTATAATAAATCGAATGGACAGAACAATTTATTAACTTTGTGGGACCCTCACAAATCGCATCAGAGAAAATCATAACAGCGGAACATGTTAATAAAATTCATGATGGCGATAACGGAGCCGATGTGTTTATGAACGGTGATTTATATGTGTTTGAAATTCTGGCTTAAAAGGAATTAATCGCATCGGAACGTTTGCGAATGCATCAATCGTATCGTAGGAGAGGCATCGCATCGAAACATTGGCAAATGCATTAATCGAAATCGGAAGCATTGAGTTGCGATTAATTGCATCGGAAAATATAAAAGAAATATTTATAGAGTTGTGGCACCTGAAATTTTCAAAGGTTAGCATTGGGGTTAGAATATGAGAGCATATTATATGCGTAGTCTGCATTGTTTTAAAGCGGACCCGATGCATATTATTCAGCGGATTTGATAAGCAGGTTTGGTGTTGGTTTTTAAACCATTGGCAAATGCATAGATTATAATAAATCTAATAGACAGAATAATTTATAAACTTTGTGAGACCCTCACTAATCGCATCGGAGAAAATCATAACAGCGGAACATGTTAATAAAAGTACTGATGGTGATAACGAAGCCGATGTGTTTATGAACTGTGATTTATATGTTTTTGAAATTCCAAGTTGAAAGGCATTAATCTCATCGGAACATTTGGAAATGCATCAATCGTATCGGAGGAGGGCCATCGAATCGGAACATTGGCAAATGCATTAATCGCAATCAGAAGCATTGAGTTGCGATTAATCGCATCGACAAATAGAAAAGAAAGGTTTATAGAGCTGTGGTGCCTGAAATTTTCAAAGGTTAACATTGGGGTTAGAATATGAGAGCATATTATATGCGTAGTCTGCATTGTTATAAAGAGGACCCGATGCATATTATTTAGCGGATTTGATAAGTAGGTTTGGTGTTGGTTTTTAAACCATTGGCAAATGCATAGATTATAATAAATCGAATGGACAGAAAAATTTATTAACTTTGTGGGACCCTCACGAATCGCATTGGAGAAAATCATAACAGCGGAACGTGTTAATAAAAGTCCCGATGGCGATTACAGAGCCGATGTGTTTATGAACTGTGATTTATATGTGTTTGAAATTCCGGCTTGAAAGGCATTAATCGCATTGGAACGTTTGTGAATGCATCAGTCGTATCGGAGGAGGGGCATCGCATCGGAACATTGACAAATGCATTAATCGCAATCGGAATCATTGAGTTACGATTAATCGCATTGAAAAATAGAAAAGAAAGGTTTATAGACCTGTGGCGCCTGAACTTTTCAAAGGTTAGCGTTGGGGTTAGAATATGAGAGCATATTATATGTGTAGTCTACATTGTTTTTAAAAGGACCTGATGCATATTATTCAGCGGATTTGACAAGTAGGTTTGGTGTTGGCTTTTAAACCATTGGAAAATGCATAGATTATAATAAATAAAATGGACAGAAGAATTTATTAACTTTTTGGGACCCTCATGAATCGCATCGGAGAAAATCATAACAGCGGAACATGTTAATAAGAGTCCCGATGGCGATAACGGAGCCAATAGATTAATTATGAACAAGAGATTGCATAGTTAAAAATAAAATAATAAAAACAAAGAATCAAATATAAAATTAAAGTTATATATTTTTTAATTAATATGGTAAAAAATAAAATAATAAATCTATAGTGATTTTGTTCAAACAATAAAGTAGATTGGGATATGTATTTTTTAAACTATACATAATAAAATAGGTAAAAGTATTACAAAAGAAAACTTATCAAAGTTTTCCATTGCATGATAAAGTACAACGTATCAAATGAACCTTTTGCAACTATGGAACCCGTTGAACGTGAAAAAAAGTAAACCAAATATGGAAAATAAATTTGCCTTATAAAACTTATCGGGTCCGAGACTTGCCATTGCAATCGGCCGAAGACATAAGAACTTGTGATTTGCGATTGTGATTGGGCAAATCGTGTTGCATCATTCAACAGTAGCAGAGAAAACATATGCCCAAATTTTTATGTGATGTGGAAATTAAATCCGCCTTATAAAACTTATCAGATCCAAGACTTACGATTGCAATGAGTCCAAAACAAAAGAACTTGTGATGCGATTGTTATTTTTCCTTTATATTTATTCATTGCATCGCAAAAGATCAAAAGCGAATTTTAACATTTATTACAAGGATTTTCCGATTTCCGATTGTACGAAAATATTAATTCAAAATCAGATGGAGGATCATGGGTTATTTTGTTCTCAATACATGAATGTCACCCCTTGGAGAGCATTTATTTTGAAAATACAGGGAGATTAAATTGTAATTAAAATATTTGTAGATGTTCTCATTATTGTGTTTTATTTCGGCTGAAAGCATTCGTTTGAATTGGAGAAAAAAAGTTCGAATCCTTTCATTCGTAGAAATAGAGAGAGTTTACCCGACTCTGAAATGTTAAAGAAAAGCAGAAAGTCTAAAGCTGATTTTGTTGCAAATGCTCCTGTGCTAAACATGCCTCCCAAGGAAAAACCTGCAAAGCTCAAGCTAGTCACAGACACCTCCTGTTAAGGACTGGGGAAGATTACATGGGAGAATGTATACAATTTGCTTGAAAAAGAGAAACCTAAGGTTTTTGTGCCCAAAGCAACTGTTTTTGATGAAGAAGATTTAGACTCTGAGTCTGAATCTCAACTTACTGCATTGGAAAATTCATTTTTACACTGAGTTGCTGCCCAAGTGAGTATTTTTCCCTACTATGATTTTATCAGATGGGTCATTGACAATGTGACCATTCAAAACATGACCTTTTTTTCTACTTCTGGATCAGTGTTCGGGTCATTCAGGGCAGAAGATATTAAAGCAATGTACCATCTTCCCAATCCAAAAAAGATTTACAACAAAGAATTCCTTAAAGAATATGTTGCAGAACATCCAAACCAGGTAGAGCCAATCAAATAATGGAGGAATAACCTTGATAAACATAAGCAAGAGGCATCGGGTATGTACTTTGTGGAGTCTCTTGCACCTCTATATTTTTATGCTGCAGCAATGATGTGTAGGTTTTTCAGAAATGACAACTCTGCTAGATTTTCTATTCAAATGGTCCCGTTAATTCATTCTGCTCTTAATTCTGAAATTATGAATTGGGCTATTATTTTGTCGGATAAGATAGCTAATCGAATTCTAGAGTATAGAAAATATAAGAATTCAGGGAATTCTTCCCCTTTCCATTTTTGTGGTTATATTTTGGATGCCCTCTATTTCAATTCTGAGTTCCCCATGCTAGGTTGGAAATGGACTCCAAAATAACCTATTCCTATTCATGTGTATCATAGTTTGTTATGGAAAGAACATTTCAAAGTTCATGTTTACAGATTCTGGCATGGTTTTCTAATTCCAATTTACCAAAAAAAAATTGGTCATTTTCCTCCTAAACTGTCCAATAAAGCCAAGACTGATTTGTCTGCTATCGGAGATTGGTTCGGAGAAGAAAAATTCACTTATATCAGAATTTTTGGGAGTATTTTTTAGCCACATATCCTTCCCCTATATGTTCCAGATAAGCTGTTAGCTCAAGAGATTTCCTATCAAATGACAGTTGAAGGAATGTCTAGAGGTTTGAAAAGCAATAAAAAGCTTATGTGGCCTACCTTCCCTTTTAACTATGGTGACTATACTCTTAATAGTTTTTCTCATGCTGAGAAAGAAGTTAGTAACATTTCTAATCTTATGTTTTCAACAATTCCTAGAAGACAATACGACCCAAGGAAAGTGGCGCATGATTTTACTACCTCTGTTTCGATTGCCCGATTCGAGCATGAACTATAAATTTTTGATGATTTATTTGTCGCCATGGATGATATATCCCAAGTCTTTAATTCAGCCAAGTCCAAGTTACAGGCCGAGGAATTGAATTATTTTTTTTTGTATAGAAGCCAAAGGTTACTTACTGTGCCTCTTGATCAGTTGAGAGCTCCCACATAGGCGAAAGCATCACAAAAAATAGGAAGTACTTCTCGTAAAGAAGTAGAAGGAGTTGATCCTGTTTTAGGGAAAAAGGATGACAGCAGTAAATCTGACAGTGAAAAAACATAAACAGCTTCTCAAAAAGATATACAGAAGCCTTTAGTGCAAATAGAAAAAGGGAACACTGGCACTGATGCCCAGGTACATATTGAAAAGGGAAGTAAAGAAAGTAAAAAGAATGAATAGGCACCCAAGAATGATGCAGGTTCTTAACTTGGAGGACAAGTAGATACTGAATTGGTTGTTTCTTCTAATTTGTTAAATCAATATCAAAAATTTGCAGAACAGATAGGATTGCAAAACAATCCTCAAGTTGACGATCCCAAATATCAGGATGTGGAAATCATTCCTAAAAACCCCAGTGGAGAAATCAGGCTAAAAATAGAAGAAATCCCTCCTTTACATATATTCTACACTCCCAAACATACGGTTGTTGTAAGAAAACAAAGGAAAAGGACAAGAATAGATCAAGATGCTCTTTTGGCATCACAGGGGGGATTTCTAAATGTTGTTTATAAAAATGCTAAGGTGGATCCATCTGAGGATCTCACCAAATTGTCTCAGTATGTTGGTGCCTATAGTGCTGCCACTATAGATAAAGCTTCCGAAGTTTCACTCGTAGTAAAACAAAAGGATATGCAAATTTCTATCTTTGAAGAACATGTTGCAGGTGATCAGCAAAAGATTATTTAGTTGGAACAGCGGGTACAGGATGCAGAAATCAGAGCTAAACAACTAGAAGAGAAAATCAGCCTTGAAAAGAAAAATATTGATGAACAAGCCTTGGGAAAACAACAACAGTTGACTCAAGAAGTAGAAAACCTACAAAATCTTTTACAAAATGAGAGAAATTCAAAAGTTGAACAGGAAAAAATGTTCCAATCAGAAATGGACAAGTTCAAGGAGTATCCCAAGCTGGATCAATTCATTACTAAAGCTCTTGAAATTAACAAACTGGTATCCCAATAGTTAAATAAATTTTGTTTAAAGTTGACACAAATTGAACCTTTGTACGAAATTACATTGTCTTTGATAGATAAATCAGTCACTGTAAGGCAAGAAATTGAAGATGTTGATGATAAAATTTCTGAGTTTCTTTCATGGCAGGATATAGAGGAAGGAAGAAAAGCTAACCTTCCTAGAATTGAATAGAGACACAAGGAAATTCTATTTATGGAATGGGAACAATAGTTAATGAAATCAGAAAGAGCCACATCAAGGGCTAAAATTTTAATGAATAATACAAAAAAATTGATTAATGATAGCTTGTATGCTACCAATTTGATCTCAGATTGTACTCTAGACGAGTTACCTAAAGTAAAAGAAGCTAATTCTAGGTGGAAGCAAGAGATAATTGATAAAAATAAAATAAAATAGCAAACTTCAAGGAATTTCATGGGATAATATGTGGTCTTATCTGATCAAGCCACATAGCCAACAGATGGCCATCAAATTCCTTTCGAATGCTATTCAATGTATCATTCTTGAATTCTCTGATGCTACATACACTGGACAGTTACATTCAAAAATGAGTCGGCCAACAGAAGTCCAAGATATGCTCAATATCTTCCACCTTCGTTCGTCCACCTCAATCGATGATTAATGAGCCAGTCTACTACAAGCTCGCATTTTAGTTTAAGATATTTTATTTTAGATAGATTGTAGGAATAGTTTTAGTTATTTTGTTTTATTGAGTAACTATTTAAACCCCTTTCATGAATTTAGAAAGGGGTCCTTAATTTGTAATATTTTTTGACTTGGACATTACATTTTTGTACTGCATTTACTTCTATATTATTTTATAAAGGATCAGATCTGGTGATTCTGTGCAAAATTATTTTTTAAGAGTTGCATTTCTGTACCTTGTAGTTGATTTGCATTGGAAATTTTGGATTAGTGTATCAGATTTCATTTGAAAGTCTCAATATGCATACAGTATTTCTATCTATTCAATGTTAATTTCTTTTATCATATGATATTCTGTTTTGAATTTTCTATCGTTTATGTGTGCTTCATTTTACAATATTTCTTTATATATATCATTTTTTAATATATTAGAAATATTTATCTTTCATAAGTGTATCTAAATGATATACAATGATGAATACAATATGCTAATACAACTCTGTTTAATTTATTAAACAGAGTTATCTTTATTCGTTGCTGCACATTTCAATTAAGCTATAATAGATTTTTATGGTTATTGTTCAATTGAAATAATTTTAATTTGTATTCACATATGATACTCAGGCTAGTTTTAGAATTTCTTTATCAGTATTAAAATTAGATTCACTAGTACTTTCATTTCAAGTCATTTAGTCCCATTTCCCCCTTCCAATCATTCCATTACCAACCCATTCAAATTACTAGGAAAATGGTCCTACAAATCCAGTCAGGGCCACCATTCCAAACGGAAAAGGAGCTGAGAGCATATCAATTATAGAACTGCACATAACATCTTCATAGTTGTCAGGAATTTGTTTTAGAAGAGTAGTTGGTTTAAGTATAAATGTGCATTCATCTATTGGTGCTGTGTTTATAAAGTTGCATTCTCTTGAACTATGATTCAATGGTAGTGATAGAGCTATGTGGACTGCTTGTTGAGCTAAAATTTGTTGAAGGTTAAGCAAAGCATTGCCTAGAAACCGTATCATTTGAATAGCATCAATTTTGCTCTTTTCATGTTCTTTTCGTATCTTTTTGAATGAATTTTTCATAGATCTATGAACTTTGGTCATATATGAAGTGCAATATGAAGTTGCAGCATATCCGTTTAAAACATATTGGGCATCTGTATTTGCATTCCATAGGTGTGGCATATTGTATGCAAAGCTATTATTCCATATTTCTGATGGTTTTCGTTGCAAGAATACCATTGTTTGTGTTAATGTACTTTGTATTAATTCGATGTAAGCAGTTTCTGTTAACTAGAATTCACCTAAGAAATCTTCATGACTAGTTGATTTGTCATAGTTTTTTTTCTCTAAGGTGCTTTTCAAGCACAAAAATTTTTTATTTATTGAGCCATCTACCGAAGCAATTGGTTCAAGAATCCTTGTTCTTTTCATTGGTAGCATTGGAAATTTGTAGCTACACTATGATGCTTTTATTTTTTATAGCTTTTGGTATGATGATGTTCATGTATCTTTGCGAGTTCTGGATCAAGGTGATTTGTGCTACAAGTTATGTAGTTATCCAAGAAGTTTTCAATTTCTAAGTTAGTATTAATTACATACACTGGAGCATTTTCTATCCATATAAGAGCATGTTCATGTGCACTACCTCTATTTTGGAACTCAGTTACAAAGTAGTAATCTAATATTTTTCCAAAAAATGTGCTATCTTGACAAATCAATTGCTTCAATGCACTTGTCTTATGTCTATAGTAACGTGTACATGTTACTGGGTCCTTTCTGACAAGATAATCAATGTTGCATTTCTCAATTGTTTCAATGTGTTTTTCTTTATTTCTATTTCTATGTAATTTAATAAGAGTTTGTACTAGTGGTGCCCAAATATGCTGTGCACTTGTAAATGTAAGAAAGAAAGTTCAAGGAACTAATTGTCGTATCATTACAAATATATTTTTCTGCATTTTTTGATGGTAATCAGGAGAAATTATTATATGATTGAAATCTATGTATCCAAGCATCATAAGTACATTCTCACAACAACAGATTACTTCACAAAGTGGGTAGAAGCAATTCCTCTAAAGGTAGCCAACTCTGACGAAATTATTGATTTCATCGATCAATTCATCATTACCAGTTTTGGTGTACCTAAGACTCTGGTCTGTGATAATGCAACTTATTTTTTTGGTAATAGTATAATGGAATTTTCAATTAAAAGAAGTTTTAAATTGAAATATTCAGCTAACAATTATCCATAAGGTAATGGTTTAGCTAAATCCACTAATAAAAATCTCTTCAAAATCATTAAAAGGACTATTGATCAAAGCCAAAGGAATTGGCACAAGTCTTTAATCTTTGCATTATGGGCTGATCATATTACTCTTAAAGCTTCTATTGGAACTTCACCTTTCAATTTAGTTTATGGTAAAGACATTGTAATACCATCAAATATAGCTCTTCCATCATTAGCCCTGGTGCAATTCATTGAAGAAAATAATATGGTCTCATATTCTAACCCCAACGGTAACCTTTGAAAAGTTCGGGTGCCACAGCTTTATAAACCTTTCTTTTCTATTTTCCGATGCAATTAATCGCAGCTCAATGCTTCTGATTTCCATTAATGAATTTGCCAATGTTCCGATGCGATGCCCTTCCTCCGATGCAACTGATGCATTCACAAAATTTTCGATGCAATTAATACCTTTTAAGCAGGGACTTCAAACACATATAAATTATAGTCCATAAATACCTCGGTTGCGCAATCGCCATCGGGACTTTTATTAACATGTTCTGCTGTTATGATTTCTTCTGATGCGATTCGTGAGGGTGCCACAAGGTTAATAAGTTCTTCTGTCCATTCGATTTATTATATTATTCTCTTTTTTACTATATCAATTTAAAAAATTATAACTTTAATTTTATATTTAATTCTTTGTTTTCAAAATTTATTATTTTATTTTTAACTATGCAATCTCTTGTTCATAATTAATCTTTGTGCTCAGCCTACCTGCTCAGACTCTCTTTCCCTATACGTACTATATTCATTTTTATTTTTTAAATCTACGCGCTCGAAGTCGGAACTTCAAATACATATAAATCACAGTTCATAAACACATCGGCTCCATTATCACCATCAGGACTTTTATTAACATGTTCCACTGTTATGATTTTCTCCGATGCGATTCGTGAGGGTCCCACAAAGTTAATAAATTCTTCTTTCCATTCAATTTATTATAATCTATGCATTTGCCAATGGTTTCAAAACCAACACCACACCTACTCATGAAATCCGTTGAATAATATGCATCGGCTCTGCTTTAAAACAATACAGACTACGCATATAATATGCTCTCATATTCTAACCCCAGTGCTAACCTTTGAAAAGTTTAGGCGCGACAGCTTTATAAACCTTTCTTTTCTATTTCCCGATGCGATTAATCGCAACTCAATGCTTCCGATTGTGATTAATGCATTTGCCAATGTTCCAATGTGATGCCCTTCTTCTGATGCGATTGATGAATTCACAAACGTTCCGATGAGATTAATGCCTTTTAAGTCGGAACTTCAAACACATATAAATCACAGTCGATAAACACATCGGCTCTGCAATTGCCTTCGGGACTTTTATTAACATGTTCCGCTATTATGATTTTCTCTGATGCGATTCGTGAGGGTCCCACAAGGTTAATAAATTCTTCTGTCCATTTGATTTATTATATTATTTTATTTTTTACTATATTAACTAAAAAATATATAACTTTAATTTTATATTTAATTCTTTGTTTTTCAAATTTATTATTTTATTTTTAACTATGTAATCTCTTGTTCATAATTAAGCTTTGTGCTCAGCCTACCTGCTTACACTCTCTGTCCATATACGAACTGTATTCACTTTTATTTTTAAATCTATGCACTCTAAGCCGGAACTTCATAAACACATCGACTCCATTATCGCCATCGACACTTTTATTAACATGTTTTGTTGTTATGATTTTCTCCGATGCGATTCGTGAGGGTCCTAGGAAGTTAATAAATTATTCTGTCCATTCAGTTTATTATAATCTATGCATTTTCCAATGGTTTAAAAACCAACACCAGACCTGCTTATCAAATCCACTGGATAATATGCATCAGGTCCGCTTTAAAACAATGCAGACTATGTATATAATATGCTCTCATATTCTAACCCCAACGCTAACCTTTGATATTACATATGATAAACTTGAGAAAATCTACTTACTTTATTATTATCGACTAATCAAAGCTTGAGATAATCCAAAAAATGTTTTTATCCTTGAATAATTAGAAAGAAATTGTAAGTGATTTTTATTTTTTTTCATAGTTAGATTTTATTTGAATTATCTTAAGAAAAATTTTCATTATCTTTAGAAATTTTAACTTACGTGAAATATAGTATTCATTTCATTTCTTTAGACATAGCTATTCCTTCCAGTGAATCGCCAATTATTGTACTGTACAACAACCCTCCCCATTTTTAAATTTTTGGAATAAATCCCATTTAAAAATAGCTCCCCTTTTTATATCTTTTCCATAAATAAAAAAATGCATATCACATTTTATTCACAAAGTTCACAAGTCTTGAAAACTTTCCGATCCGATGAGTTGAAAGACCTTTTAACATATTTCGAACATATTAGAAAATTTGTATACTTAGAAATATGTTAAAATGAATAGTAAATCACAATCGAAAATTTGGAAAAATTCTTTTAAAGAGTTGTTATTGCTTTGAGAAGTTCTGATGAAATCGTGCTCAATCCCAATCTCATTTCGGAATAATATTAAGTATTGCAATTTTTCTATTTATAATAATGCGATGTGATTTATCACAATCGCGTCTCAGGAAAAGATTAAACATTCCATTCGTCTCATTGCAAAATTCCGATGCCATTGCGCTCAATTGCAATTTCATTTTCGGAGATAGATTATAACAATCCACTTCATTTTAAATCTCCGATGCAATCGGGATTTGGAGATAACATTTTCACTCAAACAAATTGCGATGCGATCATCACAATCGGAAAATCAGCATGAATCATATTCTATTTATCTTGCACACCATTGAAGACTTGCGATGCAATTGTTATTTTGCCTTTATATTTATTCATCGCATCAAAAAAAATCAAAAGTGAATTTTAACGTTTATTACAAGGATTCGCTGATCTCCGATATACCATTACGGTTTTGTAAAATCATCACTATTGAATGGAAAATTCTGAGTCAATAAACTGATTCCTAGTACAAGATGTGTCATTGGCCTGGAAAATTGTTGAAAACAAATGAGTTGAATAAAGTTTAATAATTTAAATTGCCTCGATGTATTTATTTAACATTTTTCTATAAATATTTGAGATTCTATGATATAACATTACACAACAGCAGTGTATACAAGCAATCACGGAGAATGCAATTATAGAAATTTAAAATTTAAATTAAATTATGTTATAAATAAACTTTATCATCTTTTTATTATTACTTATTTTAATTATAAAAATTTTAAAAAATTATTTAAAAAAAAATAATTGTAAAAAAATATTAGGATTGAAATTTGTTGAAATGTTAAATAAATCTAATACAAATAATAGTACTTAAAATTGTGATTTTTTAAAAATAATTTTAGTAATTGGGATTATGTTAAATAGTTATAGTGAATAATTCTTATATTTTTCTAATTCAGATTCAAATTTTCACCAATTACATGATAACCATTAATATGTTGATGATTATTACTTAAATTAGTTATATTTGAACTAACCTATACCACTTTCATATATATGTAGATTAACTTCACAATTTGACAGTTTTCGAATTCCACACCTCTGACATATTTCATCCATGAGTATTAATTGTACTGTGAGTAATTATATCAATTTAATGGTTTTGCTATTTCTTGGGATCTTATCTCATTAAGTGTTTCGTGCCAATTTTTATGGCTCTATTAATTCTGTTCAACTTGCTATTTTAACTAATTCGCTTTCTGTTTCCTGTATATAGAAATGCATGTGATTCTGGGCAATTCACTCTATTAGTGTTATACGGAATCTTGTGCATTGAAGGTTATAAAACTTTTCAATTAATATGAGATTAACAATGTTCAAGTCTTACCACATTAAATTTACCCGTCAAATATGCTTTATTCTGAATGTAGTATGGTTGAAACCATAGGTAATAAAGATAAGGTTATAAGGCCATAGGTAATTATATAAATACTTTTATCGTAATTTGTGACGAGTAAATCAAGTTATGTTTGTACTATATATTGTACAGTGACGAAGGAAGTTGACCCCCGAGCTACTTGACATCAGTGGTGAACTTCTCTAGACTGACCCATAGTCATATATAGCATTACTAAGTACACATCAGCGACATGCTAAGAATAACATCATAAATAAAATTGTGATGCATGGAGCTTTTATTACTTGTATGATTAGAAGTTGCAAATAGAACATATGAATAACACTTTAAAATTGGAATCTATCACGTTGACAATGCTCAACCATAGATTAACTAATTATAAGTATATTATAGTTAAAAAAATAAGTTTTTATTTTCCTTAATTATAATTTAATACTTAATAAATATATATATATAGTAGATATTTATTTTGTTCAATTTGCCACTTCTCTTTAAATTATTTGTGCTAATAGTTTCTTTATTTATTATTTTAAATTACTATGTTTATTTATTACTTTATACTATTAAATATTGAACCGCAATTGCAAAATACTCCTAATTTATATATTTTTTATTAATGTAAATTTAGTGAATTATGGTAAATAAATATAATAAATTATTTTTTAAAATAAGTTTCCACTTAAATTATTATTATCAATACTTTTTTGTATAATATTTAAGTATGATGAAGTTCTTCTAAATTTAATTTGCATAATATTTATACGTCTTCTATACTATATATATATATAAATATATATATATATATATATATATATATATATATATATATATATATATATATATATATATATATATATATATATATATATATATATATATATATATATATATATATATACATATATATATATACATATATATATACATATAATTTATTTTGTATTGTTATTATGTAAGTAGTATTGGTTAAATGTAATTAATATTTAAGTTGTTTCAGACCGTTGTTAAAACAAAAATTAAGCTTAAAAAGGAAATTAGGTTGGGGGCATTGTTTAGTCTTCATTAAATTATAAATATTCATTAATATATTTTTGATTTTCCTATGAAATTTGATTGAAAACGCTTTTAAGAACCATTGGATCCAGGTCATTAAATAATTTATTAAAAAACATAAATGACATAGTTATGTTTGTCTGATTCGAGGATTACATTAAAATAAATCCATATCAAATCTACATGTTGTTACATGAAAAGATTTGGTTGACTAATCCCATGTATAGCAATAAGGATCAGACCCCATACAACTTATTCATTAGCAGTATATTCCTCCAGTTACGTCACTATATAGGCATTGAATCTTATTACACGGAATTAAATGGGGTAGAATAAATATTTTAGTTTACTTAAAAAGAGTTAAATGATGTAGAATATAAACTCAATAGAGTTTCGGTTTGTGGAGTTGTTTCATTTTTCATCAATTTGTAATGTTATCCACAGTTTTTACTTGCCACTCCAAATTATTGAATTTTGGTATGTGAAGTTGTTTAGTTTTCATTAAATTATAAGTTAGTTATTAATATATTTTCTACTGGGTTGAAAATACTTTTAAGAACCATTGCATCCACATCATTAAATAATTTATTAAAGAACACAAATTACAAATTTATCTATTCTCGCTTCTAGGATTACATTAAAGTAAATCCATGTCAAATCTATATTTATCATCGGTCATTTCTTGATTTTACAAATGCTCATAGTTTTCCACCTATTATGCTGCGAAAACCATCATGGAAAAATTAAAATTGAAATTTCAATCTTATTAATTATACATAGAATCATTATTAACAATAAGTTTTTCCGCATCGAATATGTAATTTATGACATTCATTATGCAAATTCAGATCTGAATTGGAGGATCTAATGATTTCACACACATCCCATGTAGATCTCTTGATATCAACAACCATTAATTCAAAATTAAATAGCATAAAATTATAGCAGTTGTACCAGTTTCTACTTTGTAGTTGTTCTTTTGCTTGAAGCTCTGTGAATTTTATTTGCGCTCTTTAGATTTTCTGTTCTTGACCGTCGAAATCTTTGTATTCTACTCAAGACATCTGCAAGTAGATTTATCGTGCGACTCGACACTCTGCAAGCAAGATTTCACAAGTCAGGCTTGAACTGTTCCCCTTCGGTTGGAAGGTTTACTAAGCATAATTTCTCTTACTCTTTCACGTAATTCCACACATTAAATTCGCTTTGTTGCTTTGATTCTAAGTGCAAAGTGGATGATATTCTACCTGCAATTTACATATTATGGACTGTGCTTTTAAATGATAGCCGATGGAACATTGATGATTGCAATTCCATTCGAATTTGATAAAGTTGGTGCATCCTACAATTCTCATTTCTTTTTAACAAATTTACAAATTTCCTAAAATTACTTCTCAAGATTATATCATGTAGAGGAAACATAGAAAACAGAATTTTGTTAGGTCTCTAACATGAGAATACCATTTGTATCAGCCTAGGAGGAGTCAAAGTCATTTCCCTTGGAACGACTTTGTTTACTAAAGCCTCGGTTCATTAAAAAATGTAGATTATTATCATCATCAATTTCTGAATCAAATTCCACTTCATTTGTAGCTTTAGTACTAGCAGATCAAAAACTATGTTCTTGTTCGGCTTAAGAATTTTTTGCCATAATTTTAATTCTCAAAAAGATAAAATACCTTTCCTAATTTTTTTTTAAATATTATCTAATTAAAAATTACTTCGTTGTAATTTTAATTTTTCTAAAACCTTTAATATTAAGTTGTAATTTTACTTTTCAACAAAAATTACATCACACAGACTGTATGTTTTGATGTCTGTTTCTATTTTCAACAAATATTACATCGTAATTTTACTTTTCAACAAAAAAATATATCTCAAAGAGTGTATGTTTTGAAGTTTGTTTCCATTGCATTATTTTATTATTTGATTGAAAATTAAAATATATATATAATTTGATATAGAATAAATTTTTTCATCCTATAAATCCTTGCCTGACTCAATTCTATACCATTTATGTGCCTGTCAAAATGCATTGGCTCTGCATTATTTGGCTTTGTGTTTTTTTTTTCTCTGTTTTTGTTTATTATTTTGCAATTTTAACTAACCTGGACAGTACATTACTGCTATGAAGACGATTTTGGGTGACATTTTCTGACAAAATAGTATTTTTTTCTCTTAAGCTTTTGATTTTGTCAGAAAATTTTTCATCGTGGTTCTCCAAATTCGATGTATGATCATGCTCTTGAAGTAATTCTCGAGTGATCGCTACAGTCTCGTTCTCTTAAGCTTTCGATTTTGTCAGAAAAGTTTTGATTGAGGTTCTCCAAATTCGACGTATGATGATGCTCTTAAAGTAATTCCGAACTGATCGCTACAGTCCAGTTTCTTGCATCTACAATCTATGATAAGGTTCATAGTTTTCCAGTTCCCAATATTTAGGTGTTTAGTCTGATTCTTGAAATATTATCTAAATTTCAAGTTGAAATTCCTGCTCACACAAGGTTTTCCAAAATAGTGACTGCTGCAAGACATAGTGCAAAAAATTTGATTCTATGTCTCTCAGTTCAAAAAATAATAATACTGCCATCTAAACCTATTCTATTTCGCACTCTGCTCTACGTTTTAAAATAAAAACATATGAGACTATTACAAATACTCTCGAGCCTTTTATATGTGGGAGCACATATTACACTAAAAATAAAACTAAAGCAATACGCCCTTTCGGAGCCACCCAAAATGAAGGCTCATATTAAAAACATTGAAATGTTTTAAAATTAGCTCTTATAAAAAAGTACTATATAAAAAATTTGTCATGCATATAAAACATATTAAAACCTTTCACATAAAACATTTGCATTGTTCACCATTTTAGAAAGCAGTTCGAACACAAAAAACTAGAGATAAAAAATGGAACACTGAAAACAGAAGTAGCTAATAGAATAGATGCAAAGCCAAGGGTAGTTAACACAGACCCAGAAACAAAACTCTATGAAATAAATTAAATTTGAAGCTATTTTGTGGTCATTAGTATCCTCCAAGAAATTATTGCATCTTGTGCATATTATGGAGGCAAGAAAATTCAAGCACCTTAGTCGAAAGTTAGTCAAAATTAATCTTTAAACAATTGCTTCCAAAATACGAGACACCTAACAAGATTCATCGGTTTAATTGATTGAGTAAAAGCAACACTAGGAGCAGTCAAAACAGAAGTAGCAAATAGAACAGATGCAAAGGCAAGAGTAGTTTATAGGTTATGTAGTTATAGCTTATTTAGAATAGTAATTTTTACACTATAGTCTCGAGATTTATAGAAAATTAGAGTAGCTACCCAAATAGTCACATTATTCTTATTGCTATGGACCTATGGTAGTGGTAGTCTTAGTCCCATACCCTAAGTTATTATTATAGGATCTTAAAGATTTGATATAGAATAAATCAAGATTTTTCTATGTCATCTATTATTCACATTATCCCACACAAGTTACTATGTCTCAACTTCTGGTATGGATCTTATTCTTCGGTCAATTGATACCTTTGGATAGTTAATTTGTTGTTTTTTTCTTAATGTTTTATCAAATTTAGGTGCCACTTGCTGCATTGAATCGAATACATAAATTTGGAACGATCGAATGTAGTCACATGCAACTTTCAAAGACACTACAAAACTAATAGAAGAAGAAGACACCGCTAATATCAAAATAGACTGTAGAAACAAAGAAACGGAGAAAGCAATTGATGGATACTTTGCATGTAGAACTTCTAAGAAGTGGTTTAGCTGCAGTTTCAAATGGTGCAAATGTTGTTTTTGTATGCAGTACATTTGTTAAGATGCAAAAAATAATAAGCAGTTTCCAAAGATCAACACGAAGGAAAGAAAATAAAATAAAATTAGTCAATACTTTAAGTCTAGATGTCATACTAGATCGTATAGATACAATTTCACATGATCCAAATGTTGTTGTTGTATACAACACCATTGTTAATTTCCATATAACAATGGCTGTTTATTAGCAATCATCATAGAATACATTTATTCGTCAATATTTGCTACATTGACTTGCAAGTACATGCTTTTGTGCAATAAAGTTGGGACTTGCATAAGGGATTAATGCTTTGTAATAACTGAGACAATTCACACGTTTATCTATTTGTATGAAGCCTATTGTTGCTTTCAAGATGCTACTATGCTATAGTTCATATCTAACTGTACATACATATTCGTAATTACAACTATGTTGTTTACAACTAGCAAGATTAGCTTTACTAATAAAGACACATTCAATCTGTATTTCATGCTTTCTATTGTATACAAAAGTGAATTATTTCTAGAATACATAGCTTGTATGTGAGATTCATGTTTTCAGAGATAATAATCAACGTTGCATCTTCTTTGTTTTACAGTGATACTTTTGAGATACAGAGAGATGCAAAACAGGAACTAGTTACTTGCAACTTTTCTTCTCTTATTTTACTGTTTTGAAATCAAAGATACAATATGATAGTAAAATTACTATTTTGTGCTAGTAAACATTATCATGGAGATATATTAAATTTAAAGAAAAATATATTATAGAAGCTCTTCTCATCTTTGAGGAAAAAAAATCTAAGATACATAGTACTTAGTAAACAAATCACCATACGAAACTGAAGAATAAATACAAAGAAAAAAATGGTTGAAATCAAAGACATTGAAAACTACCATCTAGAAAAAAAACATCGGATAGATACTAATATTGATATTTTTTTAATGAACCATAGTCTCTTTAGACTACAAAAATTTGCATATACTCCTGGAGATTGTTTGTTCAATGTATTTGAAGTGCTTCTGCACTTTTGTTACTCATCTATTGAACTAAGCAATAGAATAATAGACCATTTTCTCAATTGTCTACATCAAAATGACACAGAGGAAAAATAATCATACCATTATGAACTAGATCCTATCATGTTATATCAAGTTCATGGAATTCACGATGTTGACACATACCTTCGTAGAATGTGTTTTTCTGTAGATAATAGCAATTTCCAATCTGAAAGAGGCCTATGGGGAGACACATTTTGCATACGGTGGCTATCAAAGTGGTTGAAGATACCAATTGGAGTCTAGTTGCTAACAATGAAAACAAGGTATTTATTCTTCAACCATGATCTAGATACAATTCCACTAAACATTTTGTTTCATGATACCGATCCCATTAGTGGAAATTTTCAACCCCTATTATACAAAATATTATGTAGATGCAACTTTGTACCAAATTATTCCTTGTCACCTCTTTGCAAATATTTTGAAAACCATTATGGATCCGTTGTTCATGAAATGCAAATTCATTGATTGCATATAGCAAAAAAAACTATGTCGAAATGTGCTAATAGAATGTTTAGTGCAATTTGTCATTTAATAACCCCTGAATTTGATGAACAATCTTTCAGACTCTACATTGTCCAATATTTTTTCAATGCACTAATGGCAAGGAGCAACGATGCATTAAATTGTATAGAAAAACACTTAACAAATGAAACTATACAAAGTAAAACAATGGTTGCAGGCTGGCAACAATACCTAATTAATATGGCAATGCCATATGAAAAAGGAGGAGTTGAGGGAACATCATTTTGCTTCCAATGGGCATCAATCATATTCAATGTAAACATACAAATATGGTCATTTACCAGTAAAACCATTGTGAATTACTACCAATCAAAAAAAAATTCCAACCAAACTTACAACATATTATCATTTGAAACAAGTACATCACACATTCATTATGAACCATTACTATCAAATCAAAATACAAATCGGTGCAATCTGCAACATAGAATAGTACAAATGCATGAAAACACCATTAATGGAATAAACTTGTGCAAATTGAAACAAATGATACGTACAAATGACCCAAATAAAATTGAACAAAATAGAAATGAAATAGCAGATAAAAATTGTTCATCGCAAAAAAGTACTCCCATAGAAATTTACAAACGACAAATTGAAGACACCCCAAAAACAAAATGTCCAATATGTAAGACATTGCAATTTCAAAATAACATCTCAAGAATTGGATTTGAATTAGAAAAAATGTACATAAACATATCTGGAAAACAGAATACATTGCATTTAAATATCATTTTTAGATCTTGCAAAACAGCACTTGCAAATGTAAAGTTTCCTCGCTTTGCAACCCCTGAACAAATAAGATGTAATAAGCCATTGCAAACTGTAACAAGACTTTCAGAGCTTGAGGAAAGACTTGTTTCATTGAGAATTCCCTTTGCACAAATAAGACAATGTGGGAAGAAGCGATCACAAATGGGCTTAACTGGTTCAATAATCAATGTACCTGTCCAGATGGACATTGTCCAAAAGGCATTTCCACAATCAATAAACAATACAATCACAATTGCTATTGCATTGAAACGGTGACTAGAATACAATAATGCATATCAAACACGAAAAGTGTGTGTTCATATTGTCATGAGAGCACTTAAAGAACTATTTTTTTGAAATTTGTATAAAACTGAAAGCATTTCCATTAATAGCAATTCGAATCATATACTTGAATTGGACAATAAAGGTAATAAATCCGACGATGACAACATTGATAGAAAAAGTGAAACTGATAGCATTTCAGAAAGTGAAATGCCAACTGAAACCTTGGTACATGGATTCATAGCTTCACAACGAATTCATGATTTACAAGACAAGATTATTGAAGTAGCACCAGCTAAGGGAAAATGACCACTTGGTATATTCAAAGACAAATATGCAGAAGAAATGAGTTTCCCAACACTATTCTTTGGAAATCCACGTGACGATGATATACTACAAAGATTTCGTTATCAAGAAATATTAAAATGGGAACTAATGCGTTGCAGTGGTCACTTTTCCTATCACATCACAAATTTGTTCTTCAAGACCATGTGAATACTCATTTAAAAGGTCATGTCATGCATCTCAGTACAAATAAGAAAAGGAAAATTACAAGGAAGAAAGTTGTTAGTAAAATATGTTAAGTACAAGCCCAACTTAGAAAAGTTACTAAAGAGTCACATTGGATACATAGATTTCAAACACATAATAATTTCTCCTAATTAACATCAACAAATGCAGAAACATATATTTGCAATGATATGACAATTAGTTCCTCTAACTTTCTTTGTTACATTTACAAGTGAAGAGCATCTTTGGACACTGCTAGTAAAAACTCTTACTAAATTACATAGCAATAGAAATAAAATAAAAAACACATTGAAACAATTGAGGAATGCAACATTGATTATCTTGTCAGAAAGGACCCAGTAACATGTACACGTTACTATAGACATAAGACAAATGCATTGAAGAAATTGATCTGTCAAGATAGCACATTTTTTGGTAAAATATTAGATTACTACTTTGTAACTGAGTTCCGAAATAGAGGTAGTGCACCTGAACATGCTCTTATATGTATATAAAATTCTCTAGTATATGGACTAAATACTAACTTAGAAATTGAAAACTTCTTGGATAACTATATAACTTGTAGCACAAATCACCTTGATCCAGAACTTGCAAAGATACATGAACATCATCATACCAAAAGCTGTGAAAAAAGAAAAGCATCACAGTGTAGATACAAATTTCCAATGCTACCAATGAAAAGAACAAAGATTCTTGAACTAAATACTTCGGTGCATGGCTCAATAAATGAAAACATTTTGTCGTTGCAAATCACCTTAGAGCAAAAACACTATGAAAAATCAACTAGTTATGAAGATTTATTAGATTAATTCCAGTTAGCGGAAACTGCGTACATTGAATTAATACAAAGTACATTAACACAAACAATGGTATTCTTGCAACGAAAACTGTCAAAAATATGGAATAACAGCTTTGCATACAATATGCCACACCTATGGAATGCAAATACAGATGCTCAATATGTTCTAAATGCATATGTTGCAGCTTCATATTGCAGTTCATATATGACCAAAGTTGACAGATCTATGACAAATGCATTCAAAAGGAGACGAAAACAACATGAAAACAACAAAATTGATGCTATTCAAATGATACGGTCTCTAGTCAATTCTTTGCTTAACCTTCAACAAATTTCAGTGCAACAAGCAGTCCACATAGCTCTATCACTACCATTGAATCATAGTTCAAGAGAATCCAACTTTATAAACACAGCACCAATAGATGAATGCACATTTATACTTTAACCAACTACTCTTCTGAAAGAAATTCCTAACAACTCTGAAGATGTTATGTGCAGTTCTATAATTGATTACTATATCAATAGGCCTAATTCTATTAAGCATATATGCTTAGCCGAATTTGTATCAAATTACAGGAAAGATGGCAGACAAATATCAAAATGAAAAAAAGAAAAAGTAATTCGATTCATTAAATACAAAAAATACATTGACTATGAAAACTATTATAGATAAAAACTTTTTCTATATGTTCCATTCGAAAACAATGAAAATGCACTAAGTCAAGACTCCTCTACATGGAAGAGTGCATACATGTTGCATAAGAACAAAATAAATAACAATGAAACTAATTTCACATATAACATGAACATGAAATGGGGTGATTTGGAAGAATCAATTCAAAAAATTGATAGCAACACTGCAACTTCTAATCATACAATAAAAAAACCTGAAATATCTAATGATGTTACTGAGAAGTATGACTTGGCTAAAGATTTGCAATTTCCCCAATGCAATGAGAAAAACAGACATCTTAACATTGGTTTTCAATTTACAGAACATCCATTTATGCTTAGCAATGAAGAATACTACAAGATTAGGAGAATGCTTAATAAAGAACAACAAGCAATACTCAAAGTCATTGCAATGAAAAAATGAGAGAACATAGACAAACCATTCTACTTATTTTTTACTGGATGAGCTAGTACTGGAAAAACATTCACAGCAAATGCAATATTCCAAATGCTCATGCACATATACAATGAACATTACAATACAGACCCTTTGAAACCAAAAGGTTTGATATTAGCATATACAGGTAAAGCTGCATATAATGCAGGTGGAGTTACAATTCATTCTGCATTGCTAATGCCTTTCAACAAATCTAGTTTTATTCCACCTAGAAACGATGTATTAGACAAGTTAACACAGATGTACGAAGAATTAAGAGTTGTTCTCATTGATGAAGTATCTCTAATTGGAAATTGTTTTCTATATCAAATTGATGATCGAAAAAGAAACGTTAAGCACAATCAAACAAAATACTTTGGCAACATTGATATCCTATTTTTTGGCGACTTGTACCAAGCACAACCTATACAAGATTCACTAATATTTGAACAAGCTACAATAAGAAGGCAACCAATAACATATGACTTTTGGAAAGAACATGTAAAGTACTATGAATTTCACATTGCAATGCGTCAAAGAAATGAAAAATTCATTAGAATTTTCAATAGGATGCATTTAAATAACCAAACAAAAGATGATTTGAATTACCTAAATAGAAATTGTATTCGAAATGCTCCTAATGATCCTACTTACCCCTATCTATTTTTTAGGAATAAGGATGTAGCATTACATAACAAGAAAATGTTATCTATTGTTCCTGGTGATGAAATTGTAATTAATGCAATTGACTACGAAGAAAAAAACCATGGACACATACCATCTCATGCACAAATCGCAACATTTCCTTCAGAAATTTTCCTAAAACTTAGCATGCTAGTTGAAATATATGTAGGAAACTATCACTTACAAGATGGTCTAGTCAACGGTGCAGATGGTATCATTAAAGCATATGTAAAGTTAGAAAACTTTGATGTAATATGGATCAAATTATATGATGAACGTGTTGGCTATCAACAAGCACATAAATTTTCTTTTCTATATAGCAGAGAAATTTCTAGTGATTGGACTCCCATACTACGCACAACAGAGCCAATTTATGTATTAGCAAAAGCAGGCAACTTGAAAATAAAAAAAAAAAAAAAATCCATTCCAACTATCATGTGCACGTACAATACACAGATCACACACTAGACAAACTTGCATTTGATCCTTTAGGAATATGATGCCATGGATCAGTATATACATCTCTTTCTCATGTGAGAAACATAGAATCATTGTATTTGCTAGCTCCACTTAAGAAACAAAACTTCCGGATTCAACACAAAATTTCTGTTGAAATGGAACGTTTACACAAAAACGCAAAGTGGCAACTAGACTACAAATATTCGTTATTAGAAACAAAAGCATACATTTCAATTCTTTCTCTAAAAACTCGCAGTTTACAAATACATATTGATGATTTTTTAAATGACTATGATCTAATGCAATCTGACATCCTATGTTTACAAGAAACACATTTGAATAATTCAATGCTTCTAAAAAGACTTGAAACATTCAATTGCATATCAAATCATAGTAAACATGGTTTGCTAATTTGTATTAAAAATCATGTAAATATCTTGAACCATATTCATTTTGAAGAAAAAAACATTGAAGCTACACTAGCAAATATGCTTCTTCATGACATGGATATTGTAGTCGTTAATGTCTATGTTGTGCCATATGTAGCATTGAACAATACATTGGATGTTCTTTCAAAATCATTACGGAAAATACATTCAAATCAAACAATAGAAATTGTTGGCGATTTCAACATCAATATGCTTGAAAGAAACAACAAAACAAACAAACTAAGATCGTATACGCACAATTACAACCTTCATTTTCTTTTAGAGACAAATAACAATAAAAAATTATCAATCATTGATCACATATGGTCAAACATAACTTGTAGCTATAAGAATTTCAGGTTAGATACATACTGGAGTGACCATGATACTATTTATCTCATCATTGAAGACAAAAATGCAACACAAACATAGTGCAAATGAAAGTAGTCTAATGCCTTTCTTCTAGTCGATAGTATCAGACTTGCATATTCATGTCCTTATTATACAAATGAAATCAATAGTGAGAATTTCTACCAAACATACCTTTAATTTGTTTCTAAAAAAAGTCTTTGAAAGCTGCATAATAGCCTTTTAACTACTATGACATTGACTTTTAATTGTATGCCTTGCAGATTACTATAACTTTCTACAATGAGTCAAATAGGGAAAGACAAGTCACAAAAAGAAATAAACACATTCAGGTTTGCTTGCTACACTAAACTTACTTACCCTTCAATGCATATGTATAGAGATATCTCTATGTTTAACTATTTATTTCTTTCTACAAAACTATTGCAAGACCTATTCTTATATTACAAGTGCTAACTTATATAGCAATATTCTTCATATAGAATTATACTATGCATCAATGATTTATTTCTCAAGCATCACACAATTCATTTTAATTCTTGAATTTGTCTTTCAACCCATTGTAATATTTTCATGCACAAATGAGACACGCCCCATTGCAAATTGCAAACTATATATAACCACTTTGGAATTATCTAACAATAAACACCACAGAATACTGAAACTTATTCTCCATAGTATTTTAGCACTACAACACAATTTGTTTCACTTTTCATCATCTCAATAATGTTCCGTGCTTGAACTTGACAATCATCACAAATTGCTTATTTACATCAGAACTGTTACATACATAATTCTATGAATCGCAGTCTTCTTGTTCTTCTTTTCTTGTCAACCTTTAATCCCTTTTCCTCACCCTTCCTCTAAAAACTTGTCAAGCTTCCTGTTCACTTTACATTTGAACCCTTTTTCACTAAGATCTCCTTGAATTTCCCATGTTGCTTCTTGTCAACCTCTAAATTGCAATAAAGATAATATCAAATACAAAATAAATTTCTTCCAAAATTGTAGCTCTATTTCAGTTACATCAAACCAAATTATTTCATAATCCATATGCATCTTAATTCACATTGTACAATTTGAACAAAATGTTTCCAATCTCATCATTATTTCTCTTAATATCCCTATTATCTTTGAAATTTTATCTGTACCTTTTGTTTTTGGTTTCTTTTGTCCTATGGTGTTTCTATGTTATTTTTCGTTGGGTAGTACAAGAAGCTCAAATGACATATATCTTGATGAACATATTCATTGTGTAAACTGCCAACCACCCATAATAAGTAACAACATCGGAAAGTGAGCTTGATCAAGAAACACATCCATATTTTCTTATTACACCCAACTTACTTAGTCTTTGATGCATATGTAAATCTTTTCATGACAATCAGCAGTACCCGAAATTTCATACATCTGTACTAGATGCATTTACTTGTTTCTATAGCACTGGAATTGAATCATTTTTTCTCTCACCCAAAAAAACTTCTAATATTTGCAACTAAGATTAGTATATATTTCTATTGCACCAATAGAATTTTTTGAATTTAATATTGTATACTTTATAAGTATTCCATTATCGAAGTTTTTAAATGCAATTAATATTTCTTCCAATAACTAATATTCAGTTTCCAGTACAATATAAAATAATGTTATACTTTTATTTTCATTTTTAGTTATTAAAATTTACTAAACACTTCGTTGTTGCATTCAAGTCCACCATTCAGTGACGTTGCATATTTTTCCTCTAGCAGTTCTGGACAACAAGCTAGAATAGACAAATAACAACAAATATCAAGTGCAACTGAATCAGACAAGTAAGTAAATTAGAAACAAATTCTTATGCGTACCATTCACATAGAATTCATATTTAACACCAATATATTTTACTTCTAATTTTTTCTTTTGCCACATCAACATCATCAATACACAGATCGAAAGCAACATATTTAGTTCCAGTTACCATTGAAGAACTAAACATTCGCAAAAATGGGAAAATTTTCAATGGAGATGTTATGGATATCTATAGCACATATCTTGATAAAGTGCACAAAGCATGACAAATACTACGTGCAGATTTGATAGATGCCAAAGGAATCATGACAATCACATTGTCCATACCAAGTGAGATTATTGAACAACATGGACAAAAAATATCACCAAGAAAAGCAATACCTATTACAAATTTTAAAGTTCTTCCCAAAACTAATCATGACCGCAGTGATTTTGATTGGATTCTGCTGCTAACTAAACTAAGCACTGTAAAAAGCATACGAAAAATTTGCAAAGAATACAAATTCATTCCAGATACAACAATAAAACAACTTAGTACAAATACATAAACATATCTAATTGGAACAATTGCAACAGTTGTCACAGTTGCACGGAAAGTTGGTTTCCAATATACATTGCAAATTAAAGATGGAAATTTCGATGAAAATAGAGCAACGGTAACATAAATTACTTTGCAATGTTTTTATATTTCTAGTTCCATCCTACATTTCAATTCAGTTTCAAAAAAAAAAAAAAAACTTTCTGTGTTCTTTCGCAGTTGCAGTTATTTGAAACATTTGAACCGTTGTATGATGAAATTGAGTAAGAACTGCAAAAATGCCATCTTCCAATTATGTTATTCAAAAACATAACGAACAGGAAATAACTGAAGGACAGAACACTTCGAACAATGCAAGCTACATTCATCACAAAATTGAAAGCAGAAGCAGCAGAAGAACTCAGAAAATTGAACCCTCCAACATTCTCTGTAAGTGCAAATGAAACAGTACCTCTACTACTCAATATGCAATTGTTTCTTCATCTGTTTCTATTTTGAGATATGCTACTTGTCCTCCTCTATGAACAGATAAAAGGAACAATGACAATTGCAAGCATTTACCCTACGCCATTTGAACCAGTTTGTGTTGAATGCAATTCACCAATACCAGCCTCTACAATGATAGAGGAGAATACAGTTGATTGCCTAAAGTGCAATAAAAATTCGTCCTTTTCCTATTCACAGTGTCTTAATTGCATAATCAAGTCCAACAACACTAATTTGCAATGTTGAATCTGAAGCAAATTCGTCTTGAAATAGTTACTTCCCAACCTAGCGCATATGTCTTTTCAAGACTATGTTAAAAGAAAATAAGCAACAATGTATATGCTACGCGATTTCAAAATCAATGGTACATTTACAATCAATGAAGACAACGAGATCCAATATGTTGACAGAAATGGAAGCCCTACCAAGGCTAGGTATACTTATAATTATTCTTCATCCTTCAGCAAAAAATTAGATATATGCAATTTAAATTATGTTATCTAAAATAGCAGGATTTGTACTAATTTTTCCCTTTTATTTGTAGCACTAGCACTTCTACAAACATTGGCTACAACAGAAACACATAGTAATCCAGAAATCAGTGCAAAGTTCTTCTCAATCTTTGTACAAGATTTTACTGCTCAAATCTGCCTTTCTCAAAGTGCAATATGTGTGCAACATTTTACGAGAACAAGAATGTTTTCATAGAACAATTACAAACAAAAATTACTAGTTATACTTATACTGTTTCTTCTATCTATTCACAGATACTTTCAAACTTAATATATGTATATTTAAGAAATATAGCTTTTCCATTTGACATTTACAAATTTTTTCAGATTTCATACATATATGTTCAATGAATAGAACTTGTCTTTACAATTTGACATTATATATATAAATGTTATAAATCTATTTAAAATTTTCCTGAAAAAAATATTTGTACAGACATGATGCCTGGGCTACTTCCAGTCTTCTGTCTTGTTGTTTATTGGTTTTGCAAAAATCGTAATTGACATTTGGAACATTAATTCATCTCTGTAAAAGAGCGAGAGGCACTAAGATTATTTGTCCATAGGATGTGCACCACAAGTAACCACCTCTGCAAACGAAGCAAGGACATTAATTTTTCATATATTCTTATGTATCAACTTTGAACAACATCTCTCAATTTGGGCAATATTGTTATGGTAACAGAAATAGTAAATTGCCATTTCTAAGTCTATCCTTCCTTAGCTTATAAGGTTTTTTTTTTTTCTTTACAGATTCCTATATTCACTGTTAATAGTAATGAACCAAATTCTATGTCTAAACACTGTACTAAGACTAAAGTTAGTCTTATCTTCCCTGCTCCTCACCTTTGTTATAACTTGCTTTACAATATGATTCTTCTTCATCTGCACTTTACGACTGAAAGCTTATATATTAAACATTATTGGGTCATTTATATTTACTTTGTTAAGTTCTTTTTCTACTTTAATATTCAAATACTCCAGTCTTAGATTTTCTCTGTCTTTTACAAAATGCACCACTGTGCAATGTAACACAGTGTCTCCGTTTTACAACACTGCTTTGTTTTTCTCTATTTCGCACTCTACTGGGCTTTCAAAATAAAAACATTACACAGTCTGTTACAATAGCCTCTCGGGCTTCTTACTTTATATATGTCGCGCATATTAAAACATAAAAGAAAAACTATATGAAATGAAACTAAACTAAAGTTTGTGGGGCCTATTACAAATGCGCGTTGTATATATTTAAAACAATACAACAAACCAAAGGTTGTAAAACATTTTGTCGCGTGATAAAAACATTAAAACATTTCATTTGCGCATACACCGCCGGACTTGAAAAGAGATTAAATCCGCTTCATAAACTGCATCGGGTCCGAAACATAATATTACAAAGCAGCCAATACAAAAAGTTTCGTTGCTGATTGAAAGGCAGATCTGCGATCAACTATTAACTGCACCGTATAACATAGATAAATCCGCACTTAGAGCATAACAAATGGTTCAAATAAAAAACTCTAATGCCGATTGTTAATCGGACTCGAGTTCAGCCAATACAAAAAGTTCTAATGCTAATTGAAAGGCGGATCCGTGATCATCTATTAACTGCACCATATAACATAGATCGGGTCCACACTTATAGCATAACAAATGGTTCAAATAAAAAACTTCGATACCGATTGTTAATCGGACCCAAGCTCAACTTTTAGGTGCGCCCTATAATATGCATCAGGTCCTATTCTTTTCACTGTTCAATTGGACAACAAACAAAACGCTTCCGATATGTTTCAACTTGCGATATAATATGATAATGCCACGTGGTCTTGTGGACCCACGGACCTTGGCTTAAGTGGAGGGCTATTGTTATATGAAATAACATACCATGAACTCATCGCATTGGACCATAACAAAAGGTTGTAGATTATATGAATTACTTCTGATTCTTGTGCACACAATACAACACAATATTTTTTTAATTAAATTGAAAATTAAAAAAATTATAAATATTATCTCTTAAAAATTGAATTAAAAATAAAAAAATTATAAAATAAATTCCACCATTTACCTTATTTTAGTACTAAAAATATTATCCGTACTAAGTTAGAAATAAAAATATTATTAGTACTAATTTATAAAAACCAATCTGTCATACTCATATTGATGTAAAAAATAAGCTATAAGTATATGTAGTAGATCTAATCTACACGTCAAATGCATATGCTAATGGGTCCTCCTAGTAATCATCAATTGGTTACCATCATCAACACAAAAGTTCTTATTACAAAACAAATCTTCATAAACATCCTCAAACTCAAATTGCAACATCTCCATAATTACATTAAATGGCATGTAATAGTCGTGATAGCTATCCATAAACATTTCCAACATCCTATTGCAATATTACTATATTTAAACTAAGCGGCACATAGTCGCTACCTTGTAGCTTTGTTTTGTTTACAGTTTATTGGTATTAATTGTTAATTTTTTTACAACTATAAAACGCGAACTACAATGTACGGTACATTCTCTGACTTAGAATTGAAAAGTGAGTTTCATTATATTTTTTCATTGTATAAATTTTGACGTTTGTATTTCTTGGGCACTTCTTTGACACTTTGAATGCACATTTATGTCTTGAGCAGTGAGTAGCATAAGAATGCTTTTTCGAAATGAAAAGTGAGTTTCATGTATTTTTTCATTGTATAAATGTTGACATTTGTTCTTGGGCCCTTCTTCGGCACTTGGAATGCACATTTATGTCTTGACTAATGATTAGCAATCTCACACCTTCAAATCCTTTGCAAAAGTTGCACAAGCTCATTTTCACCTTACACATAATCGCTGTAATCTTCATACTTTCTAATACCTGGAATATTCTTTCAGGTCACATTAAATATTTTAATATATGTTTTTGCAGCTTGACGTTTGCAAAATATCGTAAATTGTCATTCTCTTTCAGATTCAATGAATATGTGTGACGCAGAATATAGTTGTATGTCAATGCATTTATATTTTGAACAATTAAGTCCCAATTTTCCAACAAGAATTACACAAGAAGAATATACATAATATCATTGTTTTTCATCACCAACATTTCAAAATCTACTTCTTTCTTTGCTCTTGCAAACCAGATGACAAAGTTTCTAAATCCCGTGCATCTGCCTTCTTTCTCTGCCCTTCCAATCTCTACACTTCCAAACCAAATGACAAACTTGCTAAATCCCCTCTCAAGTCGGTAGGGACTGTCACTGCTTGCCACTCGGTAGGGGCTGTCACTGCTTGCCGTTCTTGTTAACATAGATATAATAATCATGATATAGTGGACCCTTCGTTATTAACATAGATGAAATAATCATGACTTAGTGGACAACGTTTATGACGCCCACAAATATAAAATAAAATATTCCATTTAAAATAATCAAATTCTAAATCATACTCCATTCGAACAACAAACCTCGTGAACAGGGATGGAGAAGGTATTTAGCTCCACTTGTTCAATCTTTACTACTTATATCGAATACATTTATTCTTCGGAGATTATATCATAGACAATTAATTCACAACGTCGAATGATCCTAGTAACCTTACCATCATTACTATATTCCTTTCCGCTAAAAATCCCGACAAAAGGAGAAGGTATTTTTACATGGTCTAATCTTTACTTATTAAATCTATAATTTTATTCCCTTAAAATACTATATCGTGGACAACATGATATTAATATCATTTTAATAATTTTACCATTATTATTATATAATAAGGTGCATAGAGATGTATCTATGTATCTATGTATGTATGTATGGGAAGAAGGGAGTGTAACTAAGATCTAATATTAATATTATTTTAACAATGTTATTATTACTATTTTATAATAATATATAAGGTGGAGAGATGTTTGGGAGGGAGGGTAACCAAGATTTAATTAGGAAAAATGTTAGGGCTAATATTAGTAGGTGAGCTAATTTTTCATGCTTTAAAAAAAAAAAAAGATTCATTAACTTCCATTTTATCTAAACATGATTCACCCAAATTTTATAGTATAAAATTATTTTACCTTTAAAATAACCAAAATTTTCTAGATACTATAACTAAATTCGTTAGAAATTTAAGTATTTTACAAAAATACACTATTTTTTTAATTTTCCATATCAAAGGCTTGCAAGATTCACCAAGGTTTCTAAACTTTCACATAAATTTTTGTCCTTATAATTTTCCCTAAATCTAACCAAAATCATAATTTTCCATAGATCTAACCAAAATAAGTATATTACATTAAGTAAATATATTTGAACATCAACCATATTAAATTATGTAAAAATAATTTTATTAAATAAATATATTTGAACATCAACCTTATTAAATTAATTCAAATTAATTTTATTATTATATTTGGTTAAATAGTTTTTCTATTAAATCTTAATAAAAATAAATTTATTATTTTATTTAGTTAGATAGTTTTCCATTATATTTGGTTGATAGAAAATTATGAATTTCAAATTTTATTAATTAAGAAATATATTTTTATTTTAAAGAATTAAATTAATAAAAAATTAATAAATTAGAATTATTTTATTTTATATAATTTTAAATAATTAATAGAAATTCAAAAAAATTCAAAATTTCTTTTACTATATACACTATTTATTTATCTATATATAATAATTATGAAAAATATATTATAATTTTCCTAACATAAATAAAATGTAATGATGAGATGTGGCAATTTACAAAGTATTCATATTAAAACAGCTAAATAAATATTACACATAAAAAAGCTATAGAAAAATCCCAGTTACATAATATGTATATTTATATAGTAGGATTACTTACTTGATAATGTAGAACTAATAATCAAAAGGAAGAGTTCTTCTATATATAGGTTAATCAAAGAGGCCAAGAGAGTCAAGGTTTTGTTAGATTTTAGAGTTGAAATTCAATGATAAGCAGCATTCAAAAAATGAAAATAAAAAAATTATTTAATAAAATAAAATATTTTAATGTATGAAGGAAAATAAAGGTTTTTTTTATGAAAGAAAATAAACTTATTTTATTCTTTGAAGGAAAAAACGTTGGTGTTTCAAGAAATGATGATTCTTATTTTTTTGTTGTGTGATCTTTGAAAAGGATTTAATGAAAGTTTCATTTATTTTTAAGATTTTTTTTTTTTGATATGTCTTGTAAGATTTGAACATAATGTAACAATTCTCGTTAAAAATTTATGTAATAAATTTAATAAAGGAAAAATAATAATCATGGTCATGAGACACATATTCCAAGCTGAATGTTGGGAAAAAAACATAGTGATAGGGATCACTTGTGATTAATTAATGGCTATGGATATTGGCAAAGGAAATGGAAAAGGCTTTGGAAAAGGAAAGTGGCATTTATTGGCATTTTATTTATGAAAATAATGGAAAATAGGAGAAAAAGAAGGTGGAAGGTCACAAGTTGCATGTGAGGAGGAAAATGAAGAAAAATAGTGGAAAAAAGAAGAAAATAGAGGTGTCATTAATAAAAAGGGTTATGAGGTTTAGTTCATAATTTTTTGTCAGTGTTGGCTTTTGACAGTTTGTTTTTTGGAGATCTCATTCTAATCTCTCTCTCATACTCTTGGAAACATAAAGTTTTCTTGGAGAACTTGCGGAGGAGTGTGGCATACTTGGGATTTGGAGAAAAATGAAAAGGAAGACCAGGAAATTGTAAGAGGACATCAGGATTGGTAGCTACAACGGTTTTCTCTTGTAGGTACCAAGTTGCATGCATGGCAGATGCATGTGCTTTCTTCGTTATGATACGTCATTGGCATGGAGGATTTCCTGGATTGATAGTTGTTTTTCCTAGCCTTGGAATTTCGTAGATAGCCATGGTGTTGTGGTTATCTTTCCTTTTTCTTTCTAGTTGTCTCTCATCTTCCTTTTGTTATGGTTTGAGTTGATAGTTCCTAGAAACTCTAGTTGGACAAACGCTCTGGAATCCCTATTACAACTTGGGTTGAGTTACTAGTCTTGGAAGCCTTAGTTGGAAAAATTGTCAAGAAGCCCTTGGTGGGTTGAGGAACTAGTCCTAGTAGCCCTGGTTGGAAAATCTCTTTGGAAGCTTGAAAACAAGTGTGGGTTGAGTTACTGGTCCTAGAATCCCTGGTTGGAACAAATTCTCTTGAGCCCTGAAAAACATGGGTAGAGACTTATTTGGTGATGGTTAGTGATGTCCAACTATGAGGTGGAATCACTGGTTGAGGGTTGAGGTGGTTTAGACTTTGTAAGCCCTAGTTTGGTTTTGTTTGAGTTATATCACGAGATCACACATTCATGCTTGTAATATGGCATGGGAGTGATTGGTTGAAAGAGATATTTGGTCTAGTCCAATATATGGTCGGGTGGTATGTGGAAGCCCCAAACCTGGTTGCATTTTTCATATGCTAATAAGATAAATTTCCCTTGGTATTTTCATGAGTAAATTTTCTTGTCATTACATGAATTTAATGGTTGTTTCATCATTGATATATATCTAGTTATTTTTTTGTTATAAGCATGCTTTATGACAATTATGATCTATGGTTATCATAATGTTTTGGTTAGTATAAGAAATTTTAATGAATGAATAGCCTAATAGATAATATTTTAGTTATTTGTAGGATACATTTTTCCTACTTGACGATTTTCAAATAAGTAAGAGACCCACATGCTTAGATTTGTTGTTATGACCTATAAATTACATGTTTTTAATATGTTTGATGAAATTTCTATCATGGCTAGTAAGGCTCACATCATATCCTTGTTCAAGTGTTTGTATCATTATCTTTGTTTCGATTTTATTGGTGATTTATAAGAGTTTCATGATGTTATGGGTAGTGGCCTAAATTCTAGCCTTGAAAAAGTGGCAGAGAATCTAGGGTCCCTAGCACAAAATTGCTTGAAAAATGTGATAAGCGCATGGATTCCTTGTTGTGTGAGAAAATAAAGGCTTATGGTCACATGCATGCCTTTTCATGGGTGCAACTGAGGCCCTAAGTTAGTGAAAAAGCTAGTTCTCATAGGGGTTGGACACCTGAAGGGGTTGGTTGGCTCCTAAAGGTTTTGTGGCTTCTAAGAAGAGTTAGGTTGGTATTCTCAAGTTGGTTCCACTTCCTTAACTGTAAATGGGGAGTCAAATCATATCATAGTAACTATTCATCACATGTTCACCTCGATGTCTGAAAAAATCATTTATTCCAACAACTAGAAATTATTCTTCTAATTGTAAATTTAATTATGTAGGTTATTTGCTACTACAAACAATGAATAAAATAAAAACTGCAATTTTCACAATAAATTACTGCAGAAAATAAAATACTAGAAACTAAGAAGCTCTAGCACACACACAAAAATATTAACACAGTTATTTTTAGACAAATGTCCTTGGAAAAACCCAGTTCGGGAAAATTGATGCAACATATGAGGGTTTTCTTATTATTTTTTAGCAAAAAATCTCAATACAAAAATTTTAAATGCTCTACTGGTAATCTAATCTGAGGAAAATACTGAGAGAATTTTTGTGATAATTTTCTCATGCTCCACAACAAGTCTTTTCCCCCGATATGGACCTTCTATCCTCATGCTGGAACCTCTACGCCACTCACTGTGTAGTGACTGCACAGAGCTACTACACCCTTCCTCAGTCTACCTCTTTTAGAAGATGGAAATGTATCTCTTGTAATTCTGCTTCTCTCCTCTCTCACTTACTACTCACCTTCTGGCTCTATCTTATTTGTTGAATCATAGCCACCAAGAAAATCGAACTGCCTCGAAATTGCGTAACTGCACTAGTGTTTTCTCCATCTACCCATCAACTTCTTCCTATAATATTCCATTAGAGCACTAATGACAAATATTAAAACATAATAGATGGTCCATATTAATTCCTTGTCAATCTGTGTGAGTTTCTAGATGATTTTCACCTTATCTCAATTGATACTAATTAATTAACCATATTCCTAAGTTTATACTTAAGAAATATTTAAAAATTGGTTAATAATATAATTCAGACACTTCTAGGTGCAAACTCATCTATTCTACCCTCTCCACAAATTTTCGTGACTAGAACACATATGATACTACAAAAAATAACATTCCCTATTAGCGAGGAATGTATTATAGTGTTGCACATGCCGCCACAACACCGTGCCTCTACATCATCTCTCGTAATGTTGCTGATGTCTGGCGACTGCTACCCACCAACCACTACATAACTCTGACATGAGTTGCATCTTTGTTGCTACTAACCCTACCAAACTCCTTCCAACATTGCATCTGCACTAAAAATCCCTCTCATCTGCTCTGGCTGCAAGTGCAATATCTGCAACTGAGTATCACCCAAAGTAATCTATCCCTAATACTTAAACGAGTTCTCCGCCATACCCATTTATTCCCTAAACTATATGAACTTAACTCTCCATACATATTTTCTGAGTAAGTGTGCCACCTACTTTGGGAACATACAGTAGTTGGACTACCCCATGCTATACACAGTCTCTGAAGAAATGACATATAATATATGTGTACTTCGATCGGTCATGAAACACTAGATTCTTAGAGAGCTTTATGCAACTATTATTATCACAGTAGATGTTGGTTCCTTCCATCCTTTTCCTGAAGAAGCTTATTAACAGCTTCCTAATCCATAGAGCTTCACACATGGCTATGTTGGCTACCATTTACTCTACTTTTGTAGAGCCCATTTCTACTGAATTATACTTCTTGCTACACCAAGAAACCATCCCTGATCCAACACTGAATTAGTAGCCATAAGTAATTTTCCTGTTTAGTGAACTTGGTACCCAATCTACATCTGTGATCCCACATAGTCTAACGTTATCCCCTATAGTATACCTCAACCCATAATTGATTGTGTCACACACATACATCACAATGTGTCTTTTTGTTGCCCAATGTACCCTATTTAGCTCTATCATGAACTAAATTAGGGTATTTACCACGAAGCAAGTGTTTTGCCTAGTTTTGACCATATACATGAGAGACCAAATGAGTTTCCTAGTCAAGGCGAGGTCAACATCCTTGTCATCCAATGGACCTATATTATTCAAATTTGTGATCATGGGTGTAGTAATGTGTCTACAATCCTGCATTATGAACCTCTTCATAATATCTGTAGTGTATCTTCCCTATCCAAGGAATATGTCACCATTCTTCTGCCATACTTCCAATCCCAAAAAATAATGTATCAACCCCAGATCCTTAATGTTGAATTGTGATTCCAGGTTCCTCTTGTAGTGTTTTATGAGCCGTTATGATATTGTGAAAAAGGGTCCATCCACATACAAAACTGGAATGACTGGCTCACCTTCTACCATCACATAGTGGATGTTTGGATTTTCATCAATCTTGATGAATCTCATTTGCTGCAAGTGACTTTCAATATGACCATACCAAGCCCTGGGAGCCTATTTTAACCCGTATAGAGCTTCCTTCAGTTTGCACACATGAGTGTGCCTCTCATGAGTTTCAAAGCCCTATGTTTTCTCTATGTATAATTATTTCTCTATCACCCCTTTCAAGAATGTTGTTTTGATGTCTATCAGGAAACTCTTTCATCCCATCTCAGTTGCTACGGATATATATAGATTGATAGAACTATACTTGCTAATAGGGGTGAAATTCTCCTCATATCTATTCCTTCATTATGTTCATACCCCTTTTCCATGATCCTATCCTTTTACATCTACACACTTCCATCTCCAGTGTACGTGGTCTTGTAGATCCATCTATAACCTACAAATGATATTTCTTGTAGCCTTGGAACTACCTCCCAAACATCGTTTTACATTATAGAGCTATATTATTCTGTCATGGCATATACCCACACCTGATGTTGTGCAACTTCCTGAAAGCTCAAAATTTCTGCAACCTATGCTACTAAAGCTTGATACATGTCAGGTTGTCTGCATTGTATTTTTTCCTTCCTAGGAGTTGCAATAAACTCCTCTGCATCTCTCAATTCCTAACGAACTTCTCTTTTGGCTCTTCCACTTGTGTTTGGAGATTCAACGAACTCCTCCTCCTCTTATCCCTACTACTTTGTCTTCTGAGAACTCCCTGAATCTCCTACCGATGAGGAAAAATTAGTACTAGTAATTATACTAGATCCTATGACTATCCTCCTGTCGGTCCCACTGGCTTCCTATGCTACTAGACTAAAGGAGTTTCTATTGACTATTTTTTATCACCTGTAGGCATATCTCGATACATCCTTAAAGCTCCATATTCCATGAAATTTACGTCTCATATCACTAAAATATTCCTATTTCTAGGAATGTAGCTCTTGTATGGCTTTGAGATCTACTATACCCGACGAGAAACCCCGACTCTGCAGTCTAATCCAATTTGGTATGTTTTTCATCTAGCACATGGAAATAAGCCACACTACCAAAACTCCTTAAGTGACTTAGTTTCAGCTTCCTCCTTGTGAAGAATCCTTCTGGAATTTTATTCCACAATTATCTATGAGGAGTTCTATTATGAATATACACCATCATCATATAACATGGCCTTTACAACCCCAACTATAGCTATCTTTTTCTTCTCCGCTACCCCATTATGTTGAGGTTATATGGATATGTCCATTCTCTTTTGATGCCTCTGTTTGTGAAAAAGACTGTGAATTTTTTATTAATGTATCCTCCACTATCATCTAAGCGAAGTACCTTGATATTATTCCATGTCACATTCTCCACGAGAGATTTAAACTCTTTGAATCGATCAAAGACCTCATATTTGGTCTTTAAGAAGAAGATCTAGGTTTCTCCGGAATTATCATCAATAAAGGTGATGAAGTTTTAAGAACCAGTAAGAGATATAGTGGACATAGGGCCACAAATATCTTAATGTGTAAGTCCTAACACACCATCTGCTTTGTTGTCACTTCTTGGGAATGTTCCCATAGCATACTTCCCAAGTACGCATCCTCTCCACACATCATCCTGTTCCATAGTAAGTTCTGGAAACCTTGTCACATTTTCTCTCAGCATACTCAATGCTCCATGGTGTAGATGTCCCATTCTCCTACGCCATAACTCATTTTTACCAATAATACTATTATTGCTTATTAGTGCCATTGGAGAGAAAAGTTGTAACCTGTACAATTTGTTTCTTCGAGCTCCAATTTATTTTACCTTTTTCCAACTTGACTGTTTGACATACACTTTCTTCCCTATGAAGCGAAAATAATACTCCTTATCATACAACTGGGATATTGAAATCAGGTTCATACCCAATCCTATAACATGTAATAAATTTTTAGCACCATTTCTAGCTCTTGACTCCCTCTAAAAGTGTATGGTGCCTATCCCTACTAGAATATATTTTGTTTTGTTTCCATAGTGATATGGAAGTACATATGCTCCTCCTTGTAGTTAGAGAAAAATTATCTAATCTTTGTATTATGAATTGATGCTCCACTATATATATACCAGGCACATGATGAAGCTAATCCTACCAAGAAAGAAAATTCTTCCTCCAACATGGAAGAAAAATCTGAGGCTTCCTCATTGTTAATTTTGTCCATGGTCATGTTGAATAATTTAGCATGTTATTCCTCTCTCATCTCGACATTAATTCTACTCTAGCAAACTGTAACAAAACTACTCCGTCCAACTAGAGATTTTCTCTGGGAAAAAAATAGGGGGTTGCCACCTCTTTCTATGGAGCTACCCGTTCTATAGAGATCTATTTTTTTTGTCGCTCTCCCAGAAAAAATCGATTCTCCTAAAGTGACTTGACACTTTTACAAAGTGATTGCGTTGCCCCCAGGTGTTTCAATGTGCTCCTCTCACGGATCAACGAAATTCCTTTTGTCTTCGCTATTGAGCTCTCTGGCTGGTCATTTGTGCTTTGATACCATGTGAAATTTTAATTTATTTCAAGAGATGGAAATTATTATTCTAAATGTAAATTTATTTATGCAGTTTATTTTCTACGAAAAACAATGAATAAAATCACAACTGCAATTTTCACAATAAATTTACTGAGGAAAATAAAATACTGGAAACTGAGAAATTATAGCACACACACAAGAATATTAACACAGTCATTTTTGGACAAATGTACCTAGAAAAATCCAATTTTGGAAAAAAATGTAACAAATGATGGTTTTCTTATTATTCTTCAGCAACAAGTATGAGAACAAAAATTTTAGATGCTCTACTGGAAATCTAATCTGACAAAAATACTGAGAGAATTTTTTTGAGAATTTTGTCACACTCCACTAAAATTTTATTTTCTTGATATGGACCCTATATCCTCATGCTCGAGCCTCTGGGTCATTCTCTATGCAGTGACTATGCAAAAATACTATGGAATTTTCCCTTCCTCACTCTACCTCTTCCAAAAGATGGAAATATTCCTCCTGGAATTTTGTTGCTCTCCTCTCTCACCTGCTACTCATCCTCTAGCTCTATCTTCTATGCTAAATCACAACCACCGAGAAAATCAAAGTGTGTAGGAAAATGAGTAACTGCACTGGTGTGTTTTCCATCTATCCATAGAATTCTTCGTATAGTCTTGTATTAGAGAACCAACAACCAAGATTAAAACATAATCGATGGTTGAGATTAATTCCCTGTAGATCCATGTGAGTTTCTAGATGATTCTCATCTTATCTCAATTAATAATAATTAATTAACCATATTCCCTAAGTTTAGACTTGGGAAATATTTAAAAAATTGTTAATAATATAAGTGAGATACTTACAAGTGGAGTTTCCATAAACGATTTATGAGTTTTGGAGAACTCATTTATTTTATCCTCTCCAAAAAGTTTCATGACTAGAACACATATGATGCTACAAAAACTAAGATCATGGGTTAGTAAGCCTGGGAAAATGTGGGAGGAGGGTGTTACAGAGGGGTATCAGAATGAGTTTCATTCTCTTTGGGTGGTTTCTGGTGTTCATTCTCTTTGTGTGATATCTAATACCACATAGTGGTATTAGAGCATGGTTCACCACTTAGACTGGATGGGTGATGTGTTGGTCATGCATACATATTAGTGGCATATGTGTTCCTTATGCTTGTGTTATATGTGGTTGTTGTGTATGGATGTTGGTGGTCATGGTTATTGTTGTGTCACTGTGTGAAATTTGATAGTGTGGATGCTCGATGTGTTTATCATGAGTATATATCGGTTATGCACTAGTTATGCATGTCATTTTTTGTATGTATGTGTACATTTTAGATATGTTTCTATGCATGCAATTTGTCTAGTTTGTGTTGTGGTTGTGGAATCATGCATGGTAACTTCATGAGGATTGAGATGATGTCTATATACTATTAGGATTAGGATTATACATGTATTTTTCTAATATATTTGGTCTTGTAGACGACATCCTTTCCCAACTATACTAAGGTACATTGGCTTGTTTATTATTTGGTTTAGCTCACATAGTATGACTTGTACAATGATAAGGACAAATATGGATAGAATAAAGGTATATTATTGTTCATGAGATTATCCCTATGGATTAGATAAGAAAAATGGTGATGAGTACTCCTGTCAAATAGTAGACACATTGAGAATTTTAAAGAAAAACATAAGGAATTGGAAAGAAGATAATAACATAATTATTAAATCACAAGAGAGACTTGCTAGTGTACAAGAGAAACAAGCAGATGTCAATGCAATTGTCCTTCAGATATTTTCATATTTTTAGAGACAACAACTATTTAGAACGAGTCATGGAATGGAGGATATGACTAATTGGGAATATGGCAGTCAGTATCATGGTGAGCACAAGTTAGATAGGGAATACACGATTAGAGATGGTAGGTTCATGGATACACGTATCTAATAAGTAGAGGTGATGGACACATGTTTTATTACAATTCTAGTTCTGAAAGGTATCATGATCATCACCGTTATCATCCTTATAGGAGGAATGACAAGGGATATTTTCCAGACGAGTTCAAGAAATAAAATCCACCTACCTTTGATGGAGAAATGAAGAAGCCACCAGATGCATAATCTTGTTTTCTTGGTATAAATAAGATATTCTGATTGCATGATTACTCAGAGAACATGAAGGCCATAATATCTACGTTTATTATTAAAGGTAAACAGAACATTTGGTGGGAATATATTAGGAATATGAGAGATATTCAAGAAGATGAGTTGATTTAGAGGAAGTTTGATAGATTAGTAAAGAAGAAGTACATATAAGAGAGATCCTATAATGATAGGGTGAAAGAATTGTATGAGTTAAAGATGGGATATATGATTGATGAGGAGTACACTACAAAATTCTTTGACATATTGAGGTATGTGTCTTATCTAAAGGAGGATAAATCAAAGATTCAAATATTCATTAGTGGGTTTCCAGTAGCATTCAAAGACAAAATTGAGTTCGATGATCCTAGATCATTGGAGGAAGCCATCAAGAAGCTAAATCATTGTTATGAGAAATAAAAGTCCATATCTAATACTAATCATGATTGGAGAGGTAATGAAAAAGACAACAAAAAAATTGGATAAGAAGCGAACAAGGCCTTAGGAAATAGGTAACAAAGAGAATGTAGTGTTGCCTAATAAATTCAATGCATCTGACGGAGAACATGAATTTCATTCTAAGGAGTAGAACAAGGGTGTAGGTTGGAAGCCTTTACAGTGTGGGACTTGTGGCAAGGATCATGGAAGGAGATATTGTCCACATCAGCCAGGTGGTAGACCACAGATTTACAGTGCTCAGGAGGCACAAATATTGGGGGATGTTGGAAAAAGTATTGCTCAGATTTATGAAACATTGGATAACAGGCAGGAAGATCATTAGGAAATTATTATGGAGTTGGATGGTAAGCTTTGTGATCAAGGTGCTTCTATTTTGATTGACCTTGGATCTAATTATAGTTATCTTAACCCTAACTTGGTGGATAAGTGTTTTTTGAATAAATAATTGCATGCAGAACCTTGGCTACTGTAGTTGGCTATAGGTATAAACAAAAGGGTTCATCATTATGCAAGAGATTGTGAATTTTAGTTGAATGGTATGCCTACATCAACACATTTGAATGTATTACCATTCAGATCATATAGTATAAAATTGGGTATGGAATGAATATATCTTCATAATACTAAGGTAGATTGTTATGACAAGGCTATTGAGTGCTTAGATGAAAATGGAGAATCAATAATATTGCAGGGTAGGAAGAGAAAAACATCAATAATAATGGTGGTAACTATGAAGACCAAGCAAAGTCGTAGAAGAGGGTGTGTGTTATTCAGAATATATATTTCCAGTGATAAAATTAAGGAAGTTGAGGATGCAGATGTCTTGAGAAGTTACCTAGTTATACAATAATTTCAGGATGTGACCCAACATATATTTCAGAGTTATTGCCTCATAGGGAAGTGGAATTTTCTATCTAGTTGGTACCACAGACAACACGAGCATCAAAGGCACCATACATGATGAGCACACCATATTTAGTGGAATTAAATTTTCAATTGAAGGAAATTCTTGACAAAGGATACGTTGGGAAATTTTTATCACCTTGGGGCACACCGATGTCATTTTTGAAGAAGAAGGATGGTAGTCTCATGTTGTGCATTGATTATAGGAAGTTGAAGAAGGTGACCATCAAGAAGAGGTCTTTTTTGTTGAGGATTTATGATGTGTTTTATCAGTTGAAGGGAGTAAAAATGTTCTAGGAGATTGATTTGAGATCGGGATACAATTAGGCATGGATTAAAGAAGAGGACATATACAAGGAAAATTTCTAGACTATGTATGGGAATTATGAGGTTGTGGTAGTTCTTTTCGGTTTGACTATGATCCATCTACTTTTATGCGCTTGATGAATAGTGTGTTGTGTCATTATCTAGACAAGTTTTTTATTGTATTAATTGATGATATATTGGTATATTCTACGAATGAGGAAGAACATGTCGAACACTTAGCAACAATATTAATATTGCTAATAGAGAATCAATTTTCTGCTAAGCTCTGTAAATTTTGTTTCTTTTAGAAAAATTTACATTAATTGAGACATGTGGTTTCCAGGGAAGGCATCTCAGTGGATTCGTAAAAGATAAGGGCCATCATGGAATGGTGGGCTCCTAGGAATGTATATGAGGTAAGGTCATTTATGGGGTTATCAGGTTATTAAAAGAGGTTTATATAGAACTTCTCGTAGATTCCTTATCCTATTACATTGTTGCAAAGTAAAGGTAAGAAATTTGAATGGATAGAGTAACGTGCATCCAACTTTGAACAATTGAATTATATGTTGAGAAATTCTCTAGTTTTAAAGATTGTAGGTCTAGGAAAAGAGTTTGTGGTGTGTACAGATGCTTGCAGGAGAGGACTTGGTGGAGTCCTTATGAAGGAAGGATGAGTAGTATGTAATAATTCATAATAAATAAATTAGCACAAGCGTAATTATTCGACACATGATCCTGAGTTGGAAGCGATCATTCATACATTGAAGATGTGGAAGAAATATCTTCTTCACAAGAGGTTTGTACTGAGGACTGATCATAGTGGATTGAGGTGTCTATTTGACCAATCGAATCTAAATGCCAGAAAAGCTAAATGGTTGGCCATGATTAGTGAGTTGAAATTTTAGATCAGGTACATTAAAGGTAAATAGAAAATGGTTGCATATGCTCTTAGTAAGAGGATACTGTAATATTCCAAATTTAGCATGCAGCTAATTGGAATATTGATTTTTGTTTTTTTCACATAGGAGATGAATAAATGGCTGAGGAGGCACATAAATTTTAGAAATATGAATAACATCCATCATATTATGAAAATGAATCATCATAGGAGCTAGATTTCACACCCTCATGTGTGAAAAGTGGCATTTTCATGTGGAAAAGGTCAAGTTTGACCAAGTCAACAACGCTGGGATAGGAGGTGGAGAGTATCTTTAGAGACAACGAAGAGATAGTGGGAGGAATATTCCTTGGTGGAGGAAACCCTAATGAATGGGAACCAGGGTAAGAGGGCTTCCATTTTTATAAAAGGAGGGAAAGGTAGCCATATGAAGACATGAAATTGAATATTGAATTTTTGTCTTCACGACTATTGTGTTTTCCTCAACTGTTTAGTTGAGATTATTGTGTTGCTTAGCAAAAGGCATTCCTGTTTAGGAATTCCTTCTCTTTTCAAGAGAGGCTTCTTGAGGGATATTTTAATTCATTTCTCCACATCCAATCTCAAGGCCAAGCCACCTCCTTTAGCTACATCATTATTCCTGCTGAAGTATAATGTTGTGTTGTAGGGTGTTGTAGTGGAGATCTCAATACACCACTTCCAAAGCTTGTTTTTCAAAGGAAGGAGCTTCTCCTATAAGTGAGGAAGGTTTTGGAGTATATTTCATATCTTTGCATTTATAAAACCCATTTTATTTCATCTACAATGCAATATACCTCAGTGACTGCATTATTTTCAAAGAGCATTTGCAGTGAGGGTTTGCAGAATGTTTGGAGGGTGAGATCTTCAGTGTTAGGATCAGCCTTTCACTTGGAAGATCTATTGGAGGAGGTTTTTTCTTCTTATGTATCACCTTCAGCCATCTCCATCTAGTTGTTGAGTTGCAGCTGCTACTCAGTCCTAGGACTACAACCCGGACATTTTTCCATTTTTGCATATTTCAGGAAATCCTTTCCGGATTGCCTTGAAATCCAATTTGCGGGTTTAAGTCTTTTCTCCCAACACTGTATGAGCTCTATATTTATATATTTGGTATTGAAACTTATCAGAAGTAGTTAACTCTAATAAAATTGTGTTGTCATAGCCTTGGGTATTATTGGTGTAGTAGTGGTCTTCATATTTTCTGTACATGTTCTCTTGAGGCTGTTACCTATCTTGCATGACCATTTCCTCAAGGACTTGTATACTTTTAGCTGTTATAATATTAATGTGATGGCTATTTGAATCTTCTTAAATTCTATGTGCTGATGTATCACTACTCTTCCATTATTGTGTTCACATATTTATGCATTCCCCATTTGGGATATTACAGTGGTATCAGAGCATAATCTTGGCTCAGCCTATGGGATCTAAGCCATTATGCTATTAGAAGAATAAGAATACAAAGAGGAAGATCATAATGATGGAGAGGATGAGTTTTATCTCATCTCTTTTCAGAAGTAGGAAGGACCTCAACAAGGAGGTCAAGCAAAGAAGAGATGAAAGAAGTAGTGGGACTATGATCTTTCCTTTTGAAAAAGAGGACAAATTGCATAGAGATGGAGGACACTTGGATCATAATATTATATGTGAATACCTTGCTGAGTACAAATCTAAACCTAGATACTTCAAGGAGACTCTAGCTTTACCTTAGTTCATTCAGCTAGAGGGAGAAATGAGACCTTTCAACAAAGGGAGAATCAAGGGCAATAGGTTTCTATTGTCTACTTTTGATGGGTCATCTAAAGTAAGGGATTGGGAAAGGAAAATAAATGCATTATTCCTAATACATCCAGTGGTAGAAAGAGAGGTTGCAGAGACTACATCACTACACCTGAGGGTGAAGCACACATTTGGTGGTTCAGCCATTTGAGTCATGCAAGAGTATCTACTTTTGCAGAATTTACTCAAAGGTTGATTAAAAAAAATTTCAAGGAGAAATCAAAGGAGGGAAGGCCCTCACCGCCACTTTAGGAGACTTGTACCAGTGTTGTTGCAGCTATGGAGGAGCATCCAACAACACCATCAATTGTAGTAACCATCACATTAGAGGAAAGAACTATTGCAGCCTTACAAGATGTTCCCAAATTTTACTAAGGTATGCCTAAGTTTCCAATTCCTATTGTTTTAGAAAATTTTATGGGGGGTTGTATACAATTGCATACTGCTTATATGGAGCAACAGAATTGCACTGCACCATGCCACCTTGAATTTCTCAAGGAAGGTATGAACCATCATCCTCATGTGCCATTGATGAGTTGCACACAACACTTGAGGTTTGGGTGTGAATTCTTGAAGGATAGGATGAACCTTGCCCAAAACAATCTTATACAAAACCATATTTTGGAGCATGAGATAGCAAGTACACCATTGAGGAGTTTTACATTGCTGTCATTAAGTAGCAGTGAGGGGTTTTTGCCTCCAGCACACTTCAATCCTTATGCGTTCAAGAGGGTCATTGGTGTGAGATCTTCTCTAGGAGATCTCCAAGGAGTTGCATTTCAACATCCCATGAAATGCAAAAGGAGAAATATGATTTGGAGGTTGGTAGTCTTCATTGGAAGAGTACAAAGGTAGAGCATAATGGGAGGCACCCACATTTGGATGAATGGGTGTGGATGGTGAGCAAGAGGCTAGAGATCTACTTGAAAATTTATGACACTGGGCAGCAGGAGGCTTGGCTATGTTGGCTACTCTTGAAGGATTTTGGCCATCATGTGACATATCCTCTTTGAAAGGGTATGTGGGTGGAAGAAGTTTGGCAAGATACTTGCATCATAGGGAAGAAAGGAGTATGGATGCATTTTATTGATATGACATTCTTCATATCAATCATTATGTTTTCATCACACGATTTGTATGATGGAGGTAGGAGGAGGTAGCAAAATTTTTTGTTTCTTTGGTTGTTCTTGGGAGAGCAAGGGCAGATTTTCTCTCACACTTTGCATGATGTTGCAAGAGTAGGGGATGGCACTATCATGGTGCAAAGGGGCTACTCCTTAGCCTTATATGATCAGGAGATACTTCCACCTTGGTACAAATATTCCGCATATAATAGCATTATGGTTGATGTCTTTGATAATGAACATGTCAAATAATGGAGCTATGAGTTGGCAGGAGCTTATTTGCATAGACCAACAACAATGTCACTTTGCAGCTGGGGTTTATTGATGGAGTATCCCTAGGATCACTTCACGTTGGATGCACTTGGTGGACAAGGAGGAGGTGAGAGAGATGGAGTATTGGATGGAAACATCCATTACAGAGATATGATCTTCTTAACTTGGATTTCCAAGCATAAGAAGGGTGATCTTCATGCATCATATGGTTCATTCCTCTTCATGAGAGTACATCATACCACTATGGAGGACCTATTTATGGATCCATACATATTATTACTTCCAGTACATGGTAAGAACCTTGTTTTTGCATTTATTGATTTTCTAACACAATACTTGCACACTCTTACCATTACTATACAGTGCATTGCTCCACAAGAGGGTAAGCTTCTCTTTGGGCTCCATGGTCAATTTTGGCCCAAATTATATGATGGAGACAACCATATTGTATGTGGCCTTGGGAAAGTATTACATTGTTCTTCTATGTATACTCAGTTTATTCACCAAGCCATTTACTATTCACTAGTAGATGTGATGACATATACAACTAGTAATTTGTCAAGAAACAACTTGCCATATTATTTTCTAAAGTAGCAGTTAGGAAAATTGTGTTGTGACCACTTGGGAAACTGTTGTTACCTTCCAGAACCACATGAAACCTTTAGTGTTTCCCTCGTTTTGATGCTAATAATGATTTCATTTTTTAATGTTGTTTTCATTTTTAATGGGAGCATGATTCCGGGAGAGACACATTGGTTGGATGTGTCCTTCGGGGAAGAGGATCCCCACACTTTTTACATTACATGTTCTAATGGGAGCATGGGAGATGATATGCCTACCAAAACAAAATACTTTCCTTTTCATGAGGTGGGCCATGGGATTGACTGGATGCCATATGGTCATGATTTCCTATCCATCACATATGGGATGGTTTGGGCTAGCTTGATTCACAACGTTGGAGAGGAGCTCTTTGGAGGTCTAGCCTCTTTCTTGCCACTTTAGGGAAACTTCATTGCGACCCATGATTAACAAAAACTCTACACTTATCATAAGTGGAGAGGAGGATAGCGTGGGGTAGGCTACTTTGTCTACCATGGTCAGATTTTTAGCCCACCTACATTGTAGGAGCCAAAGGTGGAGGACAATTTTCACGAGTTTCCATGTTGGGAGGTAACTCATTTTGCATGGATGATATATTGGGGGTGTAGGATCCACATGGGAATGATGGTTCCCACTACATTTCAGATCCCATTTCTCAAATGGACCTCTAGACAACAACTTATTGCCTCCTTGAGTACTCTACTTGTTCATGATGATAGCTATTAAGCTAGCTTGCATGCTTGGGAGGGGCAATATGGAGATTTATTGATGAGAAAACATCTCATTCCTTGGAGGAGCATACCATATGTGGATGCTACAGCAAGAGGAGGGGATACTTCTCAGTTCTATCACTGTAGTTTCTTGAGGAAAAGCAACATTTGGGAGGGGAGGACTATATTATTCCAAATTTAACATGCAACTAATTGGAATATTGATTTTTTTTGTTTGCACATAGGAGATGAATAAATGGGTGAGGAGGCCCATACATTTCAGAAATATGAAAAAAAAAACCTCATAATGTGAAAAGGGATCATCATAGGAGCTAGATTTGACACCCTCATGTGTGAAAAGGGGAATTTTCATGTGGACAAGGCCAAGTTTGACCAAGTCAACAGTGCTGGGATAAGAGGTGGAGATCATATTTAGAGACAAAGCAGAGATAGTGGGAGGAATATTCTTTGGTGGAGGAAACCATATTGAGTGGTAACCAAGTTGAGAAGGCTTCCATTTGTATAAAAGGATGGCAAGGCAGCCATAAGAAGACATGAATTTGAATATTGACTTTTGGTATGCATGACTATTGTTCTTTCTTCAACTATTTAGTTGAGATTGATGTGCTCCTTAGCACAAGGCATTCCTATTTATGAGTTCCTTCTACTTTCAAGAGAAGCCTCTCGAGGGATCTTGTACTTCATTTATCCACATCCAGACTCAAGGCCAATCCACCTCCTTCAGCTACAGTGTTATTTATACTGAATTATAACATTGTGTTGCAACGTGTTGCAGTGGAGGTCTCACAACACCACTTTTGGAGCTTGTTTTTCAGAGGAGGGAGCTTCTATTCCTTTGGGAGATCAGTGAGGAATATTATGGAGCATATTTCATATCTTGGCACTTGGCCAGCCCATTTTCTTTAGCCTACAGCGCAGTATCCCTTACTGACTATGTTATTTTCAGAGAGCATTTGCAGTGAGGGTTTGCAGATTGTTTGGAGGGTGAGATCTTCAGTGTTAGGATCAGTATTTCACTTGGGATATCCATTGGAGGAGGTTTGTTTAGCTTATATATCATCTTCGTCCATCTCCATCCAGTTCTTGAGTTGCAGCTGCTACTCAGCCCCAGGACTACAACTCTAGCATTTTTCCAATTTTTCATATTTCAGGAAATCCTTTCCAGATTGTCTTGAAAGTGAATTTGGGGGTTTAAATATTTTCTCCCAACATTGTATGAGCTCTATTTTTGTATTTTCATGTATTGACACTTCTCATTAGTATTTATCTGTCATAAAACTGCGTTGTCATAGCCTTGTGTATTATTGGTGTAGCAATGTCTTCGTATTTTATGTACATGTTCTCTTGAGGCTGTTGCCTATCTTGAGTGATCATTTCCTTAAGGACTTGTATAATTTTTTCTATTATAATCTTAATATGATGCATATTTGGATATTCTTAAATTTTATGTGTTGATGTATCACTGCTCTCCCATTATTGTGTTCACATATTGCTACGTTCCCCACTTGGGATATTATAGATACAGGTGAACCATATAACATCTTTGAGATCCTATGGGAAAAATTTACAAGATAGGATCTTACAGGTAGGACAACATGGTTATAGGTATAGGGAGCTTATGCAGAGGTTACAACAGGGTACATGTGATTAGGTGGTGGAATATCATCTCAAAGTAGATGGCTTGGTTATGTTTAGGAATAGAATATATGTTCCAAATAATAGTGAGCTCAAGAAGATTATCTTGAGGGAATTTTAGGCTAAGTCATATTCTAGTCACCAAGAATATGAGGATATGTTCACAACAGTGAATAATTTTTACTATTGGTAGAATGTAAAGAACGGAGTGGCAGGGTTTGTGGCTAGAAGCTTGAATTTTCAACAGGTAAAAGAAAAGTGTAGACATCCATATGGTTTACTTAAGCATATTTTGATTCCAAGTGGAAATGTGAGGTGATTTCCATGGATTTCATTACAAGTTTACCGAGGACATCTAGACAACATGATTCTATTATGGTTTTAGTGGAAAATTTTACAAAGGTAGAACACTTCATTTCAGTGATGTATACATATTCAACTAGTGATGTGGCACATGTATTTATAAAATATGTAGTGATATTGCATGATGTTATCAAGAATATTGTGTCATATATCGATGTTAAGTTCACTTCTAGGTTATGGAAAGAGTTATTTGAAGGTTTGGGTACAAAGTTGGCCTTCAACACAACTTATAATCCACATATAGATGAAAAAATAGAGGGGAACAACAGGATATTGGAGGATATGTGTTACACCAATTTTTTGTCATCTAACGTGTTACTATTAGATGGACTAAAGTAAACCATGTAAGACCAATTTTACCTTAGTAAAATTTCTTTCACTATGAGAAATAATTTAATAACCCATAGTTTATTAAATTATTTCTGGTCTAAACAGGAAACCCCAAAAGGAATAATTAAATAAATCTGTATTTGTTTGATTTTCCTCTAGGGAGAATTACCTAAAACATTGTTTAATTAATATTCCTAGTCATATTTAACCCAAAACATGAGAATTAATTAGATAAATCATTATTTATCTTATTATTATCTAGGAATACTTGTTAAATCATTATCTAATACTATTCCTTATTAATTTTGACTAAATCATTTATAAATAATTGAATAAATCATTATTTATTTAATTATTCCTTAACCACATCCTTGAAATAATAAATAAATCATTTATTTATTTATTATATTTAAATAAAGGGATTTAACCAATTCTAAATTTCTTTTCCCTCCACCAAAAATAATAAAAAATTCCTAGTAAGTTGGATCTAGATTTGGTTAATAATATTTTAATTATGCACCAATATCTAGAATAACTCAATATTTCGTTATAAATAGAAGGGTTTTCCATTCATTCACTACCTTTTGTGATCTTGAGATCACCTTTTAATCTATACTTTTGGTCTGACTTTGATCCTCCATCATTGTCATATTGTTTCTACTTTTTTCTTATAAGCTCCCTTTGAGTTCCATTTTGTCTGGGTTTTATACACCATCAAGAGAGAGAGATATTGGATATGAAGCACTGAGGACATACAAGAACCCATCACATTGAGGGGGACTAGTAACATATTTTGTTTTCCCTTCCCAGGTGTCATAATACAAAGAATTCTTTATAAATTCTTGTCTTGTCTACTAGATGTATGGAGCAACTCTTGTTTATTTTTGTTGTTTAATGTCTTTGACTGCATAGATCTAGATTTTTGTAGCATTTACTCTAATAACCTACTGAAGATCTAAGGAAATTGATAGACACATTTGATGTTAGGGTTTTTTTTAATTCACAACTAAACTGAGTTTTTTTTCGTATGCTTACGATAAACAATTCACACTAACAACTCGCAACTCCACAAGTGTTTTTTGTTACAACCGATGACGTTTTTTATATCCTTTCATGACCAGTTGCCTCAGCCCATAGGTTTTATCTTAAACGTCTTATTTTTCATTCCTTTATGTTCTTTTTAACCTTTTTTACCTTAAAATAGTAAAAACTCTAACTGTAGTGTGATTCTAGGCCATTTGCGTAGGTAACAGGTATCAACTGCGACATAGACGACACTTTTTTTTTTAAATCTACCCTTGAGACAGCGGGATGTGTAGGTCGCACATTTTGGCCCAAAACATGAGACCTCAACTCTCAGGTAGCAGATAACTTCCCAAAAATTATGACCTCAGCAGGAAAACAAGTCAGAACCTACGACCTGTATTTTTTTGCAGTTTTTTTTTGTAATTTCAGGGTTTGTCTGGGGCATTTTTCAGGGTTGTCTAACCTTAGTTCCTAGCTATATTGGACCTATAATTACTTATTTTTACTCGTCTAAGTAGGAACCAAGCCCCTTAGGGATTCATTACACTTCCACCTTTTTAGGAGGAGTTTAGCTGGAGTAGGTCTTCTCAGATTTCAGTGTTTTCTAGCCATTTTTGAGATCTGGACCTGCCTTTTCAAATACATTTCATATCGGTTATCTGTACATCCAAATAACCTATTTTAAGTTTTGTTTGATCCTCCCTTTAGGGTCCTATACATTTCCCTCTAGGTTGTAGCCTTTCGCCACCTATTTGCAGCTTTTTTCCCTCTAGTGTCTTGTTGTTTTATACACCTTTTTTTAGCAGATCTAACCTTTAGATACCTGTCCCTATTAGCCTTATATTTATTTTCCATATTGTGTGTTTTGAATAGATTTTTCCCACCCATAGACTAGTTTTTGGGAAGCTCACCTTTTTGGGTTTAAATTTATGCATCTTTAGCTGTTTATTTTATTGCCACTTTCAGTTTTGTTTATTGTCGCTTTCAGCTTTATTTATAGTTATAAAACATGTTTTTTATTTTTTCTATATAAAGCTCTAGGATGAATTTAAATTAACACACTTATCAAAGGTAGTCACACCTAAAGAGAAGAGTGTCTGGTTTACACCGCTGGGCAAAGATGAAAACATTTTAATTAATTAATATGCACCTTTGTGCCCTTGTTTAATTCTCTTCCTTATTGGGTTTCGTGTATATTTTCCATCATTTCACCCCCAATGCATTTATTTTGAAGTATCAAAGGCCTTCATACTCAATTTCCGTTAGGAAGACTTACCCCACCCCGTAGGGTCCGACTGAGTCCTCCGCCAAGTACCCATTCTAACTCTGATTCTGGCTCATCGGGTTCTCCTTCTGTTTCTATCCCCGGTTCTCCTCCACCTTTCACCTTGATCATGTCTAGTGCAGGACCTACCTCTGGTGTTGGCCCCATCTCTAATGTTGGAACCTCTACTAGTGGAGTCACAATAGGAATGATTTTGGCTGCTCCCATGCTTCCTTATATGGCAGGCTTAAGCCTTCCCAATTTCAACCAGTTGATTAATGACCCTATACACCATGATCCTGGTTGGCCTTCTATGCCAACCAAGATTCCATAATACATACCTAAGTTTGAAGGAAATGTTGGAGAGGATCCTACCAACCATGTTTGTTCTTTCCACATGCGGTGTTCGTCCAACTCTATCATTGATGACTCTGTCCTTCTTAGGTTATTATAGCGTATGCTTATTGGAGAATCTTCCAACTGGTATGTCGACAATGTTTTGGCCTATAATGCCACTTTTTTTATTCTTTCAAAGGTGTTTCTGTCCTAATTCTAGCTTCCCCTTCGCTATGACACCGGTACTGAAATTTTGACCGCTTTCCATCAAACTTCTGACACTCACCTATCTAACCATGTTCAAGAATGGCATAGAAGGAAGAGCCTATGTCGAGCCCCTGTTTTCGAAGACCGTGTTTACATGGACTGGTTTCTCAGATCCCTTTTCCCTCTATTGGTAAAGATTTCACGTATCACTTTTCTCATACTGAGGAAGAAGCCCTCCAAATTACATTGAAATATGATTTGATATATGCACAATCCGGTTATGTTTATACTGTCTTACCTGATCTCCCTAGACCTAGTGGTGCCAATGCATCGGGGGCATCTCACGACATCGATGTTATTGTTTGATCCCTTTCACATCTATACACTTAGCCTCCTATGGGTTATGATTTCCCTCAGGGATGGACCAACTCCTCTAGCACTTTTTCGACGACATAACATTCCTCACTCGTTTTCCCAACAACATCCTCCAATGCCAAGGCCTGCTTTTTACCAGCCTGTTTACCCCAATGCTACTCAACCTACTTACTATCTGTATCCACAGCCAGGTGCTCTAGCTCCTCCAGCACAAGCACCTCAGCCTCCCTTGCCTTCTCAAGCTCCGCAGTAGCATCCACCCCCCCCTCAGGGTCTGGTGTATGTGCAGCAGAGTGCGACTAATACTCCCACTCGAAAAATAAGAGGAAAGGAAACTAGAACCAACCCGCTCTAGGTAATACAAGAAAAAATCCCCAAGGGAATATATCTAACACTGCAACCTAGCAACAGGTCGATCTACCCAAGAAGAACAAGCCTATTTGCTCGAATAAGCCTTTTTCTTGTTGTGGTGTACATGGTCATTATACCCATGATTGTCCCCTTTTACCTTAGATGTGTCCACTATGGGAAGCTCAAGAAACATCTCATGAACAACAAGCCTCTTCTCTGGTTCCTCCTAATGTTGTGCCTACTCAACTTACTATGTTTACCAATCCTTTCCCCTAGCAAGGATATGTGGTTACCCAACCCCTTGAAGGTTAGTTGGCCACTCAACATTCTTCGTTTAGTACCTTTGTTTACCAAATCCTCATGGTGCACTCTAACAAGGCCAATACTGCTGATCTCAACCTTTACAGTCGGTCGTGCCAGTACACCAAGTCTCCCACTACGTCCACAACTGAGACCCAGTCTTCAGGTATGACATAGTGAATTTAAACACCCAATGGTCCTTTACAAATCCCTCAGCCTAAGGCAGAGGTACATACCAAGGTCCCCAAGGGACCATTATGCCTAAATGCTGCTTCCAGTAAAGCCTCCCACACCTATAGTATATTATATGACTTGGCACAATCCTCTGCCGCCATGTCAATGTTGGAAGTCCTCTACTCATGCCCTTCACAACATAAATCTCTACAAACTTCTATTGGAATTGTGGATATGTTGGATGATCGTTTGATTGTCTTCGATGTGGAAAAGTCAAAGAATCCCCCCCTTCCTGCATCCATCGCCTTCCAAATACTTGTCAAGGTCTGGAATGCCAACGTCTCCTGATGTATCATTGATGAGGGGGCATCCACCTGCGTGATGTCTACCTCTGTTTGCAAAAATATCAGATCGCCCAAGTTAGCCCCTTCCACTATCACCCTTTGTGCATGGGATGACCAATCTTCCCAACCCCTTCGAATGTTCTGTAGTTTTCCTATTACTCTTGCGGGCAACAATGTTTGTGTTGACATTGAAATAAGTTATGCCCCCTTAGACTACAACATTATATTCGGTCGTAGCTACACTTATGCGATGTCTATTGTCCCACCTGTGGTTCACTGTAAGATGTGATTTCCTCACAATTGAAATATCATCACTATCAATCAGTTGAAATGTTACAAACCAAAGTCTAAGACCTCTCTAGAGTCCAGTATTTCTTTAGTGGCAAATAAACAAATAGTTGAACCTCTGACCAATTTCTCACTTGAAGTCTACAAATATTCCTCTTGTCTTGGTTCATTCCATGGTCTCTCCCCTATTATATCTTACCCTAGCTCATCGGATGTTTGCATGATGTAATCATCTCATTTCGACCTCAAATTATTTGGTTTGAATATTCAACAACCTCACCCTTCCCAATCTACTCCTAGTAATTCGACTCAGCCTTCGAGACCTCCTCCTCAAGGCCCTTCAACTATAGCTGGTGTCCCTAATCTTAATTTTCCTCCTCGAATAGTTCCCCCTAGCCTTAACCATCTGGGAGTTACTCCACTTAGCCATTACCCCTCCAGTCAAATAAAATTTCTTGCTCTCCCTTCTAGAGTATTTTCGATACCTGTTATGGCTATCTTGACCCTTCCCAATAGGACCTTAGGGATCCTATTTTGGTACATTGAACGCCGAGCCAATACCCTACCCGGTTAACTCAAACATTACACCGCTTTTACCCTAGTCCAACTAGTTTCTATGACCCATCCCTTATATTCTATGCCTCAACCACCTCAACAGGAATCTACTCTTATCGTGACAGGCTCAGGTGAGGTTAGAAAATCCCACAAAAAGGCACCTAAGGACAAGGTTGACCAAAAAACACCTACTAATCCTAAGCCTCCAAAGCATACACCTCCGTGTGCTTTGTGTGATGTTTTCGTTCATGCCACCCACAATTTTACGGAATTGTCTCGTATCAAACCTATGGTCAATGAAGCGTTTCCTGAGTCTGATATCCTAGAATTCCATGTCACTTTACCAAATTCAGCCAAGAAACTCAAGACATTGCACACAAATCACCCTTGTGCTTTGTGTGATCTCCATGGCCACTATAATCATCTTTGTCCCCGCCTCAAAGATTATCACACCTCTTTGGAAGTGGTTCGCCAATATGAGGCTGAGCGCAAAGAGTCCGCCTCTCCCTTACTTGTGCATTATGCTTCAGCAAAACTATAGGACACATCCACTCTCATTGAAATTCCTCCTCCTGATGTCAATATGATAGACCCTTCGACCACTATCCTCTATCTGTCATCATCTATGAAATCCACAATGGAAGACCCCTCTCAGGTATTCCCTTATGTTTCGCTTGACCTCCCTTTAGCGGTCACCTTGGGTTCAACATCGATTGATTCTTCATCTACATTTTATTCTGTCACTCTCCGTGACGATGCACATGTGAACCTTTGTTCTCCAGATGATGATTGAGAAAGTTTTGCCATGTCATGTGGTCATCCTTCCACTAGTCACCCCATCTTCTACTGTGATGATGACATTATGGAAGAATTTACCACCCCTAACTTTATCTATCCAGCCCATAAGAAAATTGGCACCATTCATGTCTATGTTGACTTTCATGACCTACGCACAAGTTGTCCCCAAGACAGTACCCCCACACCATCCACTATTTAGTGTGAGGGGTGTAGAAATTATACCCATAGCATTCCCTCTGGTAGTTCTCGTTTTATTTCTACCTTGCACTCATGTTGCCAACATTGTTCATTATCATCTCATATGCTGTCTTGTGGCACCTTTCAAATAGATCCCCCATCCACATCGTATATCAACTATGTTGCTGGTGCAACTCGCTACTCTTCGAATGTAGCCTCGACAACATGGGCCATTTTCACCCTCTTGCATTCACTTGTACTCTCTAATGGCATATGCATTGGTGTTGCCACCAATAACCAGGCCAGATATGATGCAGTGATATTCTTGTTAGTCGATGCCCTTGACCGTACCATCCTTCACCTTCATGTTCATTTAGATTCTTTTATGCTTGGCATGCAATTGAACGTTTTTTATCATGTGCATAATCCTGTCCTTTTTAGAAGATGCTTATGAGTGAAGCTCTTAATACGTGAATTTGAAATCATTACATTCAGTCATGTACCTAGAGCCCAAAATCACTATGTAGATATCATTGCAAACAATATTCTAGATTGGCATTTATCACACGCATTTAACACAAGACAATAACCATAAACAAAAACATGATGAATATCCATAATATGTATCATCTAAATATACAATATTTTAGAGTCCATTAACTCTGATACATATGACATGACCATAGCATGTTACAAAAACCAAAACTGGGGGCACCTCATGCCCCTACATATAATCACTAGTTGTAGGGTCATGAGCCAATGGCTCGACCCCTTCTTCCCATATATCACGCCTCCTCTATCTGACCATCGTCATTCGCCACATGCATCCTCACCACTTTGAGGTAGACCAACAAATGGTTCTATGTATTGGTCGTCAAGGTCCTGCCAACCATGCTCAAAAAAATCTGTCAACAGCTTCTCACGTCTATGATGGACATCCTCCAGGAAGGCCACTGTATCCTAATTTTATGTTCCCCTCGATCCAGTACGTGTTTCAACTCCTGATATTGTAGGTCATCCTCTATACGTGGTTGGTTTCACCGATGCTATATCCGCATACCAAAAGTGAATGAATTAGTACCATATACAATATTCTAAAACTTTAAGATTCACCATAAAATATAATCAACTTTTAACTTACCGTCTATCCCCCATGCTCGACCTAGCGAAAGTGGAAAGTCTGGGTCCCCATAATAATTCAACCCACTATAGGGATAGTCCTCTATGTATAATGGCATCTGATGCCAATGCGCAAAAAAATCGAGTCAGAACAGCCATCCTACTACCCCACCTCCTCCTGTACATATCATCTGCCCCCAGCGGCATATCTTGGGCTCTCGGGAGCCCCCATCCTGGATCTGTATACAAGGACTAAGCGTCAGGATCTTTTCAAAGAAGATCAAGCAAAGAACTGTTCCATATGCATAGGAATGGTTCACCTACCACTTGCATAGTGAAAATTTTCATTTCAATGACGACATCATCATCTGCGCCCACCCATAGTAGGTCCCACTCAATGCACCCTCAACCAATATCATTTGCATAGTGATGTGGTGGATCGCCTAGTTGCCTAAGATCCACAACACTGCTACAGCCAAAAAACGAGTCTCTAGCCTCTCTAGATCTTTGATCAGTATTGCTGTGACTTTCACATGAACACCTGGTCAACAGTGGTGCTCTACAAACTCCATAATGTTCCACCCTCATGGTAACATTCGTTGTGTGTTTCTCACCATCCCCAGTGGTGGGAGACTAGTCAAAAATATATATCCTAAACTGTCAGCCCAATCTAGTGCCTCTATATTAAAAATATGTCATGATCTGGGTCCAATAGCTAACTATCCATTCTAGCAAGGGCCCCCTTGCCCTCATAAATGGGTTCTCCACAAATTTAAGGACCCCAAACCTGGCCAATACAGTGTGAACTCCATGATCCTCTCGGATCTTAGAACATAATGTATCCAAGTCTCTCTCTCTCTCCAATTGATCCTCAGCTCTACCATACCTACAAAAAACCATCATGTTTGTCGGCATACAGAAAGGAAAGATTGCATCATAGCCAAAAAATCCCAGCTCTTAGCCAAAAAAGACACTGAAACCCCTTTCTTGGATAGGTCACACTTTTCAAGCCATTTCCTGGGATAGGTCGCAATTTTTTTCCCAGTACATGGTACCCAAGTCACATAAAATACCCCAAAAAGTGCGACCTAGCCATGAGGAGGAGAAGGAGTCCGTTCCTGAGCTATGGGTGCCTAATCTGAAACTTTAATCCACTAAAATGAAAGAGTATTTTTAGGCCTCTTAACTGCAACTGATAGATCTCGATTCCAATGGTTGGTTTGTCTGCTGTGATTGCCGTAAGATTTAGGGCCTTTTCTCCTCTCTACATTCACCACAGTTACACTTGGAAATGAATCAAATTAGAGGGAAATTGCCTTATTAAAAGAAAACCTTAGTTTTTTCTTTTTCCAATTATGATAAAACCATAGCTTGGTTTGACAAACCATCAACACCATTGGAAAGAACGCACCAAGCACTCAAATGGGTATCCTTTCATTTTTAGTGACTTGGTACTTCACCCGGAAGCCTTTTTTCCAAGAAGGGTCACTACGCCCCTTCTCAAAATCGAATTTCTTCACTCGTGACACTTGTACTTAGGGCACCACTTTTTTTCATACTTTTTGATATTCGTGTCATTTTTTTTTGTGAGTAACCATCTTTTACTCATGTTTTTATGGTCCCCATCGGACCTATTCTGTGTGGTAGCATCATCAAGTCGCCCTTGTTTAGAGCATCAGAGTTGAGTCATAATTGCATCCATGGAGTTTTTCCCTAGTACCTTTTGTCCCCTGTCACAGTATTCCATCCTTCATCGCTTTGTACCTCTCTCGTGTCGCACATTTTTGCCTCCAATCATACTTTCCCCTATCCCCTCTAGAGTCGAGTTAGTAGCTACCAGGTCATCCATGTCCTTTATGCTCTAAAAAGGGAAGCCGTCAGCCCACTACTTAGTACCCCCCATTCCACCATATTCCCTGGTGAAAGTCTATCAGTTTCTCTACTATTATCCCTCATGAATTATTTGAGGACTCCTCATTGCCTCACCTATGGTGGACCTCCTTCTGTCGACATCAACTTATTCTTTCTAGAATACAGGTCTAGAGGGCAGTGTACTTTGGTTCCAGCTTCCACTCTTTTTCAGTGCCTCAGATTATGCAAAGGGACCCTTTATTTCCATTTGACTTTATTTATTCTTAGTTCCAGCTCCTTATGGTATGATCAAGATCTGTATACTTGATGTTTTAGTGATGCAACATGTTGTACCAGTGATTCTCGCGTGTGTGTGAGATGTTACAAACCTCATGATGGGGTGGCCCTTCAAGTAGCCCCCCACATACCTGGAAGACCTCTTTTACTATAGCCTTGGATGCAGCTCCAGAGACTTGATGGTTCTAGTCTCAGTCACTTATAGAGACTTCTTTATTTTGCATGTATCATTAATATTTTCAAAGCCCTTTCCTATTTTACATGGCCTCTTTGGTTGTTACTATATCTCATGCACTCATATATTATTGTATAAGTCCTAGATTTTGTCCGAGGAACAATATGTATGCGGGATCAATTATGTTTTTTTTATCTGGCTCATGTTTATGCTAGCATGTACTATATAGTTTAGTCCGATGCTTGCTGGATGGACCATTATTCTTTGTACTTTATCATCTTGGTGGGCATAGGTATGCCTGCCCTGCCTCATTTCAGAACAAATAGTCACTCATAAAAGATACTTCTCTCAACTGTAAGTCTCACCTCCTTAGGGTCTTTTACTCTCATGCTTCAGTCCGTCTTATATTTCTCTCTCTCTGAGTCCCCTTCGATGTCTAGTGATTGTGTTCTTACAACATACTTTGGTCCTACGATTAGCTCCTAATGCTCGCATGTTGTGGGGAAATTAGTTACACCAATTTTTGGTCATCTAACTTATTACTATTAGATGGGCTAAAGTACACCATGTAAGACCAATTTTACCATAGTAAAATTGCTTTCACTATGAGAAATAATTTAATAATCCATAGTTTATTAAATTATTTTTGTTCTAAATAGGAAACCCCATGAGGAATAGGTAAATAAATCCTTCTTATTTTTTTCCTCTAGGTATAATTAACTAAAACACTTTTTAAATATTCCTGGTCATATTTAACCCAAGACATGAGAATTAATTAGATAAATCATTATTTATCTTATTACTCTCTAGGATTTATGTGATGCATCAACAAAAGATATTGGAGGAGTACCTTCCATTGGTTGAGTTAGATTACAACAATGGGTATCAAGAGTCACTGAGGATGAATTCGTTTGATGCATTATATGGGTGAATTGTAATACTCCCATTAGTTGGAGTGATCTTGTTAACAAGGTGTTGATAGGACGAGACATGTTGGCAATATGGAATAGTAATTGAAATACTCAATAAGAATATGAAGGCAGTGTTGTAATTCTAGACACAACCTCTGTATGAGTAGATGTCAGTGCCTAGGTCATTCGTATGAAAAGAAAGTGAATATTATTTTTTGTCCCATTATGATAATTTAGAAGTGTTCTTCACAGGTAATGTTAAGGGAACCTTCTTGGAATAAAAATACCTTTCTATATGTTTTTTAGAAGAGAGGAATAACCTCTTTCTGAATTTTTTATATTAACCCAATGTTTCGGACTTCCAATTGAGTCCATCATCAGGGGTAGATGCCAAATGTATTTTGAAAAGTGATAATGAAAATGCTTTAAATTTGTAGCAAGATAATGGAAATAAATGATAGGTCTAGAATAGAAGGCTTCACTACAAAATATGTTGTCTTAAACCTTAGCATAATATATTAAAGACAAAAAAATGAACTTATAGAAAAGAGGAGTGCATTTTAAGCTTATTTAATTTAAATATTACAGATCCTATGAGTTCAGTACGTATGTATTATAGAAAAAACCAACAACTTCATTACTCTTTTCCAAAGATGAAAAAACAATAAATGACTTACAATGGGCAGGAATTCGAATTCCATGCATGGTTGTGTCTATTCTTAGTCAATAGACTAGTTAACTGAGAGATTAGTGAGTTAAACAGAGTCATGACTACTTAAATGGCCTTCAATTGTCTAAGCTAATGACTAGATCTCAGTTAAATGATTTTAAATAACATTAAATCAACTAGATTTCTAAATGTGATTAAACAACACATGCAGAACTCCCCTTCTATCCTATAAGTCGAATTTACTAACTTAACTAGTATACAAGGCCATGCCACTCTAGCTAACTACAATTCAAGTCATCTTGTGGATGTGGAAAATCAATTTTTCTCCATTAGACTAAGGTGTTATTAAAATGAAAAATTTTCTTGCTACAATTTCCAAAATGACATCTGACATCCTAGGGAACAAATTGCAGTTGATCGGAATATTCTCTATTTATCAGAATTTGAAGTTATCCATATGTTGAGATAGTTCATATTAGGTTATTTTTAAAGACATCCATTGGTGTTGCTGACTTTTGAAACGCTAATTCAGTGAAACCAAATAGCCATTCACGTTAGTTATTATGGAGAGCAATTATCATTTTAGATATATGTCTGTACAAGCACAGAAAAATGGAGGGAAATTATGAGGTGCTTGGATTCCCAATATCCTAATGAGTGACATTCCAATATTTTTGATAAGAGAGATGAAGATAATTGGAAATGATGCGTATTAGTTCTTATGGGTTGACAAAAAGGTTTATAGACAACTTAAAGAATTCTAATGAGAAATAGATGACAAAGTGTGTGTGAGAGAGAAAGTTGAACTTGTTTTGTGGAAAAAGTCCTAGTTGGATCATTTTGGAATTAGGGTGGGAGAATCATGCATGTTTGAAAAAGTGGTATGTAAATTTATTAATTTTGAAAATATTATATTCAATTTGTGAATGAATATGTTCATCTAGTCATTGTTTTATGAAGGGATACCATTAAGAAGAATCCATCGTTAAGGTGTTGAATTCATCTTGTAACATATTGAGACTTGTGTCCTATAATGTTTAGAAGTTATGAGATATATATTACAACAAATAATTTTCAAACAAAAAATAGTTCCAACTAGGGAAATTATTAGGTATAAATTCCAAAATAAAGCTCAATAGGGAAATATTGGGAAAGGTTTTAGAGAATATACAAGATTTTAAAAATACATATTTGATGAGATGTAATAGGTAAACAAAGGTAATATTTTTTACAATTAACCCCCTTATAAGTAACTGCGATTTTTGTTTGTAGCAATAGAGGTAGGAAAAAAGTGGTAAACCCTTCAACAAAATTTTTGTAACAACTTCCAGATTAATAACTAGGAGTAAGGAGAATAGTGGAAGCTCTTAGAAGGAGAGTGTGAGTGGATTTCATAAGCTAGAGAAGTAATGTAATCTTGGAGAGTTCTAGTGGAAAGAACCAAAACCAAAAGGCAAATTTTAGGAGAGAAGCTTGGTGACATTTTCTCTACTAAGGTAAAAAATAATTGTTATTGTAGGGGATTATTTGCAACTCATAATTGACCATGAATAAGCTCACATAGAAATATATAGATATGAATATGGATAGTTAGGAAAATATTTCAGGAGAAAAGTGACAAAAATACAAGGGAAGATGTTTATGCAATTGGTAAAAAGAAGATAAGTAATCAAGGATTGAATGGGGAAATATCTAATCTAAAAGAAAAAAGTAGAGGTATGATGAAGTTTTCATTGAAGAAAATTTAAAAAGATCAAAGACATGCATGAAATTTGAAAAATAAATTTAAAAGGTATATTTTCAAATGTGTGTGAGAAAGTTAATACATAGAATGAAATATTGAGCTTAAGTAGAATAAACAATTAGGGAAAATGAGTGCAAAAATAAATATTTAAACAAATAACTTGATGATAGATTTTATATTCCTATGGGAAGGGCTTTTAGATTGTATCTATTCGGGATAATTTTGCATGGCATTCATCCTTTTATATAAGTTGATGTTTCATATAGTTAATTGGATTCATCTTCTCGTTAAAGATTTGAAACATAAAATTCATTAAAAATATGAACATTGTGGGAAATTCTCCGCGAATATGATAAGGAAGAAGAAATATCTAAAGTGTATATTGTAGAATACTTCAAGATGTTGGATTGAAGAGTAAGGAGATGATGTTAGAAGCATAAAAAGGAAATCAAGAATCTCATGATTTTTAAACTAATCATCTGTAAGTTTATGTAGGTTATGATGTATGTGAATATAGAAAACTATCCAAATTTGTCATGAAAGAAGGTGAAGAATTTCCTTATGAAGGCATAGAAGAGGCCATAATTAAGAATAATACAATATACCTTGATGAGGAATTGAAATTTCTAGAATAATGGTTAGAAAATCCCAAGGTTGATGAGGATTACACGGAGTTTTCAGACATGGTTCAAGTTAATTATATAAAGTATTCACGAAAACTTGATAATAGTGGTATAATTTTATCATTTTAAGATTAAAAAAAATGTGCGGATGATATATTTGAGAAGTGGTAAGGAAGCAGAGAGGAGGAATATAGAATTTGGTCTTTTGAAGTAACCCCAAGGATAAATACACTAATGAAAATTTTTGCTAACAAAAAAACAAGTGGAAATATGGATGCAACAGATGTCAAAGGCAAGAAAGGCAAAGAGAATAATTTAGAAATGAGACAATATTATGAGTAAAATGAGGGCATGAAGAAAATTATATGTTGGTTTAGAAATACTTAAAATGATAAAGTAGAGAGTCATGAAATAACCTTTATGCCAAGATGGTAATGATGCAAGTATAGAGCCCGAAAACCATGATAAATATTTGACGATAATGATGTATGGTAGTAGGGTTGAAGTAATTAAGAATTGATGCATCCTTTCCACTGTCACTATTGGTGCTACGCAGATATATTGTAAATTCAGTCAAGGGGGAATTGATCCCATGAAATATAGAGATCAGGAAATGGAAAACTACCGATATCTTCTCCAATCCTTGTTTGATTGTCAATGTTATACCAAGGGTATCTTTGAAGTCTATAACTGGACCATTATAGCTAGCTTTCTTCTGACACAACAATACAATTTTGATGAGTATCGAAAGGAGAATGATTCTGTTCCTGCCAGAAGTTATTCTATCTCTATTTGGGCAACTGAATCCCAATAGAAATAAGAGAATATTTCGTTCCTAGGTTCGGGCGTAAAGAACCCCCTCAATCGATGTTTTAACAATTGCATAGACCATGAAAATTTTCGATTGGAATTAGCTTCTACATACATGTGGCTTTAGAACCGAAAAAGAGGATGAGTGCCGCACAACTCATCCAGAATATGATACTTTCACTTCTTCCTTTTTCATTCCAGCATGAAATTATGCCCGTGTAGATGACCTTAGTAATTTAGATTGCACGGGGATCATTGGTGCTACGCAGATATATGTTGCTTTTCCAATAGTATCCCATAGTGATCTTCTAGATAATAGACCCTACATGCATGTATAAAGTCTTTTCACTCACGAGAACGAAGAGAAATGAATATGGGAAAATGTGGGAAACATATTTTTAATTCTATAAAATAAAATTTTCTAATGATTAGAAGGGGCGTAGCGCAGCTTGGTAGCATGTTTGTTTTTGGTACAAAATGTTGCAGGTTCAAATCCTGTCATCCCTACCTTTCCCTTCTTTTCTATGGAAAGAAAGGAATGAAATATCATTTGATATCGATTCGATGGGAACATCAAATAATTGAATCATATCAGATGCGAAAGTATTTGACTCTAATAGTATAAACAAAAGGTATTTTCCTGTATCTACGAATATGAAATAAAGCGCTCTTAGTTCAGTTTGGTAGAACGTAGGTCTCCAAAACCTGATGTCGCAGGTTCAAATCCTACAGAGCGTGATTATGTTCCTATCAAATCCAACCCTCTAAATTATCGAGAATTCATTCCAACTGGAACGAGCAATGGAATCTGACCTCCCAGGAAAAGTAGGAGGCCAATGAAATTGGAAGATATTCCAGGATCAAATATCCAATTGATCACCACGTCGGTATTCTGAATATGCAGTTACAAATAATCCAACCAAAGTTTTAGGAATTAGACCTAACACAATTCCGGATGGCAAAGCCTCAATCATTTAGATTCTATGGAATAAGTAGGGATAATATCTATAATGGATAGTACCTTGAATTTGCTATGAATCTCAATGATCAGAAATTGATATAGAGAGAATAAACAAAATTATTGAAATTGAAATAGTGAACTGAGACGGTTTCCCCTTCCTTCATTTTGAATAAGTTGTATCTTGCTCAAACTAATGAATAGGACTAGGGTGAAAATGATAGAAGCCAATAAGAAACCAAAATAACTAATTATAGTTATAGTAGGCGTGGAAGGACTGAATGAAATATGGTTTATACATATATTCATGAGACAATTACCTAAACTTTTATTTTCGTAACCTCAAGATCAGAATACAAAAGATCAATTGTCCCGATTCGTACCACGATTTAAGACAAATTGGTCGGATTCTTCTCACATTGATGAAACGGAACGAACAGATTGGTTCAATTTTGGACATATCCTGAAACTCCATTGAATCAATCCATTTTTTTTTTACAAAAATGGGATTGAAGCCAAAATTTTATCAATTGACAGTTAGGGGATACATACGTATTCTCAACATTGCGGATCGACTCCCATCATTTGTATTGAACCAATATCTATTCATGCACAAAATATCATCTAATCGATAAGTAGGCCAAATAAAACATTTAATTCTTTGTGTTGTATCTACACTAAGATGTTGGTCTCTTCCCATGAGTTCTTCATCATTTTGTATGTATTTTCCATTGAAAAATCCTACATGACCGTTCTCCAGATCAAATCGATTCAATATTCGAAATTCTCTACGACGTTTTGGAAGTAGAATATCTTCTAAATTAAAGGAACTCAAAATATTTTTGTCATCCCCCAGACCAGCTCTTTTTCTTTTTTCTGACTTCAACCACATACTAATTATTATATATATAAGGATATTATCATTAATTATGCTTGATAAACGATATGGCTTGGAGGATGCTATTGTTTTAGGAATTTCATCTTCTTTATTTTTTGGAACATCTACATTCATATCATTTGCATTGTTATCCTTTGCATTGATATCATTTCCATTCTCCTCCATGATCTTAAGCTCCTCCATGAAAATGAAAGAAAGAATCTAATTCTTTTTTCTGACTCGAGAAAAAAAAAATGAAGCTCTGATAATTTTTTCTTTTATGGTAAAGAATTTGTCCATTAGTTCATCTCTAATTCCCGATAAATAGAGAGGATCTATTGAATCTCAGGTATTTTTTTTTAACTACTCGGGTCCTAAGACTTACCCAGCATATGCAATTGCATGGAAGAGACTATTCATCCTAAAGGGGTTTGTGGCTTATTCGTGACAAGAGATATATTTCCTCGATCAAAGAGATTTCTACAACACCTTTAACAAAAGAACAAATAGTCAATTTGGAAGAAAAAAAATTGCAACCTTTTTTCAATAGCAGGTAAACTTATTAGATACCATTGAAGACTCGATGGTATCTAATAAGTTTTACGCCACTTGTTTGGATCTAGGAGGAACATTGAATCCATTTTTTCAGATCATTATAGGAAATGTTAATTAGAGTCGGAGGGGCTAGCATTGATAGCCTCTAATAGTGTTCTAGCTCTTTTCAGAGCTACATCAGCCTCAATTACTTGTCTTTTGCCTTCAACTTGAGCTAAGCAAGATTTAGCTCTTCAAAAAGTTTCCTGGGCTTTTTGGAGATCGATGTCAACATCTCTCTCTGCATTATTTAAAAATATAGTGATTCTATCCTTGTCTATCTTGGCGAAACCGCCCATCAAAGCCATAGTTGACCACTTCCCATTGAGACGTATTTTCATAGCTCCTATATCTACAACTGTCACAAGTGAAACATGATTGGGTAATACGCCCATTTGACCACTATTATTAGATATAATTATTTCTTGAACTTCTGAATCCAAAATGACTCAATTAGGAGACAGTACATGAAGATTTAGGTTCATGTTATAAATTAATTTTCCATGTTAGATTTTATAGCCTTGACAGTAGCTTCATCAATATTACCCACCAAATAAAAATATTGTTCGGTAAGACCATATAATTCTCCAGAAAGGATCATTTGAAACCCTCTAATTGTTTCCATGAGAGCAACATATTTGTCGGGGGAACTTGTGAATAACTCTGCTACGAAAAAGGGTTGTGATAGGAAAAATTCAGTTTTTCTTGCTCTTTCCACGATTAAACAATCTTCCTCCAATAATTCATCCATTCATGCTAATATAACGGAAGAATATATTGAGTTAGGTGCTGTAACATAGTGATTTATGAAAATTTGTTTTGGTCAAGCATTAAATAACGAATCCTATTCATCCTTTACAATGATCTTATATATCATTTGATAGGGATGGTAGCTCAGTGGATCAAAGATCATGGGTCCAGACCATGAAGTCAAGGGTTCAAATCCCTTCTAGCCCAAAAGATGTTGTATTTGAAATGAAGATTCCTTTCCATCGCGATATAGGAGAGAAACTTTCTTTATAACAGAATAAAGGATTCTATCATAATCCCAGATCGATACTTCAAGTTCCTAATAAATAATGAATGGAGATGATTTCTCAATGATTCATTCCACTATTGATTAATAATTTTCATCATTTTATTTATACTTATATGAATTCTATTCATACAAAATAAGATAGGAAAAGTAACAATTTTCACCTTTATATGGAAGGAAAACTCTATGTCTATAAAGGAGTGGTTCGAAGACAGGCGTAAAATAACTGGATTACTCAAAAATTCGGTTGAAAGGGATAGTAAGGATGCCAATGAGACAAATAAAAACAAGAATCTAAGTATTTATTACGCTAAAATTAATAGGTTATGGGCTCAATGCGATAATTGTGAGAGCTTGCTCTATATCAGATTTTTGAGAGAGAATCAAAGTGTTTGTAAAGAATGTGGATATTATCTGCAAATGAATAGTTCAGATAGAATAGAACTTCCAATTGATCGTGACACTTGGCATCCTATGGATGAAGACATGTGCACTCTAGATGTTCTTCAATTTCATTTTAAGAATGAACCTTCTCATTCTAATCATCTTGATTCTGAGGATGAATCTTATAAGGATCATATCACTTTTTATCAAATAGAGACAGGTTTAACTGATGCTATTCAAACAGGCATAGGTCAATTAAATGGTATTCCTATCACACTTAGAGTTCTGGATTTTAAGTTCATGGGAGGTAGTATGGGCTCTATAGTAGGTGAGAAAATAACCCGTCTGATCGAGCGCGCTACCACGAAATCTCTTCCAGTCATTATGGTGTGTGCTTCCGGAGGAGCACGCATGCAAGAAGGAAGTTTTAGTTTAATGAGAATGGATAAAATAGCTTCTACATTATATATTCATCAGAAATATAAAAAGTTGTTATATATATCGATTCTGACGTCTCCAACAACTAGTGGAGTGACTGCTAGTTTTGGCATGTTGGGAGATATTATTATTGCTGAACCTAAAGCGTAGATTGCATTTGCAGGTAAAAGAGTAATCAAACAGACATTAGGTTAGAAAGTGATTGAATATTTTCAGGTGAATTATCATTTATTTTGTCATGGTTTATTTGATCTGATCATTTTACGTAGTCTCTTAAAAGGTGTTCTGAGTGAACTATTTCGGCTTTACGGTATTCCTCGTAAATAAATAAATAAATAAATTGGCTCCAACTCGAAATTCTTTTTCAGTATTTTCAGAAGAGACGGGGAAAGTAATAGCAAACACTTGCGTACATGTATTCTATGAAGAAGGACGAATAGGACCACTTATTTGGTCCCATCACTTATTTTATCTTATAATCATTCCTTGTAATATGGATAAACATTGATTAAGTAAGGTACTCATTCTATGATAATTCCTAACCTACCCTTTAACCTATCCTCTATCCTACCCTCTATTTTCGTGCCTTTAGTCGGCTTATTACTTCCGGCAATTACAATGGTTCTTTCTCATCTGTATATTCAGAATGATGAGATTTTATGAATCTGATCAAATCAGATTTAATAAATGGTTTGGATCTTTTGCAGAAAATATAGGATATCTATATCTATTTTGGATGATATAAGATAGAACTCTTATAGACACAAAATAGGTCTAAATATCCACATTATTTATTTAGACTCATTCATCTCTGAATGAGTCTAAATAAATAGGTATGGGTCAATATGTTAATGTGGTCGGTTTTCTTTTTTCATACGGTATACATATCTATTCTAGGAGATATTTATACTCCACTGATCCAGTGTTGTTTCTAAAATTGAGAAATTAAGGAAGGACCAATTTGAAATGGATGGTAAGAATGGACAAGAAGACAAACTTGGCTGACTTAATTGAAATGTTAGCTATGTATATAGATAGCTAGTTCATAAGAGTTTGGGCACCAAAGGATAAAAAATTTGGCTACTCCCTCAACTTCAATAGGATGGAATTGAATACAATTTTTTATGAATCGTCGATCCAAATGGCTCTAGATAGAACCTATAACAGGGTCTCGAAAAAGAAGTAATTTCTTTTGGGCTTGTATCCTCTTTCTGGGTTCACTAGGATTTTTCCTGGTCGGGATCTCGAGTATTTTGGTGAGAACCTAATACCCCTATTGTCATCTCAGAAAATAATCTTTGTTCCACAAGGAATTGTAATGTGTGTTCATGGTATTGCAGGTCTGTTCATTAGCTCTTATCTGTGGTGCACAATTTTGTTCAATGTGGGTAGTGGCTATAATAAGTTCGATAAAAAAAAGGAATTGTATGTCTTTTTCGTTGGGGATTTCCCGGAATAAATCGTCGTATTTTCTCATGATTTCTTATGAAGGATATTCAGATGATAAAAACAGAAATTCAAGAAGGTATTTCCCCTCGTCGTGTTCTTTATATGGAAATAAAGGGCTGACAAGACATTCCTTTAACTCATACTGGTGATAATGTGAACCTAAGGGAGATTGAACAGAAAGTCGTTGAATGAGCCCGTTTCTTGCATGTATCCATTGAGGGGTTTTGAAATGCAGGGGTGTATTTATCCTCGACATACATTCAAATGTCAAGACATTTGAATATGGCCCGAATCAAGGAACATGAATCAATATCCATTCAGGAAATTTCAATATTTCCATACATATAAATTTCAATAAAAATTGAAATTTCATTGTATGGAAATGGAATGGGATCTTTACGAACAATATACTATTTTTATGAAATAGTATAGGAAGAGGTAATATATAAAAATAAATAAGTTAAAATAGAATTGGTATTTTTCTAGGAAAAATATCATGCAGCTAATTCCTACTAAATTGAATGAATCAGACTGAGCTTTGGTAGTTCCTGAACACGCCATATCATTTTCTATCCTAGAGAGTGAGCTTATAGAGCCAGTAGATGAATATGATGTATCAGAAAATTACTAGATATACATGTCATCTCTGGAGATAACTAGGGAAATATTCGTAAAGGATCGATCCAGTGATCAGGATTCAAAAGATCTTGGCAATGAGTAAGACTTATGTTACTTCAAGTTATTCTTCTAAAAAAAAATAAGAAGATGAAAAAATGAATAGATAATTGGTCTAGATAGAAATGATTTTGTATGATCGGATATCTGGGAATGATCTCCTTATGCTCCGTCTCACCCATTTTGAACAAACCTTTTACTTTTTTTTTCCCGAGGATATTTTTTATCGGGATCAAACAATTACGCAATAGATAAATCTATGGATCCCATACCTCATTCTATCACTCGTACTTTGTCTAGATTTCAGACAGAACTGACAAGTGAATTAGGTTCATTAGCGATGCACGAATTGGAAATGGCCGAATATAAAGAATCGGCTTCCCTACGATATCTCGCATGTTTAGTAGGACTGCCTTGGGTAATTCCTATTTCATTACGGAAAGGTTTACAGCCTTGGGTTACAAATTGGTGGAATACGGGTAAATCTCATCAAATTTTTTATTATCTCCAGGAAGAAAATGCTCTGGGAAGATTTGAGAAAATAGAAGAACTATTCTTGTTAGAAAGAATGGTGGAAGATTCTTCGGGAACACACTCACAGGATCTTTGTATATAGATTCACAAAGAAACGTTCCAATTGGTCGAAATGTACAATGAAGATTGTATCCAGAGAATCCCACATTTATTAAAAAATCTAATAGGTTTTTCTTTTATAAGTGCTTATCTCATTCTGGTTAAGAATCAACTTGCCATTATCAATTCTTGGATCCAAGAATTCTTCTATAGTCTGAGCGATACAATGAAATCTTTTCCAATTCTTTTAGCAACCGATCTATTTATTGGGTTTCATTCACCCCATGGTTGGGAACTAATGATCGATTCGATCTCCGAAAATTATGGATTTTCCCATAATGAACGAATCATATCTGGTCTTGTTTCAAATTTTCCAGTCATCTTAGATACGATTCTGAAATATTGGATCTTCTGTCTTTCCAATCGTATATATCCTTCACTTGTAGTAATTTATCATTCAATGAATGAATAAATAATAGGTAGGTTTTTTTCTATGGCTGAAACAATTGAAACAGAATAATAAAGTGTTTTCCGTGTTCAGGAATTAGCTATTCCTCCCCTTCATTCTTCTCCTGGTGCGAGACTTTCGATTTCGTATTTTTAGGTTTTGTTGAATCAACATAGTAGCAGAATTTTTGACAAGTAACTATGATAGCTACCTACTCTCACCCGAAAAATTATTTGGAACCCATAATTGAACCATGCAAAATAGAAATACTTATGAATGGATGAAAAAGATGACTCGGTTAATTTCCGTCCTAGTCATGATACATATCATAACTTGAACATCCATTTCAAATGCATATCCCATTTTTGCATAGCAGGGTTACGAAAATACCCAAGAAGCCACTGGACGTATTGTATGTGCCAATTGTCACTTGGCAAAAAAACCTGTGGATATTGACGTTCCACAGTCTGTGCTTCCCAATACCATATTTGAAGCAATTGTTAAGATCCCCTATGATACGCAAATGAAACAAGTTCTTGCTAATGGCAAGAAAGGGGCTTTAAATGTAGGATTTGTTCTAATTTTACCTGAGGGCTTTGAATTAGCCCCTCCGGATTGTATTTCCCCTGAGATTAGAAAAAATATGAGTAATATTTATTTTCAGAACTATTGTCCCAATCAAAAAAAAATTATTGTAATAGGTCCTGTTCCTGGTCAAAAATATAGTGAACTTGTATTCCCCATCCTTTCACCAAATCCTGCTACTGATAAAGAAGCTCACTTCCTGAAATATTCCATATATGTGGGTGGTAATAGAGAAAGAGGACAAATTTATTTGGACGGGAGTAAGAGAAACAATACGGTCTATAGTGCTTCAGCAACAGGAAGAGTTAGCAAAATTTTACGTAAAAAAAAGGGTGGATATGAGATAACTATCGATAATAAATAAGACGGTGGGCAAGTGGTTGACATTGTACCTCCAGGACTAGAGCTTCTTATTTCAGAAGGCGAATTGATCAAGATCGATCAGCCATTAACAAATAACCCTAATATGGGCGGATTTGGTCAAGGAGATGCAGAGATAGTACTTCAAGATCCATTACGTGTTAAAGGTCTTTTATTATTCTTAGCATCTATCATTCTGGCACAGATATTTCTGGTCCTTAAGAAGAAAAAATTTGAAAAAATTCAATTGGCCGAGATGAATCTTTAGGTCCATATATTTTTGAACATGAAGTTGACTGATTGATTCAAAAATAAATACCCCTTCGGAGATGGAGAGAATTTTCTCCTTCTTCTCCCTTATATATTCTTGATAAAATGTTCATGTAGATATATCTAAATTTGAAATAGGGATACATAAGCACTGGACAGATCAACTTGTTGAACGATCCCCATATGCTATATAATGTACTATATACATGTCATTCCCTTATTTTCTTATCCATAAAATAGAGATAGATCGCAGGGAGGAGAGATGAGGAGAATAACTAAGCAATCTTGGATAATATTCATATTTTCTCTGATCCCATTCTTTATCTATTATTCTTCATTGAAAAGAGTCGAATAAATTGTCCATTTTTCCTCGAGATAAGAGGAACTAATTGGGTTTCCGATCCTGTCTTATTCGTCAATTCCTTCGTAAATTGAACATTATTTTGTACGCTATACTGAACTGAGGAAGCTTCAAATTCCTAAAGAAGGAAGAGCAGACAAGTAAGGGGAAATATCACTCATGAAAAAAAAAAACCCTATAAAATGTTTGATAGGGTTTGTTCCTAATGAGATAAAATGAATAAAAGGTGTTTTTCCTCCTCTTTTATTTTGTAAGCCAAAATAAGAGAAGAAAATATTATATCTGCACATTTATATTCTCATAGTTCGAGTTTTTACAAAAACTTTGCATAATCTCCCATCAGAGAAATGAGCAAATATTTAATACTTAATATTCTTCATTTCTCTTCTTCTTTCAAATTTATTTTCACGCATGATTCGAAGAAATAATTTCGTGATTTGTAACAATCATACTATTGTTTGGTATTCAAGTATCCATATATGGTACAAATATTGATGATCTATTCTATTGTACTCATAATAAGGATTTCGGAGATTACGTAATGCTTACTCTTAAGATGTTCGTTTACGCAGTAGTGGTATTTTTCATTTCTCTTTTTATCTTTGGATTTCTATCAAACGATTCAGGATGTAATCCTGGATGTAAAGAATAGTGAAAAAAGTATCTAGGTTAATGGGTCTTTTCTGTTCTATAGAAAGATTCGAGGTTATTCGTTTTCAAGATCAATAGTATACGAACGGAGAGAGAGGGATTCGAACCCTCAGTACGGATGATCCATACTACGGATTAGCAATCTGCCGCTTTGGTCCGCTCTGCCATATCTCCAAGATGGAAGAGTTCATGTGTAACAAAATGAATGGTGGAGTAAAGGTGTATACCATAGTATGTATAGATTGTATCGGAAATATAATTAATATTGCAATTATTCAGCTGGATAAATAACAATCTAGTCAATCATATTGCTCATTTTGTTCAAAATAGTTATTTATTTTCCTCTCTTTTTTCTGACCCACTTGGCCTGGCCATCGGCCAAGCCAAGCAGGTTAGAAAAATCATTCATACAGTGCTTGACCTAATTTGAGAGCTAGAATACTTGCTGTAAAGGCAAGAAAAAAAGCTATAAAAAATTGAACCTCTATTATCATCTCTTCATTCCCTCCCCAATCAGTTTGAATAAATGCGTTAGATGGATTAGTCCATTTATCCCTCTCCAAAGGATATTGAAGGGTTCTCTATCTAAATATATTATATTATTGTAAAGATATTAGTTTCTCAAGGCCATAATATGTTCCTGATTGAACCTACACAAATGGGTAGGAGTCCGAAGAAGACAAAATAGAAGAAAAGTGATTGATACCGACAAAATTTTATTCATAAATCCAGTCGATGGAGGGTGAAAGAAAAGAAAATGGATCTAGAAGTTATTGTGCAACTCACTATTCTGACTCTGATTGTTGTATCGGGCCCTTTAGTTATTGTTTTATCAGCAATTCGCAAAGGTAATCTATAATTACATGAATCTCCATCTCCGGAGATTCATGTAATTATGAAAACGAGGGAATGATTGATAGAAACTTTCAATAGAGGTTGATTGATAACTCCTCATCTTCCTATTGGTTGGAAAAAATATTGATATGTATGTTACAATCAGATCTTTGCGGGTATATTTTAGTGGTAAAAGTGTGATTCGTTACATTATCAACTCAAATAGTTGAAGGATATTTTACATGGATCAAAGATCAATATAAAGCTCTATTTCCAGATAGGCTCAAGCCCTTCCCTATGAATGCCCAAGAATAGCATACCTTCTCATAATGTAGGTCTGAAATGATGAAAGAGAAACACATTTTTGGTTCCAAGATAGTGACACAGAATGTTTGAAAGGTTAGATAAATTCCAGATCTATGGGGATCCAAAGATATTTTTTCATCGTGACTAAACCTTCAACTTATGGATGGAAGGACCACAGGTTGAAGTGGAGTAGCTATAGAACAATGACTTTGGTTTACTTGGGTTATCATCATTTCGTTCGAGCTCGGTGGAATTTGTTCTCCTAGGGATCAAAATCAGTAGAAATAGGGAACGAAGTAACTAGAAATATTTGTGATTATTTGAAACTTTTCAAATTTCTCTTTCTATCGGGATCATCTAGAAAGTGAGTAAGTATTCTAAGATTTTGGGCCCTTCACTAAAAAAATAGAAGAGTAGAAAAGAGAAAAAACTGACGTAGATGCCATGGGTACGATAAGAAATTAGGGTTTTATTTGAAAAGAAAATAGGAGAAAGAAAAGAATTGAAATTTCCTTTCACAAAGATTTGATATAAATATTCCGCTTCCTCCCTCATACTACTCTCTATCCCCCATGAAGGAGCTGAATGACATTAAATTCTCATGTTCGGTTCTGAATTAGAGGCATTGAATAATCAATGTTGACTATAACCCCTAGCCTTCAAAGCTAACGATGCGGGTTCGATTCCCACTACCCGCTAACAGATATTTACATGTTCTATATCTATCTATATATATAGAATATGTAGATATAAAGTGATTAAGTATATAACATAATTTCACGATTCACTCGAAATCAATTTTCCATTGCAATGTGAAATAGATTCCATTCTTTTCCTATCCTATAACCTCATTGTGAATAAAAAGGTAGATCAGGACAATGTATGCCAAAAGGAGTTAAAATTAAAAAAGGGAAGATAGAAAGAGTGTCCATCATCTAATGGATAGGAAAGAGGTCTTCTAAACCTTCATTATAGGTTCAAATACTATTGGAGGTAATACTCTTCAATTGTTCTATATTGTTGTGCAATGTATTGGAACCAATTATTCAGCTCCTTTTCCTATTCTGAATAATCCCACCAAATTATCAAATATTCATTTTTTTCTTGAAGTGAAAAAAGTTTAGTATGTTCCTTAAGAGCCTCTTCCAAAATGTCTTCCACTTCTTCTGTAAATGTACTAGTAGAACATATAATTTCTCAGAACTGAGGTTTATTCTTTATCAAATACTCGCGTAACCGAACGAGAAAATTTCTCACCTGTGCTATTTCTAATATATCCAGGTATCCATTTGTTCTGGTATAAATAGTATTTGTTTGTTCTTCTACTTTCAAAGGAGCTGATAAAGATTTTTTGAGCAACTCATGTAATCGTTGACCCCTTGCCAATTGATCTTGAGTAGCTTTACCAAGATCGGAAGCAAATTGTGCAAAGGCTTCCAACTCTGCAAATTGAGCTAACTCTAATTTCAACTTTCTAGCTACCTTTTTCATAGCTTTTATCTGAGCCGTAGATCCTACTCTAGATATGAAAAGACCCACATTAATAGCAGGTCAAATCCTGGCATTGAATAGATCGGCCGATAAAAATATTTGTCCATCGGTAATGGAAATTGCATTAGTGGGAATATAAGCTGAAACATCTCCAGCTTGAGTCTCAACTATTGGTATAGTAGTAAAACACCCCTCACCTAACTCGGAACTTAATTTAGCTACTCTTTCTAAGAGATAGGAATGAAAATGGAAAACATCTCCTAGATAAGCTTCTCAGCCAGGTGGTCTTCTTAATAGAAGAGACATTTGTTGATAAGCTTGTGCCTGTTTGGAGAGATCGTCATAAATGGTTGATGTATGTTGTTTCTTATACATGAAGTATTCAGCCAAAGCTACCCGTGTATAAGGAGCGAGATAGTGTAATGTAGCGGGAGAATCCACAGTTTCCGCTACCACAATGGTATATTCCATTGTGCCGCGTTCTTGAAATGTATTAACTACCTGAGACATGGAAGAAGCTCTTTGAACAATTGCTACATAGACATAGATTAAATTTTGACTCTTTTGATTAAGAATAGTATCTGTAGCTACTGCTGTCTTGCTAGTATGTCTATCCCCAATAATTAATTCTCGTTGACCACGTCCTATAGGAATCATAGAATCAATAGCAATAAACCTCGTTTGAAGGGGTTCATATACAGAACATCTCGATATAATACTTGGAGCGGGAGATTCAATCATTCGAAATTCGGAAGCTAAAATTTGACCCTTACCATCAATGGGTTGGGCTAGAGCATTTACAACATGACCCAAATACGCATCACTTACTAGTATCTGAGCAATTTTTCCTATTTCTCTCATGGAACTACCTTCTTGTATCATCAAGCCATTTCCCATTAATACATCTCCAACATTATCCAATCCCAAATTTAGGGCAATGCCTATTGTACCATCTCCAAATTCCACTAATTCCCCTGCCATTATTTCATAAAGACCATGAATACGAGCAATGCCATCTCCTACTTGAAGTACGGTGCCAAGATTACCAACTCCTACTACGTCTTTATATTGTTTGATCTGTTTCCATATAATACTACTAATTTCGTTGATTTGAAGATTTCCCATTAGCACTTATTAATTATTTGTTGAGAAATAGGGCCTATAACAACTAACAACTAACAACTAATATGGTATGTTCATCATGGTTCTAAAGAGGCCAATATTTTTATTGATCGTATGTAAATGCAACTCAATTTTAAAATGACTATTCAAAGTTCCTATAGTTCTTCGTAAAGCTTGGCGAGAAACTTGTTGTTGGATCTAGCCAATTGCTCTTTGTTGTTCAGAGTAAATCGTTTCATTCTTAGGATCCTCTAATTGTTCCAAATTCTCAGAAGCAGCATTGATGAGATCCTCTTTCTCTTGTTCTGCTTGGGAGTCTCCATTTACCCAGATTTCGTCCCCTATCATTTCCACCTCCCTGAAGCGAGCCCAAGCTTTCTCGATCTGATCGATAGCGCCTTTACATAGTTCTTCCGAATTCCGAATAGTATTCAATATTTTTTGTTTACGGTTATCTAATAGATTACTTAATGAAAGTAGATTATCTATTCACAAATTTCACGAATTCATAATCTCTTCCCAAACTGAACACAAATCTTTCGATTCATTCAGCTCTCCCACTCAGTTCTTTTTTATTCCCCAGGAACATATACATTCCCCCTTCACACCAAGCCTGCCCTTTCCGTTCCATTTATGGAAGATTAGAATAAATTTATAAAAGACCAATATCTCCAAGGGCTCTTCCAACAAAAGGGATTTGCAATTATCAATAAAGTTGTTTTTGTTTTCGTTTCCCCTTATCTCTCGTATTCTTCCCCCATGAAATTTGAATCATTCCATTCAATTAATTAATTTGTGCCTCCTTATTTTTGTTCTATCGAATAATTTCCTTTCCGTTTAGGTTGTCAGTTTAGTATTGGAACTAAAATTGGATGGGAGATTGGGACTATTTTTCAGTAAATAGATGAAATTATTCCATTTATATGAATGTTTTACATCGCATCAATATACAACTATGCCTTTGAATCCATCTCATCTTGACACAGTGGTGGAAAGAATACCCAGCTAGATGTGCTTAGACTTCAAACAGTTCAGCTTTAACCATTCTAGTGGTCCTCCCTCATTGGTTGGTATAAACTAAGAGTTCATTTCCCAATCAATTATGAAATGCTATAGTTCTTCGCTATTCCCCGTTCATAAGTAATTCGTTGAGATCATGCAGTTTTCTATCTCCAAAGTGCAGCTGGTTGGGCCCATCCATATTATTCGAATATACAACTCGCACACACTCCCTTTCCAAAATAGATCAGTACACTAAGTACCACACTTTTATTTATTATATTTGTTTCTAAAATATTGGTATTTGATACAAAACCCCCAGCAGAAGGCCAATAACTCAAGGAAATGAAAGGATCAATTACATTTTTCATATGCTCGCCCCTCATAGATAAGGATATGTTCTACATCATTTTCTTTTTTTCTTTTTTGATCCTATCTAGTTCTGGATAAGAATATTTTGGATACTTAGTCCCAGGTTTTTGATAAGGATAAAAAGAAAAGGATAAAATGAATTTGTTTGCCCTATCCATTCCCTTCCCTTCCCTATCACATGCATTAGGAATATTTCCGACCGAAGTGGGAAGAAGAATTCATTTGCTAATTATTCAGATCAGCCTCTCTTGCAACTGTAAAAGGAAATTCTTGGAGAAATACTAATGTAATGACGAGGTGTAGGGATATAAATTATAGATTCCTCAATTATAGAAATAAATCTTGTTGTGTAACCAGCTCCAAAAAGAGAAGAAAAGAGATATAAACGCCTTAGAAATGAGCCACTTCGAGGGGGAAACCTCCAATACATTACATAAATGAACAATTCTTGGATGATACAATTTACAAAACCTCCTTTCTATATATAGGATTTCATGTGGCCATAATGTAATCCTAGTGGGCCACAATGTAATCCTAGCCGACCTAACAATACTAATTTAAGGGCACAATAATAACAAAATGGGGGTTACAAGGGTTCAATAATAACAATAAGGGGGTTACACTGACAATAATAAGGGACTATACTAGTGATATAGGGACCTAAAAAGCTCTTTTTACTAAGAAATATGATTTTCTTCTACCATACATATCAAGTCATGCGTTGGTACGATACTTAGAAACTATTCTTTCTGATTGGACAGTGATTTAATGATGACCCTCCATGGATTCACTTATATAAGATGCATCTAGAGTTGCAAATATCAGAGCTTGAATATCGCTCGTAAATAATCCCAGGAACATTACAGGTATAAAAACTACTAAAGGTACTGGAGAAACAAGAACGGCAACTACCAATTCGTCAGCTAATATATTTCCAAAAATTCGAAAACTAAGTGATAAAGGTTTTGTAAAATATTCTAAGATGTTAATTGGTAAAAGTATTGGGGTTGATTGAATATATTTACCAAAATAACCTAACCCCTTCTTTGCAAGACCTGCATAGAAATATGCTACTAATGTAAGTAAAGCTAGAGAAATCGTAGTATTAATATCATTTGTAGGTGCGGATAACTCCCCGTGAGGTAATTTTAGAATTCCCCAAGGAAGAAGAGCACCTCACTAGTTAGAAACAAAGATAAATAGAAACATAGTTCCAATAAAGGGAACCTAAGGACCATATTCGTCCTCCCCAATCTGAGTTCTGGTCAAGTCCCGAAAAAATTCGAGAATATATTCAACAAAATTTTGACCAGCAGTAGGAATGGTTTGTGGATCTCGAACAGCTATGGTAGCTGAACCTAATCAGATAGAAATTACAATCCAAGAAGTTATAAGTACATGTCCATGAACTTGAGACCCCCCTATTTGTCAATAAAAATGTTCACCCACTTCCACACCGGATATATCATAGATATGATTCAGTGTGCTAATAGGAGATCGTACGATATCCATATCACCCCCTTGTAAATATGAACTTAAAGAAGAAAAGAAATTATTTTTATCAAATAAATTATAGATTCCTCAATTATTTCTCTCTCATAAGAATTTTTGATGTCACGAGATAATAAAAGGGTTATTCTATTAAGAATATTTTTTAATTTGGAGCAGCCAACCAAACCAATAAATGAAATTGGCTCTTACGAGATTTTGGATGGAATAGCAGTCAACTCAGTAAATCCTCAGGTCCTCCCCCCCCCCCCCCCTCTTTTTTTCTATTTTCTTTTTATTACTAATTCACTTTCTATTAGCCCTTCATATAGCTATAATGACATTAATGCCCTTCCTTCACAAATTTCTGACGTTAATCTGTCCAGGATCAATTGGATTGAAGCTATACCATCATCATTCTGGAATTGGGATATCCACGAGATCTGGATCACAATCTGTATCAACCAAGAAAATTGTCAGAATACCCAAAGTTCTACATTCCCCAAGAGCAATGGATTCTTCTCGTTGATTGGTAATTATCGCAATATCGATTAAGCTCCTCATGCATCTAATCCCACCTAGATATTTCTAAAATTGGTCTAATTGTCTCCTAAGCATAGCTACTTCTTTTTTTGGAAGTTGATTGAATTGTCCCGTATCTTGTTCTTTTTTTAAATCCTTGAACTTCTGAAGTCTCGTCTCTGTAGTATACCAATTAGTTAACATACCACCAAGCCATTTTCTATTTACATAATGACATCGAGCTTCTGTAGCAGCTGATGCTACTAAATCAGTTGCTTGATATTTCATACCGACTATTAGGAATTGTTTTCCTCTACCTTCTATATCAAACACCAAATCACAAGCTTCTGATAAAGAATGAGCAGTTTTAGCTATATTAATAATATGAGTATCTTTACGCTCTGTAAAAATGTAAGTTTCCATCTTAGGGTTCCATTTCCTAGTTTTATGCCCTAAATGAACTCTTACTTCCATCATCTCTTCCGAATCAATGTTCCAATATCTTTTTCTCTTTCTCGTTCGCTTTCCTCCCCAAAATAGCGAAATAAAATGTATCATAATATCTAATTATTCCAATGGAATCGATTACATCTTAAATATTGCCTGTTTGTCTAGTATGTGGTAGAAATGTTCTCACTCATAGAATATTTCATATTCTTCCTATTATAGAAGATATATTCATGAACATAAAAATAAATCTCTTTCTCAAGACTCTTTTAATGGTTGTTTTAATATATTGTGATAATTTTCTTGAATGGAAAAAAGAGATACTTTGTCATGATGAAATAAAATATCCTTCACTTTGTTGCTAAATAGATTCCTATTCCCTATTCTTGGATCTATTTCGTTCCGTTTCCCTGAATGGTGAATATGTTGCCCAGTACCGGCAGGTATCATCCCCCTGAGAATAACATTTTCCTTCAAGCCTTTCAAACAATCAATACAACCTTGTAGAGAAGCTTTAGCTAAGACATGAGCAGTTTCTTGGAAACTCGCTTCGGATATAAAAATTTGAGTATTCAGAGATGCCCTTGTTATTCTTAATAACATGGTTTGATAGTAGATTGTATCTTCGAGAGCACGATCCATTCTCTATGCTCGTGATAATCCAATGAGTTCCCCTAGTGAAAAAACACTAGCCATTCCATCTTCTAAAATTAATAATTTCGAATTCATTTGGCATACAATAATCTCTATATGCTTATCACCAATTCGTACCCCTTGGGATCGGTAAACTTTTTGAATCTGATTGACTAAATGAATTTGACTTTGTTCCATAGTTATCCTAGCACTGATCAATAACCCCCAAAGAATTTCAAGAAATCTTGTCATATCTCCGATCCAATTTTCAAAACTTTCTTTCAGATTCATCGATATTGAATTATTCAAATGGGCTTCTGACAATTTTCAACTTTAGGAAGGCCTTGAATTATATCACCGGATTTTAACCTTTCATATATCAATGTTATCAATCTATCTCCTTTGTCAATAATTTCTCCATAATGACCATGAACGGTCGCTTTTCGAGTAGCCAGATAGGGTTTAGCTGATCTAATGACTAAAGATTCCTCATCAACTGCTATGATTTGACCACATTCGGAGAGTGGTTCATCCTTGGATATCCATACACTTTCAGGAATCAATTGTCTAATACTAACTAGTGGAAATTTTTTTTTGTAGAATTTGAATGAGGAAGAGCACCAATTTTGACCCAAGAGATTGGAAATGATGTTCCTGCACGGATCGAAATGAGAAATTATCATATTTTCATCCATGACATAATTGTGGAAAATTGAATGTTTCTTTGATAGTACTTTTTTATCAGTTATAAACTCGAAGGATGGAAAACGGATGGTTATGCTATGTAAATGACCCAAGAGACCTGAAAATTCAATGATTTTTCTCATAGGATCCTTTCTATTTGATTTATTTCTCGTATCATAACATTTAGAATCATTGAATAGAACGATTCGAAATTATTCGGATGGTGATAGAACCATAAAATGGGAATCCCATGGACAGGTCGAATCATAAAATAATTATAAAAGAATTCCAGTAGTACTCATACGAGTTATACTATTCTTTTTTTTTTCTAGCACAATCTGTTAATTGAAAAATGAGTTTCTATGTCCCGTTATTGGGGACTCATTTAAAAATAATACGTCGTCTGAAAACATTACCAGGTCTCACTAGTAAAAGACCCAAAAACAGAAAGGATTCTATGAATATGAATCAGTCTTCTTCGAAGAAAATATCATATTCTCATTTTTCCTAATGGAAAAAATAACTGGAGAATGGAACAGCAAGTACAAAAATTAGTAGCAACCCCGAGTAGATACTGGTACGATTCAATTCAACATTTTGGTCATTCAGGTTCGTTGGGTTCGGTGGTTTCATATCTACATACTTCCTCTTCCTTTAGTATAGATTTTATCGTTGGATGAACTACATTGTCGATATTGATCCCAAGAAACAAACTGTAGGGACAGGTAGCCCGTGAATGGCCAACCATCTAACTGTAAAAATTGGAAAAGTTCTATCTAAAGTCATTAGTGCCTCCTAAAAAGATCTAGTAAATTCATCAAGTTGCTCTAACTGGAAACTACGAGCTGGAAGCCTACCCATTGGTGTAGGTTCGATTAGGAACCTACGCATCTATTCAAACTGGTTAGGGAGGGAGAGATGATTCAATTTTTGATAGAAATTGCTGAAATATGTTCATGTTTCTAGAAGAGCCAAAGGCTCAACAAGCCAAGTCCTATTGCAAATACTTGAAATGTGTTTGGATAATATTATTTTTCGATTGGGTATGGCTCCCACCATTCTTGGAGCTAGACAATCACTGAATCATGGACATCTCCGGGTCAATGACCATATGGTAGATATACCAAGTTATCCTTGCAAACCTCAAGATGTGATTACTATAAGAGATCAACCAAGATTGATAACTATCATTAAGAAGAATATAGACCTGTTCCAGAGGGATAAATTGCCAAATCATTTGACTTTTCATCCCTTACAATATAAAGGATTCATGAATCAAATAATAGATAGTAAATGGATCAGTTTCAAGATTAATGAATTGTTGGTCATAGAGTATTATTCTCGTCAAGCTTGAATCGAGAATGAATTGAAAGGGAGGGGTTGGTTGAAGTAATTAATAATTGATGCATGATCCTCAAGAAATATTTTAAAAATGATACGAATTATTCATTGTTAAGTTTTCATTTGTATGGGAAATTAATAATGGTGATTAGAAAAGATAATGTGTTTGAATATTGTTTTATGATTATCATTTTGAGAAAACATCTATGAAAATTGTTTATTAGAAAATGTAACTAGGTTTGATTTTTATAATTATTCTTGTAGTTGTATCATTATGTAAGAATAAAAAGAAAGAGAAAGAAGAAAAATAAAATTGCATTTCATTAGATAATCATGTTCTTAATGCTTTTGGTTTTCATTGAGTCAAAGTCATAAATTTGGACTGCTTGAGGAAAAAAGAAAAATAATTTTAAAAAATGTATTTGTTCAATTCACCTCAAGAAGCTAAGTTGGACCTTCTAGATGTCAAGCTGACTCCATTAAATGGTTGTGTATTTTCACATATGAGAAAAACTATATATTGGCATGCATCCTGTTCCAATTTTGCAAGCAATTAAGTGCTTTTTGTGATGGGTTCTGAGGAAAATACATGTGAAATTCAAAGGTTGTTTTCTTGTAAGGATTTGCTAGTTTTTGAGGTAATGTACATACAAATAAGTGTGAGCTTCCTAGATCTGAGATGATGCAAGTTTTTTATGAATATGCTTGTCTTTTTGTTGCAGGTTGTTTGAGAAAAAAAAATTATGAGTTCTTTGTGGAAAATAATCTGACATAAACACAAGCTACCTGTGGCATATGAGTTGAGAATAATGTGAGCTATTGTGAATGAAACTAATTATATCTACTATGACTATGACATATTGACTTGGATTCTTGAGTTCTTTGTGGAAAATAATCTGACATAAACACAAGCTACCTGTGGCATATGAGTTGAGAATAATGTGAGCTATTGTGAATGAAACTAATTATATCTACTATGACTATGACATATTGACTTGGATTCTTGAAGGGCTGGAATTTTGTCACGCACTTGGGTGTTGGATTTTTCAATTTGATCTGATTTTATAGGAAGAGGAATTCTTTTGAGTATTCCTCTTTTGTGGGGTTCTGTTCAGAGCTTAGAGAGCCTACATTTCTGTGTCCTTTTTAATTTTGTAATATTCATGTTATGTAACTTTGGTAGTTTTTTCATGAAAGAAGAAAACATAAGTTTAATAAAAGAGCCAACAAAGTCCCAAGTAATTAACATGACAGAGAAATCAATCCTAATTCATAAAACTCCATATCTCTCAACATCGAATTAGGGCTAAGGTTTGAAAACGGAGGCCTGAATATTACATTTTTTTGGCATTTCGGTCATCATCGAAGATTTTAAGTATTATGCATCCTTGAAGGTATTCATACCTCTCTCTCTATGGATTTTATTCGATGAATTTTTGTGTCTTTTTTTGAACAAAATATTGTAGCTTTTGTCTCTATGGATTGGATGAAATCATGGGAATACAAATGATCTTCTATATTTGTGCTATAAATACCTATCTTATGTGACGTGAAGAAGATCCTGATCTCAATAATGACGTGAAGATTAATCTTTGCCGGGAAGGTATGTTCAAACTCCATTTTTGTGTCTCGAGTGTTCTTTTATTATCTACATTCTTCATAAGAACTCTCACTCTATGATTCATGTATTTCTCTGGCTGGATATACAGTTGATCATATCTTGTTTTAATGTATAATGGATCAAATCAATATAAAATGTTTTGTATATCCCATCTATGTATCATTGACATGAATCTCAGACATGTCCTTGAGATCACATCTCTATGGTAACCATAATTAGAAGGTGTGAGATCTATATCTATGATCTGAATTATAGGATATGCTCAGTTGCGAAACTATTCATTTTTTTGAAATACCAAAACCTATTATAACATCCAAGTTCTATGGAAATGTGATTGTACATTGTAATGAGAATAAGAAGTTTGAGAAATTTTAGTAAGCATTTCAGATTCAAGTAACAAGTGTAACAAGTATTACACGAACAACATAAAAGCTTCAAAAGTATACAATTTTTTCAAGGAAGACTATGTGGAAATTTCAGCTACAAGAAGGAGAATTCATAACATATGAACCCTCTATAGTAATATATATTTGAAAAAATATGTTGAAGTATCTAAAAAAATTTAAATTAGTCTATTCTAGCTCAAGATTGAAGGTTGAATTCAGGTAAGTCATCTTTATAAAATATTGTAGTCTACCCAACATCTAATATAAGCTCTTCTCTGTGCAAAAGTAATCTGAAATCCAAGGCATTCAAATTTTTGAAATAATACATCGCATTCTCTATTTGTAAATGTCTAAAGGTGCATAGAGTACATCTGAGTGATTGAAATCCAATGGTATCGACGTGAAACATAACTGTGATCCAAATGAATTTGGTAGACAAGTCAATGAATCAAGGTCTCAGTTATGAAGTTCCATCATATAAGCTACAATAAAAATTTTACGTGGTGTGATCCAATACTGAGCATAATTGAAAAGTTTTTTTACTACAAACAATTGAACTATAATGTTTCGAAGAAACTAAAATTATAAGACTAGATTTTGAATAACATTTTGGAAGACTGTGGATTTTGTTGGGCACTGTAGTTTTGAAACATGTGACATTTTAAAGGATGAGACTAGTAGTTTTATGAAGCAATAATAACTCCCTCTAATACATAAAAGGGAGTTTGACCATATCAATAAAACAAACCTATTTTAAAGCAACTCAGTGAAATTCGTAAGGTTGAAAGAGTTAAGGAACCTTTTGAAGAATGTTTACACTTAACAATTGAAGAAGGATCAACTCTTTGCAATGAAGAAGATGAAGTAAGGTTGTAGAGGTATGTATAATTTTTAAGTAGATGTCATGATATGTGTCAAGTTCTCTAGATCTTGGAGATCATCATTTGAAAGGATCTACATAAAATATGGACTAGAGATTGTGAAAGGTAAGAGTTTGATGATCAAGTATTTAATTGAATATGAAGACTAGGTCTTGAAACCAAAATATAAAATTGGTAGATGGCATGTCGAACAATATCATTAGAGTTTTTCAACATGCTAGTATAATTCTGCAATGCATGGATGACAAGTATAGATAGCTATGAAGGATCTAGGGTTCACAATTCTTGAGGAGTACGTCTTAAGTACTTTTGCATCTAGGGCTTATAAACGCTAGCATATTTTTGACTAATAGGAAACCCTACAAAAAAAAATCATATATAATCATGCTTTTTGTTAAATATATATATAACCCTTGATATTTAACAACGCTGATGAACAAGTCCAAGCTAACACGGAGATAATCCTTCTCATAAGATATGTAATTTATGTCTCCTTGTTTATTTTTTTTCGTTTCCTTCTTGTTCTTTCATGGTATTATAAAAAGGGCTTTAGGTCAATAAAAGACTTATATAAAAGCTTGAATAGCAAAAGGAAGAAGTGGAATAATGTTAAAAGTATGAAGATGAAGAAGGGAGAAATTTGAAGTTTTCATCAAGAAAGTTGATTAGAGTGCAAGAAGTCAACTTACCTCGGGAGTTGTAAAGACCCTCATGGAGAAAATATTAATTGAAGCTTGCAGCTAATTATTTAATTCGAAGAACACATATATTGATGATTGAAAGTCGAAGATCATGAAGCAGAAATTTGCTGCAATATGAATATAGATCATGTAAAATTATGTTGACCTCAAAGGGAGCCAGTAGTAGATTTTAACAAGAGACATTAACTAGATGCTATTTTTATTGTGTAACTCTAATATTGATGATTTTTTTTTCTTATTATTTGGCTCGTTGAAATGAAATATTGAAAAACTATGTGAAGAGTGTGAAAGGAGATTTTGTTTGGTGATATTTTACTGAAAAAATGTTTTATTTTATTTGAGATCACATGGATTGAGTGGACAACACTAATGATGGCTTGGAAAAGAATATGGACAAGAATTGATATTTGGATATGATTTATTGAATAATATGAGGAAAAATTTTGTTTTGTAAAGAAAATAAATCATTTGCTAATAGCTATGAACAAATTTTCTACTTGAAGATGATAGATGAACCAATTGGTGAATGTTTCATGAAGATTGTCAAAATCTAGGAATCTCGAAGTTCGATATAATTTCATGCTATTAGGAGTTAATAGGCCCTACAAATATCCAGAATACCTACAAGCTACTATTGATATCTCTAAGGAAGAACAATTGGTTGATGAATAAGAAAAACATGAATCTTGTGGTTATGTCTCACTAGTTAAGAGGTTGTAAAGGATCTCCTCCCTGGTTGAGAGGGAGTGATGATGGACATTGTATTATCCATGTGTGGTGCACTAGGAGAGGACTAACAACCATAAGTCTAGTGAATCCATTGGTATGAATAATGGATTGCGTAATAATCTTGGACTCATACTCCTTCAATTTTATGAATTTGATACTCTTTAAAGATAGGGAAGGGTATCCTAGATAAGAGTAGTCAAAGAGGATAGATATTCTCTGAGGATTGGGAATATAAGATAAGAATAGTCCTAAAAGGAAATACGTGGTGAAAATCCACATGGGGTATATTCTTTAAGAGGCTGTGGTGATGGTGTCCAATAGTATGCCTCTCAGCATTGTTGTCTAATATAGTGGATAATTAGAGCTTTTCAATCAGGGCCTTAATATTTTTTAGATTTGTAATGTTGGTTATGATTTTTATTCTTGATTATTGCTTATCAATTTGACTCTTTTTATGAGAATAGTTCATTTTAAGTATCCTTGTATCTTTTTATGTAATTATTAATATATCCCTAGTTAAGAGGGAGAGTTGGAAAATGTAACTAGGTTCGATCTTCATAATTATTATTGAATTTGTATCATTATCTAAAATGGAAAAAGAGTATATATATATATATATATATGGGGTATATTCTTTAAGAGGCTGTGGTGATGGTGTCCAATAGTATGCCTCTCAGCATTGTTGTCTAATATAGTGGATAATTAGAGCTTTTCAGTGAGGGCCTTAATATTTTTTAGATTTGTAATGTTGGTTATGATTTTTATTCTTGATTATTGCTTATCAATTTGACTCTTTTTATGAGAATATTTCATTTTAAGTATCCTTGTATCTTTTTATGTAATTATTAATATATCCCTAGTTAAGAGGGAGCGTTGGAAAATGTAACTAGGTTCGATCTTCATAATTATTATTGAATTTGTATCATTACCTAAAATGGAAAAAGAGTATGTATATATATATACTTATTTAGTTAGATAATAATGTTCTTCATGCTTCTAGGATTTATTGAGTCAAAGTCCTATTAAGAATTATTAAGGAAAAAAGAAAAAGAATTTTTAACAATGTAATTTTGGTCAATTCACTTCAAGAAGCCAAGTCGACCCTCTTGGATGTCAAGTCATGTCACTAAAAGGATGTGTATTTTTTCAATTGGGAACATCTATATATTGACATGCATCCTCCTCTAATTTATCAATCACTTGAGTGTTTCCTATGATGGGTTTTGAGGAAAATACATGCGAGGTTGAGAGCCTATCTTTTCGTAAGGATTTGCGAGTTTCTAAGGTCATGCATTTGCAAATAAGTGTGAACTTCTTGGATCTGAGATGATGTGATATTTTTTCGATGACGTTAGTCTTTATGTGTAAATTTATTTGAGAAAAAAAAATGTGAGCTCTTTTTGGAAAATAATATTACATAAACACAACATATCAGGAGAGAATAGTGTGATCTATTGTGTATGAAAATAATTTTATTTTATATTACTAAGAGGTATTGACTTTCTTTCTTGAAGGGTTGGAATTTTTTCATGATCTTAGGTCTTGGATTTCTTACTTTGATCTAATTCTACAAGAAGAGGAATTTTTCTGGGTTATTCCCCTTTAAGGAGTTTTGGCCCTCACTTGGAAAGCTTATATATTTGTTCCATTTTTTATTTTGTGGTATTTATGTTATCTACTTTTAGTAATTTCTTAATGAAAGAAGAAAACATGAATTTAGCAAATAAGCCAACAAATTCACAAGTAATTATCATGACAAAGAAATCAACCCTAATTCATATGTCTCTTGATTTATCAAGAGATGTAAACTAAACATACAAATTAGAGATATAAATCATTTTTTATATGAGTGCTCATTTAATAATAAGTTAACAATATTTAAAGCTAAACAATTTTTATACAAGATAGTGGTCATGTTGGAATAAAAATTATATGCCTTACTAGAAGAAAATGGAGAAAATATTTGGATTCATGGAATTTAACAAGAGTTGAGGCTAAGGGTTGATGAGTTTGATATGGAGCTTTATGTGATAATATAATATATGATTAAATACAGTAATATAGTTATTATAGAAAATATGGAGCAAATAATCTAAGAGGAGGAGTATAAGGATACGAAATTAAAAAAAAATAAGAAAAAACAAATTAGGCCTTGGCCAGAGTAAAGAACGTGATAAAAATATATTTCCGTCTACAAAAAAAGGAAAATAAATAAAGAGAAATTGTATAGTATGTAAATAAGATGAGTGAGATTTAAAATTTTAACTAGTACATCAAAGAAAAATAGAGGGATCCAAAGGAATATCATATGAAGGAGGCTATAGGTTATGCATATGTGAAGGATAAGAAGGAGGACCAGTAATTTATTGCATGCTAGAGTGATGAATAGGATGGAAGAAAGGTTATTCTCTTGAACATATTTATATTATGTGTGGGTACAAGAAAACATGAGAACATGCAAGCAAGAAGTCCTCCAAAAAGGAGTAAGATGAATGGACAAGAAATCCTGGTACCTCAAGAATTTTGGAAGGTGTAAGATTTATTATAAATCTCACACATCAGTGAATTGGTAAGGCGATGTTATAGGAAAATAAGTGATACATGGAAGGAAACAAGTACGTCTTGACAAGTGAAAAGTAGCATTCAATAGTTGAGGCCAACAAAGGATACAACATTGTAGAAATATGGACCAATGAAATTCATGAAAATATGGAAACAAAAGCAATGAAATTTCTATATGAAGAAACAATATAAAATATGTAAGGTAGAAACATGTACTAGTGAAGGACAAACTTTTATTATGAGATGGAGGAATTTTGGAAGTGTTTGATGAGCATTCTCAAGTGGTAAAATAAGAAAATATGAATAAGATTAGTAACGAAATTTAATTGGATGGAGATCATTTGAAGAAAATTTAGATGGGAAAAAACAAAGTAAAGTGTGGGACGATAGAATATTTCAGCAATTAGTAAGGAAAAAAATACAAAAAATAAAGTGGATAGTAAAAACATAAAGGATCTTATCTAGGTTGAATGAAATATACAAAAGACTCATGAATAATAGTATACAAAATTTCTATCCTGGGAGTTTAATATGGGAACATATACTGGAGATCAATTATGGACCTATAGAATGTTAAACAAACCTTTACGAAATAGAATGAGTTCCCTTAATTTAAATTAGAGGATAATATCAGTTTGTTTCCTAAAAAAATAATATAACCAATATTAAAGGTTGGTTTTATAGTTAAAATTGTAAGCTAAGAGAATTATAAGTGGTGAGGTATTCAGATGAGGTACTTGTAAAAATATTAATAAAATTTAGAAGATAGATTTGATCCATAAGAGGTTAAAGTAAAGAGCAATTTTATTAATTTGTTGAATAACTTATGCAGTAGTTAAGACTTATTGTAATTTATAATTTTCATCTCCCATGTATTTATGTAAATCTTTTAGAATGAATTTAAGGGTTTATGCATCAAATATAAAGGAGGGCCCAATAGTATGAAAACAATCCAAGAGAGTGGCCTAAATAAACTAATGAACTTAGTCCTGAAAGGGGGAGAACTAGAAATTTTATGTACAAAGTTTGCTTGTACTAAAATAGTGTATTTATGCCTCTGAGTATTGTATGTCTCCATTTTCTTGTTGTTTTTTTTGCTAAGATAATACAAAGTATAATTCTGAGTGAAATATTGTGTTCTTCATGTGTTTAGATATTACAAGATTGGAAGATCTGTAGGAGTTACGCAGCGGAAAAACAATTAAAATTATACACACAACAATCAAACACAAAGATAGTGATTAACGTGGTTCACCCAACAAATCTGGGCTACATCCACCAAACAAAGGTATCGGCAATATTATTCATCAACACGAGATTACACCAGCAAAATTACTCATTTGCATTTCCTCTTCACACACCTCACATCTCATGTGTTTTGCCTCTACAGGCTTACAATATATAGAAGAGAGAAGAAATTGAATAATTAATTCTATCACACCAAACTAGGATAGAATATCTCCTCATGTTGATTTGATGCCATCAGTTTTGCAACAAAAAATATTTTTGGCATATCCAAGAGATTTTCTCCAAATTAATATACAAAAATTCTCAACAATATCCACCTTGAAAACAATTACCCTGATACCTCATTCCTTTATTATTTTTATTTTCTTTGCAAGCCAAGAGAAGACAAACACCATCGTAGCTTCTCTAATAAAATTGGTTTCGTGAACATGTCTTCACAATTTTCCTTTCTATGCACTTTTTCAAGAGAGACTCCCCATTCAGTGATAACCTGTCTTACAAAATGGTACTTTATAGGTATATTCTTTGCTTTACTATGATAGGCTGGATTTTTAGGCAAGTGAATTGCACTTTGACTATGATAAAATAACTTAATGTTGTCTTGCAACCTACCAAACTCACCAAACAAACCTTTCAACCAAACCGCTTCTTTGCAAGCATGTGAAGCAGCTATGTATTCTGCTTCTATAGTGGATAAAGCAACAATGTTTTGTAGCTTTGACATCCAGCTAATAGCTCCACCTGCAAGAGTAAAGACACATCCTGAAGTTTACCTTCTCTTCTCCAAATCACCTGCAAAATCAAAATCAACATATCCGCAAACAAATTCACTACTTATGTCATAAGTGATACAATAATCACTTGTGCCTCTTAGATACCGAAGCACCCATTTCATTGCTGACTAGTGTTATTTCCCTATATTTTCCATATACCTGTTGACAACCCCAACAACATGTGAAATATCTGGTTGAGTACAAACCATCGCATACATCAAAGTTCCTACTGAGTTAGCATAAGGTATTCGAGACATATATTTCTTTTCTTCATTTGTGTTAGGACATAAACTTGAAGAAAGCTTAAAATAGGAAGCTAAAGGGACTGAAATTGGTTTCACATTGTTCATACCAAACCTTAAGAGTATATTCTCAATATAGTTCTCTTGTGATAACCACAGCTTACCATTTTTCCTGTCTCTGAAAATCTCCATGCCCAAAATCTATCTTGCTACTCCTAGATCTTTCATATCAAATGTCTTAGCCATCTAAGCCTTTAACCTGTTGATCTCAGTTATGATTTTTCTGTCTAAAAGAATATTTTCAACACTAAGATAATGAATATGCCATTACTTAATTTCTTAAAGTAAAAAAAATGATCATATTCACTTCTTATATAATTTTGGCTCATCATGAAAGAATCAAATTTCTTGTACCATTATCGAGGCGACTGCTTCAAACCATATAATGATTTCTTGAGCATGTAGACAAATTTCTTGTTGTGATTTTGAAGAAACCCTTCAGGTTGTTCCACATAAATCTCTTCATCTAGATCTCCATTTAAAAATGCAGTCTTAACATCTAGTTTTTGTAATTCTAGATTAAGTAAAGCAACTAATGCTAAGACAATCTGAATTAAAAAAATTTTAACAACTCGTGAAAAAATCTCATGGAAGTCAATTCCTACTTTCTGAGAAAAACCTTTTGCGACCAGCCTTGCTTTGTGCCTATCTTCTTTATCATCAACACCCCTTTTCAATTTGTAAACCCATTTACATCCCACAATTTTCCTGTCTTTAGGAAGTTCCACTAGATCCCATGTGGCATTCTTGTCTATTGCCTTCATCTCATCCTTCATAGCCTCTTTCTACTTATTACTATTAGAACCTTCTACAGCTTCCTGATAGCAGAAAGGTTCATCATCATTAGCGGTTAAAGAAACTGAAGTAACATAATCATCATACCTTTTAGGAGGATGTCTGATTCTCATGGACCTCCTTAAATATGTTTCTGGTTCTTCCACAATTTTTTGATTATTATTTGTAGGAACTTGTTCATGATATGCATCTAAAACTTTTTCATCTGGACTATCATCAGTATTTGAACTAGTTTCAAACTGAATATGTTGAAACTTAGGTACATTTTCCTATTTCAATTTATCATCTACATCTAGATTATCAAGTGACGGCTCATTGAATTTAACATCTCTTTTAATGATGATATTGTGAGTAGTAGGATCCCACAACCTGTATCCCTTAATCCCATCACCATATCCAACAAAGATATATCTTTTTGATTTAGGATCTAATTTAGAATGCTGATGTTTCGGAATTAGAGCATATGCATCACAACCAAAAACTTTTAGTTTAGAATAATCACAAGGATGACCTTTCCATACCTCTTGAGGAATTTTGCATCCTATTGTAGTTGATGTTGATTTATTTATAAAATAGCAAGGCATATATACTACTTTTGTCCATAATTCCTTCTACAAATTGGCGTTACTCAGCATACTTCTTGCTCTTTCTAAAAGAGTCCTATTCATGCGTTCAGTAACACCATTTTGCTGAGGAGTATAAGCAGTAGTTCTATGTCTTTTTATCCCAACGTCCTTGCAATAATTATCAAATTCCTTTGAATTAAACTCACCACCATTGTCAGTTCTTAAACATTTAATGGTTCTTTGAGTGATGTTCTCTACTAATGCTCTAAACTGCTTGAAAACTATGAATACATCAAACTTTATTTTTAACATGTAGACCCATACTTTTCTAGAGAAATCATCTATAAAAGATACAAAATATGATGATCCTCCATATGAGATTGTAGGAGATGGACCGCAAACATCAGAATGGATATAATCAAGGATTCCCTTACTAGTATGTTTTCCAGTTTTAAATTTTTTCTTGCTTTGTTTCCCATATATAAAATGTTTGCAGAAATCTAACTTAGAAGATTTTAAACTAGGAAGTAACATACAATCAAATAATATTTATAAATCTCTTTCTCTTATATGGCTCAACCATTGATTCCATAGTCGAATAGAATCACTATCGTTTTCAAATACAGTAGAAGCATGATCTGACTATGTTGTTCCTTCTAACTGAAAAATATTTCCAGCCTTCTTTTCTTTCATTACTAATAGGATTCTTTTATAAATTTTCATTACTCCACCTTGAATAAAAGTTTTATATCCATTTGTGTCTAACACTCCTAGAGAAATAAAATTTTTCCTAAGTTCAGGAACATGTCTTACATCAGTTAATATTTTATTTGTCCCATCAAACATTTTAATCTGGATGCTTCCAATTCCCACAACATTACATGAGAAATAGTTACCCATGTAAACAACTCCATCATTGATTGATTTATAAGATTTAAACCATTGTTTATGAATTCACATGTGATTGGACACACCAGAATCTAATAGCCAATGTTGATCATGATTAAACAAATTAACTGATAGAACTTCATCACTTATACCTGAACCGGATGCCAAACCTGAACCTGTATCTATCGTGTTTGCCTGTTTATTTTCTGTTGGAGTCTTCTTTGGATGTTTGTTGTATTTTCCAATAGTCCTTCTTCAAATGTCCCGATTTGCTGCAAAACCAACATTTTAGCTTACTCTTCTTCCCTTTCGATTTTGACTGAGAGTTGTTCTTCTGACTGAAGCATTTTTCTTTAGAATGACCTCTAACCATCATCGCTTCTGATGTAGAGGTTTCTAAATTTGACCTTTTCCTGGTTTCTTCTGACAAAATAGCTCCAAAAACATCATCAAATTCAAGGTTTTTTGATGAACTAAGACTTATAGAGGTAAAAAAATGATCCCATGACTTAGGCAGCGAGCATAATAAAGTTACAAATTTATCTTCTGAATCAAATTTTACTTATATGCTATCTAACTACACCAAGAGAGTATTAAAGGTATTCAAATGATCAGTTATTGATGTACCTTCCTTCATGTGCAAGCTGTACAACTGTCTTTTCAGAAGAATCCTATTAGTTAAGGATTTTGTCATGTATAGTTTTTCTAACTTTTTCCATAAACCAATAGTTGTTTTCTCTAACACGATGTTAAATAACAGATCATCTGCCAAACACAACCGTATGCCACTAGTGCTTTGTTATTGTTGTCACTCCATTCGTCATCTATCATGGTGTAAGGTTGTTTGGATTTTCCCAAAAGCGCCTTTGCCACACCTTGTTGTACGAGTAGATCATACATCTTAACTTTCTAGATCTCGAAGTTATTTTTCCCATTAAACTTGTCGATATCAAATTGAGCACTTTAAGTTTTTTCCATGTTTAACTCAACCTCTTCTCTATGGATTGTCTTCTTTTTTTTAATCAAATTAACAATATGATTAAAAAAAAAACAAAAATTCTCTTTTTCAAACTTGCAATTAATTTCGCCTACAAACCGAAAACTTTTTTTGCAAATTGACAGCTCTTTTAAACAAACATGCCACCATTCCACCGTCGAAAAAAAAAAATTAGTCCTAGGTCCTAGGCCCTAGGGCCAATATACTAGCATATTACATTAACTCGATATACAATAAATTGATATTACAATTAATCGATTTAAATGAATACAAAAGGCATTTGAAAAAGTTTTGGTTTGATTACAAATTGATTTTTAAAACAAAATTGCATAATTGCATTTAAATGAAAATTGATTTTTAAATGGGATATCTTCACCTTCGATACCAGCTCATGGTTCAATGGACATACCATCTCACAATTCACGGTTCAAAGCTCCCGAACGGCTCTCTAACTTTGGCATTCACAGCTCATGGCTAACACAGCTAAGGCTTTGTGAAAGAATCGCAGCTCTGGACCAATCATCGACCTAGATTTTACGCAGATCGATTATCGCTGGTCTTCCAAAAACAAGCATCGTTCAAATGCTTGGTCTCATGGTCCAACGCACAACGCATTGTCTCATAGTCTCACAACTCATGGTCACATGCATTCACACACTGTTCAAACAGCAGCTCTGCTTCTCAATGTTAACAAAGGCATGCAGATCAAGTCATCCATGCTTGGCCGCCGATTAGCACAGCTTCACATCGTAGATCAAGCAGTAGGGCTTCCATGCATATTTCTTGATTTAAATCATAGATATTCAACCTGAAAAGCTCTGATACCAATTGTAGGAGTTACGTAGTGGAATAACAATTAAAATTATACACACAACAATCAAACACGAAGACAGTGATTAACGTGGTTCACCCAACCAATCTAGGCTACATCCACCAAATAGAGGTATTGAAAATATTATTCATCAACAGGAGATTACACTAGCAGAATTACTCATCTGCATTTCCTCTTCACACACCTCACATCTCATGTGTTTTGCCTCTACAGGCTTACAATATATAGAAGAGAGAAGAAACTGAATAATTAATTCTATCACACCAAACTAGGATAGAATATCTCCTCATGTTGATTTGATACCATCAATTTTGCAACAAAAACTATTGTTGGCATATCCAAGAGATTTTCTCCAAATTAATACACAAAAAATCTCAGCAAGATCTCCCAAATCATAGTCTCATGCATACATACTTCACTCTAGATTAGTTTATGAGTATTTGTGTGTTATTGTATAACGTTTCCATTAAGTTAAACATATGAGTAGAAGTGTTTCGACGCTATAAAAAAAATTTCCCATATTTCAGTCAGGACATACCATAAGCTTTTTTTAGGTGTAGCTTCACAATCTTGATACGTGACATCCCAAAATTTCAACTAACATAAGCTGGATTTCTTTACATAGCATTTATGTTAGGGTTAGGATATAAACATATTGGGATTTTATAAGAAATATGTTCTTTTTGACTAACGAATACTTAAATACTTAATTTGTCGATACTCGAAACCTCAATTAGCTAGTAACCAAACTCTTCATCACTTGGTATCCTGATCTTCTAAAATCCTAAAATTTCAAGGTTCCATTAGTAGGGGTCCATGTGTTGGATCATGATGAGGATATTTTAAGATCAACACATTGAAAAATCCCTAATACATAATAGACTAACATCCTTGATACCTGATATCCCAAAATTCACAACATGTGATAGCTTGAAACCCAATATTGCAGGTAATAAGCTTTATTTATCTAGAATATCATCTTTCTACTAAGTCATGGAATTTCCCATTTATGGGACAATTCATATTGTGTGATTGTAAAGATTTTTTTCAGTGCAACTTAACTATGAAATATCAATATGTTGAAATATAATAGCTAATGATGTTAATTAATGGGAAGAGGCATTGTTATTTGACATATTTAATATATTGTTAAAAAATGTACAAGGGAATTGTGAGGCACATGGATTCATGATATCTTGATAAGATGAAATTATAATATATCTAATTATATAGATGAAGGTAATTGAAATAATGGGTATTATTTCTTGTGGGTTGAAGAAAAAGTTTGCATACACCCTAAAGGGTGTTTAAGAAGGAATAGACTACAAAGAGTATGAGTGAGAGAGAGAGAGAATGAGAGGATTCATGATATATTTAAGGTGAAATTCGAATATATGTGATTATATAGATGAAGGTAATTGAAATAATGGGTTCCTTCATACACCCTAAGGCATGTTTAAGCAAAGAGTGAGAGAGAGAGAGGTCTTGGTTACATCAAAGGGCCAATATTATACCATCATAATCATATTTATAATATGGTTAATATATATCCAATAGTTTATAAAACCAATTATTTTTAGTATAACAACTTGATATTTCACAACCACTTTAATGCTTTCCAACTCTCACATTATCAAATATAGTGTAGAAAACGCTTTACCATAAAAATGTGATCTAAAGTGAGATTAAAATTTCAATTATTAGAACTAAAACCCACATTTTTATACTCCTTATTCCTTTCCTCATAGGTGCCATAAAACATAAAGAATATGAATCTATCATTTGGATCTATCATAGCTCTACCATTTTCTCCAAAATTATCCATTTCATAACTTGGGTCGTTAGCAAAATATGCTAGGAAAAGGCCTTTCTTTATTTTGGTCAAATTAAATTCACTGAAATTAGATGTTTACATACGTTTTATTAGTAACTTGATCATATCATGTATACCTATGGTGTAACTGATGTTATAAAAGACAACCAACATTGTCCTTAAAACCTTTCCAATGTTTCAAAACCACTTCTTTGATGAATGGTAAATTAAAAAAATGATCAACACTATTATATTTAAAATTTGAGTACAAATTATTTTCAGTTCCCATTGTCTCAATCAAAATGGGGGATAGTTTCATATTCATCATAAATTGGATTATTGACCCTATGATCCTCTCTTCGATATTCAATATCACACATAAAATTTTATTTCATTACTTATTATTTTCCATTATTTGGAAGAACTTCAACATCATCAAAGTTTGGAAAGAGAAATAAATTTTCCCTCACATCTAAAGTTCTAATGTATTTGTGAGGGATAATTGAACCTTTATTCATGTTGATATTATCATCATCGTAAGAAAACATGAAGAAATATTCCTCCTTGGAGACCTCACATCTAAAGTGTTGATGTATTTATGAGGGATGATTGAACCTTTATTCATGTTAATATTATCATCATCGTAATAGAAAATGAAGAAATATTCCTCCTTGGAGATTTCAATGGATGGGAAATTTTATTTTCTATCCGCTCTTTGCTCAACATACTTATCACTTTGTTTTCCACAGACAATCCCATCACTAAGCTCTTATTTGGAAACAAAAAATAATTCTCTATTAGGTTAGGAGTCGTAATCACAAAACATGAATAAAATTCCTTTCTATTTTCTAAATGGACAACGTTTTTGGTTATGTGCGCTTAGACTTTTGTGCCACGGAGTTGTTTTTCCTCATCTTACTTAGCCCAATTCTCACAAGAATTGAAATTTTCACAGTATATTATCCTTCTTCTTCAAAACCTTAAAGGTCTTAATACTAATCGTTAATACCCCGATCAATAGTCTAAAACTATTCCATAGATTCACCATTACTTCACCATTTTCTTAGCCATGTACTTAGAATCACCACCATGGTTTCTAACATGTGTGCTTTCCTCCAAATCACCCCACTCCTATTCTAGTATATTGAGCTAAATAATTTATTTGTGAACAAAGAAAGGCTAATGATGATCTTGAGAAGGATTTCAATGCCTTTCATTTACAATATCACTTAAGATGTAAACTACATGGAATGTGTAAGAAATTTATAGAATAAGAATTTTTACAAGCCTTTTAAGTACATTCCTAGTTTATTTAGAAAGGAAACCAAAAGATTGTTCATTTAATTATCGACCCAAGGTTTGTATGGAACTTACAAGTTACCTTGAATTATATATTGAGATCAAATTTTTCTACTTTCATTTTTCACATTTTGTAGTTTTAGTATCAACCACTACTTTTGTAAGGGGTATAGAAAATTTATATACTTGGAAAGGGCTTACAAATTTAGAAGTAAATTTTCTTAAGGTTCTTGTAGGAAAATAAACACATTTGCGGGAGAGTAAACACACTTGAAAGAAATTAAATAGAATTAAAAAAATGGATGGTTGACCCATGAAACTTTCACCCATAAGTAGAAAAAGAAAAAAAAATTCTAGAAATAAGTAGAAATACAATTTCTATTTAATGATATTAGGAAGCTTGTTGCGATAATCCTCAACACAGGTAGAATCAATATTTTGGTATCGTAGGAAAGGAATTGACACACTTCTATCTAGTGGGCCTAGAAATATTTTTGTAACCCATAACAAAGGTAGAAAAAAACACAAAGGTAGGTAATAAATCACACAAGAAAAAAATGAGTGAAAAGATTAATATTTGTCAAGGTAATCCTCCCATATACATTGACTAGAAAATGTAATAATTTCATTGAGTACACTTATTCAATAGTAGAAATCGTTAGTGTGAATTCTAATCCAAGCATATGAAAAAATATCACTTTAGTTGTGCATAACAAACAACCCTAACATCAAATGTGGCTGCCAATTTCCTTAGATCTATAGTAGGTGATAAGAATAAATTATACAAAAATTCATATCTATGCAATTAAGGACATTAAACATCGAACATAAACAAGAGTTTCTCCATACATCCAATAGATAAGACAATAATTTATAAAGAATTTTTTGTATTATGACACCTAGGAAGGGAACACGGAAAGATGTTATGAGTTCCCCTCAATGGGATTGCTTCTTGTATGTCTCTAGCGCTTCAGATTCAAGATCTCTCTCTCTTGATGGTTCAGAAAACCCAGAAAAAATATAACTCAAAGGGAGCTCACAAAAAAAATTAGAAAAAATATGACAATGATGGAGGATCAAAGTGACACCAAAAGTATATATCAAAAGGTGATAAAACAAAGTTACAAAAGGTAGTGAATGAAGGGTAAACCCTTCTATTTATAATATAATATTGAGTTAGTCTAGATATTGGTGCATAATTAAAATATTATTAACCAAATATAGATCCAACTTACTTGGAGTATTTTATTATTTTGGTGGAGGGAAAAGGAATTTACAATTGGTTAAATCCATTTATTTAGAAATCATAAATAAATAAATTATTTATTTATTATTTCAAGGATGAGGTTAAGGAATAATTAAATAAATATTGATTTATTTAATTATTTATAAATTATTTAGTCAAATTTAGCAAGGAATATAATTAAATAATTATTTCTAGAGAATAATAAAAGAAATAATGATTTATCTAATTAATTCTCATGTTTTGGGTTAAATATGGATAGGAATATTAATTAAATAGTGGTTTAGTTAATTATCCCTTAAGGAAAATCAAACAAATAAGGACTTATTTAATTATTCCTCATGGATTTTCCTCCTTAGACTACAAATAATTTAATAAACTATGGGTTATTAAATTATTTCTCATGATGAAAGAAATTTTACTACGGTAAAATTGGTATACATGGTGTACTTTAGTCCATCTAATAGGAATTGGTTAGATGACCAAAAATGGGTGTGACAAATTTCCCCCCAACGTGCGAGTGTTAGGAGCTAATCGTATGACCAAAGTACGTTTTAAGAACACAATCACTAGACAGCAAGGGGTAGTCAGAGAGAGAGAAATATAACATGTACTGAAGCAAGAGAGGAAAATACCCTGAGGAGGTGAGACTTACATGTGCGAAAAGTCTCTTTTATGAGTGAGTACATGTTATCAAATGAGGCGAGGGAGGCATACCTATGCTTATCGAGATGACAAAGTACAAAGAAGAATAGTGCACCCAACATACATGGAACTGAGCTATATAGTACATGCTGGCATAAACATGGGCTAGATAAAAAACATAATGGATCCCACATATATATCGTTCGTAGGAAAACATCCAAGACTTATACAATAATATATGAGTACATAAGTAATAATAACAACCAAAGAGGCCCTATAAAACAAGAAAGGTCTCTAAAAATATGAATGATACATGGAAACTAAAAAGGTGCTACAAGCAGCTGAGGTCGGAAAAATAAAATATGTAGATCTACATCCAAAGTTGTAGTAAAGAGGTCATCCGAGTATGTGGGGGGCTACCTGAAGGGCCACCCCCTCATAAGGTCTGAAACATCTCACACACACCTGGGAATCACTGGTACAATCTGCTACATCACTGAACTATTATGTATACAAATCTCAATCATGTTATAAGGAGCTAGAGGTTATAAAAAATCAAATCAAAGGGAAATAAAGGGTCCCTTTACCTAATCTAAGGCATTGAAAAAAAGTGGAAGCTCAAACCAAGGTACACCACCCTCTAGACATGTCTTATGGAATGAATAAGCAAATGTCAACAGAAGGAGGTCCACCATAGGTGAGGAAATGAGGGATCCTCAACTAAGGCACGAGGGATAATAGTAGAGCGACCAATAGAGTGTCTCCTGGGATGATGGTGGAATTGGGGATGCTAACTAGTGAGCAGACGACTTCCCTTGTTAGAGCATAAAGGGCATGGATGACCTAGAAGCTATTGACTCAACTCCAGAGGGGATAGGGGATAGTATGACTAGAGGACAAAATGTGTGACACAAGAGAAGTACAAAGTGATGAAATATGGAAGACTGTGGTGGGAGACAAATGGGACTTGGGACAGACTCCATGGATGCGATGGGTGCTCTAAACAAGTGCGACTTGATGATGCTACCACACAGAATAGGCTTGGTCGAAACCATGAAAACATGAGTAAAATATGGTTACTCACGATGAAGGTCGACATGAGCATCAACAAGTATGAAGGCAAAGTGGTGCCCCAGGTATAAGTGTCGCAACTGAATAAATTCGACTTTGAGAAGCAGTGAAGTGACCCTTATTAGAAAAAAGGATTACACGTGAAGTATCAAAACACAAAATCCAAAAGGATACCCATTTGAGTGCTCGGTGAGATCTTTCTAATGGTGCTGATATTTTGTCAAACCAAGCTATGGTTCGGTTGTATTGGCAAAAGAAAAAGTAGATTTTTTCTTTTAATAAGGCAATTTTCCTCCAATTTGATTCATTTGAAAGTGTAGCTATGGTGAATGTGGGGAGGAGGAAAAGGACATAAATCTTATGGATATCGTAGCATAAAAACCAACCGTTGGAATCAGAATCTGCAACTTTCAGTTAGGTGCCCTTACTTGTCTAAAGGTGGCCTTAATGATTCTTGGAAGGATGGTCCTTATAAAGAATTAAGGTAAGAAAAGCATACGAGAATGAATTACTAGAGAAGTTCTAGAATAATCCCCACCCACCAGGTGAAGCTTGGGGACCAAGTGGTAAGTATGGTATCACATAAAGTAAATATTTGACGGTATGGTATCAAGCATCTACAATATATGACTCGTCGCGGAGGTTGGTAGGAAAAACTATCCATGGAAAGGGAGGATAATTGACCATACCTAGATCAGTGGAGTCTAGGCCGAGACTTATTAAAATCAAGTGAGAAGGTGGCCAGGGGTGCCATCATGCCCCCAAGCATGGGATACTTCCCCTAAGCATATGTGATGGAGGGGAGTGATCTGGCATGCAAAGGTGGGAATGATGCCCCTAGCTATAGGATTTTATGGAGTGCCATGGTGTTCCAAGTGATGAAATAATGGAATCAATCCTTCAGTATCATAGGCACTAAATCATCAAGAGGATGAAGAGAAGGTATAGGGGCATAGGTTCCACCAAGCATGTTATGTTCATGCCAACTGTATTTATAAAAGTGGAATCTAAACAAATTTTTATGATGCATTCTTCCATTTGTTTACATTATGGTTATCTACTATGGGAATAATGGAGAGATGTAGTTAGAGAAAGGAAATGGAGGATTACAAATCTCATTTGGCACTGCATATATAAATAAAATGGACTAAATTTCTGGGTTCCCATACATGGGGTCATTATACCAAAGGGTTGCTTCTAAGATAATGAACTAGTGCTCACCAAGAAAATATAGAGGTTGGTCAACAAAAATGTCTAAGGGATTGGGTTGTTGATGTAATATGAAATAATGATGAAGTGGATCATCCCTAGAGTGATCTGAGGTGATATGGAACTCCATAGGTTCTTCTAAATGGGGAAGACTAACGGTACTAGATTCGACACTACCAGCTGCACTAGGAGGGTTGTGGAGAATTTCTTCTCCTGGACTCTCAAATATGGGTGCCTCCTTACCAAAACATTGGGTGTCAATGTAATTACCATAAGGTGTATGTGGTTCGAATGCATGGTTTCGATGTAAGGGGGGATATATAAAGTGAGGGGTGGTAAATGCTTCCATAATGTCATCATCACAATAGAATATGGGGTAACTGGTGGAAGGCTGACCACATGATGTGATGAAGATACCTGACTCATCATCACAGAGGGTGACAGAAGGAAAAGTAGATGAAGAATCTACTGATTTTGAGCCCAAGGTGGTCGCTGAAGGGAGATCAGGCAAAACAGAAGGGGATTCCCTAGAGGGGTCTTCCACCATCGATCTCATAGATGATGATAGGTAGATGATAGTGATTGAAGACTCCATCATCTCGATATAGGGAGGGGGTATATCAATGGGAGTGGATATGTCCTCTGTTTCTACTAAATAAAACTTTTAAGTAATGGAAAAATGGACTCGTTGCACTCATAATCGAATTGGAAAACCGTTTCCAAGGAGGTGTGGAGATCATTGAGGCGGGGAAAAAGGTAAGTATAGTGGCCATGGAAATCGCACAAAGGACAAGGTATATTTTTATACAAACTCTTCAGTTTCTTGGTTGAATCTAGTAAAGTGACATGGAATTCTGGGATATCACACTTAGGAAACTCTTCGTTGACCATGGGTTTGAGACGAGGCAATTTAGAACAATTGCAGGTAGCATGACTGATAACATCACACAAAGCGCACAGAGGTGTATGCTTTGGAGGCTTGGGAGGAGCAGGTGTTGTCTGGGCATCCTTGTCCTTAGGTGCCTTTTTACGGGCTTTTCCCCCATCACCTGAGGCTTTTGTAATGAGAGTAGATTATTGTTGAGGTGGCTGAGGCACAAAAGAGAAAGGAGAAGTCATAAACACCAGTTGGAACATGGTCAAGGAAGTGTAAGTTTTTACCTGACCCAGAGGGGTTTTGGATGGGGGATCAATGTACGAGACTGGGATTCCTAGGGTACCGAAAATACTCCAGAAGGGGGAGGAAGAAATGATATCTGATCGAAGGGGTAATGGCCAGGCAGGATAGCTCCTAGATGTTTAAGGCTAGTGGGAACCATTCCACGAGGAAAACAGGATCAGGGACACCAGCTACAGATGAAGGGCCTTGAGGAGGAGGTCTGGAAGGTTGACTCAAAGTACTAGGGGGAGGTTGCAAAGGGCAAGATACTGAATAGTCGAATCAGACCATTTGAGGTTGGACCAAGACGATTGCATCATGAAAACATTCAACAATATAGGGTCAGAGATAAGAGGGGGGAGACTAAGGAGTGAACCAAGCAAAGAGGAATCTTTATAGACTCTGGATGAGGCACTGGTCGGAGGTTCAACTGTTTCTTTATTTGCACTAAAGAAATAATAGAATCTGGAGAGGTATGAGACTTTGGTTCATAATATGGAAAATGATATATAATGACGATATTTCCATTGTGAGGAAAGAAAATCTTATGGTGAGCCGCAGATGGGACAGAAGACATCAAATAAGTGTATCTATGACCTAATAGAACCTTGTAGTCTAAGAGGGCATCAATGAATTCAATGTCAACACAAATAATTTTTCCCGCAAGTGTAATGGGATAGTTGTGGAACATGCCAAGGGGCTGGAAAGAGTGGCCATCTGACGCACATAGGGTGATAGTGGAAGGGGATAAATTGGTCGATCTGAGAATTTTCCAAATAGAAGTAGACATCACACCGGTGGATACCCCCTTGTCAATGATACATCAGGAGACATTGGCATTCCAGATCTTGAAAGGTATTTGGAAGGAAATGGGTGAAAGAAGGGGTGGATGCTCTCACTTGTCAACATCAAAGAAAATAAAATGATCATATGAAGGTCCATAATGCCCATAAAAGTTAGTAGAGCTTTACGTTGGAAAGGACACGACTAGATGACTTCCAACATTGACATGGGCACAGGGGATTATGCCAACTCATCTACTATACTATAGGTGTGGGCGGCTTTACTGGAAGCAACATTTTTTCATAATGTTCCCTTAGGGATATTTTTATGTAGATCTGCCTTAGGTTGATGGATCTGTAAAGGACCATTGGGTGTCCAAATTGGCTCCATGGGACCTAAAGATTGAGGCTCAGTTGCGGACATAGCGGGAGGCTTGGTGTACTGGCGTGACTGAGCTTGAAGGTTGAGATCACCGGTATTGACCTAGTCAGATTGTATCATGAGGATCTAGTAATCGTAAGTACCAGAAAAAGTAGGTTGAGTGGTCGCTTAACCTTTAAGGATTGGTAAACACAGTTGGTTAAGTAGGAGAAGCATTAGGAGGAACTAAAGCAGAGGCTTTCTATCCTTAAGATGATGCTTGAGCTTCCCATAGTTGACACATCTGAGGTAAAAGGGGACAATCATGGGTATAGTGACCATGGACACTGTAATAAGAACAAGGGTTATTCATGCGAAGAGTCTTGTTCTGCTTCGGATGGTAACCCTATTGCTGGGTTGTAGCGTTAGATATATTTCATTGGGGATTGTTTCCTGGATTACCTAAGGGATGTTGGTTTTGGTTTCCTTTCCTCTTCTTTTTGGAAGTGGGAGGATTAATTGCACTCTGTTGCATGTACACCTGACCATGAGAGTGGGGTGTCTACTGCTGCGGAGCTTGAGAAGGTATGGGAGTCTGAGGGGCTTGTGCTAGACGAGCTGGAGCACTTGGCTGTGGATACAGATGATAAGGCAGTTGAGAAACATTGTAGTTAACAGGTTGAGCAAGAGCAGGTGCTGGGATCAGAGGATGAGGTTGGGCAAAGGCATGAGGAATGCCATGTCCTAGATACATGCTACCAGGACGGGAAAAAGTTCTAGAAGAGCTAGCCCCTCCCTGAGGGAAACCATAATCCATAGGAGGATAAGCGTATGGATCTGAAAGATATCCAATAATACCATCAGTGGCATGAGATGCCCCCGAATCATTGCCACCACCAAGTTTAGGGAGATCAGGTAACATGGTATAGGCATAACCAGATTGCACGTAGATCAAGTTAGATTTCAAGGAAACATGGAGGGATTCTTCCTCAGTTTGAGGAATGTGAGACGTGAAATATTTACTAATTTAGGGCAAAAGGGATATGAAAAACTAGTCCATGTAGACACAGTCTTCCAAGACAGGGGCTCGATATAGGCTTTTCCTTCTATGCCATTCTTAAACATGGTCAAATAGGCAGGTGGTAGAAGTTTGACGGAAAGCAGTCAAAATTTTAGGACTAATGTCATAGCGAAGGTGAAGTAGGAAGTAGTACAGAAAAGCCTTTTCAAGAGTCACAAAAGTGGCATGAGAGGTAGGGGCCTGGTCAACATACAACTTGGAAGCTTCTCGAGTAAGCGTGTGCTGGAATAACCTAAGATAGATAGAGTCATCAGTGATATAGTTGGATGAACACCACATGTGGAAAGAACGAACATGGTGTGTAGGATCCTCTCCAGCATTTCCTTCAAACTTATGGATGTATGAAGGAAGCTTGGTTGGCATAGTAGGCCATCCTAGATCATGGTGTATAAGGTCATTAATCAACTATCTTAACTCAGGAATGCTTAGGCCTGCCATATAAGGAAGCAAGGGAGCAGCCGAAATAGTTCCTATTGCGTCTCCACTAATATCGGTTCCAACAATAGAGTCGGGGCCACCATTAGTGGTAGGTCTTGAACCAAACATGCTGAAGGTGAAAGGTGGGGGAGAGATGGGGATAGAAACAAAAGGGGAACCTAATGAACTAGTATTATGGTCGAAATGGGGACTTGACGAAGGACTAACTCAGACCCGACATGGTGGGGTAAGTCTTCCTAATGGAAACTAAGGATGAAGGCCTTGGAGTCTTTGGGATAAACACCTTGGGGGTGAAATAATGGAAAAGATACATGGAACCCAATAAGGAAGAGAGGTAAACAAGGGCACGAAGGTGCAGATTAATTAATTATAATGTTTTAGTCTTGGCCGAGAAATGTAAACCAAGTGCTCTTCGCTTTAGGTGTGCATGTGTGTAATAAGTGTGTTAATTTTAATTAAGCCCACATGTTTGTATAGAAAAAATAAAAAAGATGTTGTATCACTGTAAATAAAATTGAAAGCACAAGTAAATAAAATTGAAAGCGCTAGTAAAATAAACAAGTAAAGATGCATAAATTTAAACCCAAAAATGAGGGCTTCCCAATAACTAGGCTAAGGGTGGGCGAAATCTACATAAAACACAGAATATGTCCAATACAGCTAAGGTCAAGAGGGATAGTGATCTAAATGTCAGATGTGCTAGAAAGAGGTGAAAAAAACAACAAGAAACCAACGGGAAAAATGTTGAAAAATAGGTGGAGAAAGGCTACAACCTAAAGGGAAATGTAGGGGACCCTAAAGGGAGGACAAAATAAAACTGAAAAGAGGTGTTTTGGATGGGGAAAATAACTGATCTGAAATGGATCTGAAAAGGAAGGTCCAGATCTAGAAAAAATCGTTGAAAAACACTAAAATCTTAGAAGACATGCTTCAGCTAAACTCCTCCTAAAAAGGTGGAAGCATACTGAAGCCCTAAGGGGCTAGGTTCCTACTTCGATGAGTAAAAATAAGAAAGTACATGTCCAAGATTGGGTAAAGACGAAATTCAGACAACCCTAAACAGTGCCCTCATCAAACCCTAAAAATTACAAAAACAACCCCTCAAAAAATTCCAGGTCACAGGTTCTAGCCTGTTTTTTGTTGGGGTCGCAATTTTTGGGTAGTTATCCACTACATGAGAGCTAAGGTGTTGTGAAACCAACTCCAAAAATAGAACAAAAGGGATATCAATGCCTTAGAAATAAGCCACTTCGAGGGGGAAACCTCCAATACATTACATGAATGAAAAATTCTTCGATGATACAAATTACAAAACCTCCTTTCTATATATAGGATTCCATGGGGCCACAATGTAATTCTAGTTGGGCCAAAATGTAATCCTAGCCGACCTAAAAATAATAATTTAAGGGAACAGTAATACAATGTGAGGGTTACAGGGGTACAATAATAACAATAAGGGGGTTACTCTAACAACAATAAGGGACTATTCTAGTAATATAAGTACCTAACATGCCCCTGTCCTTCAAAAAAGTGTTTTCCTCAACGCTTGAGTAGCTATGGGTGCTTCTGTATAGAATTCTTATCCTCCCATGTAGAATATTTAATGGATAAGTTCTTCCACTTGATGAGATATTCTGAAATTGATCGATTTCGTAGATGTCAAGTTCTTGTTTCCGTGACCGCTTCAGGTTCCAATATGATTTTTCCTTCCTCGTCAAGTTCTGGAAATATTGATTGAACTGGAATATTTTCACCTATAAACTTCTTTAAGCATGAAACATGTAAAACTGGATGCACTCATGAAGAAGCAGGAAGCTCCAATTTGTATGCCATAGTACCAATCTTTTGCAACACCTTGTAAGGACCATAGTACTTTGGTGATAATTTATTATCCTTCTTAGCTTTCTTGAGGGATATTTGTTTGTATGGTTGTAGCCGTAAAAATACCCAGTCTCCTACATCAAAACTTCTCTCGCTGCGATGTTGATCTTCCTATTGTTTCATTTGATTTTGTGCCAAATTCAAGTTATCCTTTAAGAGTTGGATAACTTCTTATTGATGTTCGATGTGATCTTCCACTGCTTGAACCTTTGAATTTTCTCTTAATGTGATGGATGGTGGATGATATCCATAAAGTGCCATAAATGGGGTCATTTTTGCTGCATAATGGAAGGAAGTGTTATAGCACCATTCAGGGAGAAGTAACCACTGGACTCATTAGGTTTTTTTATGAGATACAAAACAATGAAGATATCCTTCCAAACATTTATTTACTATCTCAGTTTGACCATCGGATTGAGGATGATAAGATGATCTATGAGCTAATTGAGTACCGAAACAAGAAAATAACTCCGCCCAAAAATTTCCAGTAAAAATGGGATCTTTGTCGCTCACAATAACCCTTGGGTTTCCATGTAGCTTTTGAATTGTGTCCATAAATGTAGCGACAACTGTACTTGATTTAAATGGATGAGATAATGCACAAAATTGTGCATACTTGGTAAGTCTATCCACTACCACCATGATGACACTCTTTCCTTCATACTTAGGTAAACCTGTGATAAGATCCATTGAAATATCCTCCCAACGTTAACTTGGAATGGATAAAGGTTGTAGAAGACTCTGGGTCTTAATTGTCTCAACTTTATTCTCCTGGAAAACCAAACATTTCGCCACAAACTTTTGAATATCAGATTTAAGGCAATCCCAAAAAAATTCCTTCTTCACCCTGTGGTAGGTTTTTAAAAATATTGAGTTTCCTCCTAAAGGAGAAGTATTCAATTCCAAGAGAATCTTTTGTTTTAGTTGGGAATTCTTACAAAGATATAAGCAATATTTGTACCATAAGGAGTCATTTTTCCAAATAAATGTATCATATGTAATAGGATCTTGCTGCAACTTTTGAATGAATGTCCACATTTCTGCGTCCTTCTTCCATTCATCTCTTGCTTCCATTATCCAATCTGGTTGGATAATAGGAATGGCACAAAGAAATGCTTCCACCTCTTAATTATTTCTTGAGAGTGCATCTGCAACAATATTTAGCTTCCCTTTTTTGTAGATTATTTCAAAGTCATAACCCAACATCTATGACCCATGTTTTCCACTCTTCTAAAGATAGTCTTTGTTCCAAAAAGTGTTTAAGACTCTCATGATCAGTTTTTACCTTGAAGTGTCTTCCCATTAGGTAAGTTCACCTTTTCTTTAGTGCATGTAGTATTTCTAACATTTCCTTCTTATAAATAGGTTTCTGTAAATACTTTCCTTTGATTGGACAACTTTCAAAAGCAATGGGTCTTCCTTCTTGCATTAAAATAGCACCAATTCCGTTTCCTGAGGCATCACATTCCACAATAACGGTTTTTTTGAAGTCTAGTGTAGCTAAAACCAGTGCTAGGCACATTGCCTCTTTAAGATGTTCAAAGGCCCTAGTTTCTTTAGAAGTCCATGAAAATGCATCTTTCTTCAATAATGTTGTTAGAGGTGTTGCTATTCTCCCATAATTCTTAAAAAACTTGCGATAATACCCTGTTAACCCCAGAAATCCTCGCAACTAATTTATGGTTGTGGGGACTTTCCATTCCTTAATGGCTTTAATTTTGTTAGGGTATACCTTAACACCCTCGCGAGATACAATATGACCCAGATATTCCACCTCTTGTACTCCAAAGAAACCTTTTGCATATAATTGTTTCTCCTGCAATAGTTTGAGCACCCTGTCAACATGTTGAACATGATCCTTCCAAGACCTGCTGTAGATTAGTATATCATCAAAAAATACTAGCACAAATTTTCTAAGGAAGGGTTTGAAAATGGAATTCATCAACCCTTGAAATGTAGAAGGTGCATAGGTAAGGCCAAAAGGCATGACCAAAAATTCATAATGACCCTCATGAGTTCGAAATGTTGTTTTCAGAATATCTTCAGTCTTCATTCTAATTTGATGATATCCTAAACGAAGATCCAACTTGGTAAAATAAATTGCTCCATGTAATTCATCCAATAATTCATCAGGAATAGGTGGGAGTCCTTTGGGAGTTTCAAACACCTTGGAATGATTGTCGAAGACTTTTTTGAGATCTACAGAAATAGATGATTTTCATTTCAAAACTTCTAGTGAGCATAATTGTGCAATTACACCTCGTTGTTCTTTCTTCAGAATATTTGTCATGAAATTAGAGTTTATTATCTTTCTCGGCTTCCCTACGATACCCCATAATTTTAATTCCTTTCCGTCTGAAAAAAAAATTCAAGAAAAGTTCTTGAAAATTAAAAGCTACCGTCCCCAAATATTTTAACCATTGTACTCCTAGTACAACATCAACACCTCCCATAAGAATGGAAAGCATTGGACTATTCAATACATATTCCCCCATGGTTAGCTTGATATTATGGCATTTTCTAGAGCAATTTATAGCTCCTCCATTTTCAACCATCAGTTGAAATTCTGGTGCTTGGTATAGGAAACAATTCAATTCCTTGGCTATCTTACAATGAATAAAATTATGGGTGCTACCTGAATCAATCAACAATATTACCTTTTTCTTCTTGATATGTCCTTCTATCTTGAGAGTTTGAGGAATGGTAATTCCTTCCAATGCATTACATGATATGGTCGGACTCATTTCTTCCTCTTCTAGGGCTGGTTCCTGGTTTATATCCTCTTCTTTTGAAGATTCTTGTTCATTTTCTTCTTCCTCTTCACAATCTATGTAAAATAATTTCTTCTCAGCACACTTATGACTTTTAGTGTATTTTCTATCACAACTATAGCAAAGCCCTTTTTCTCTTTTTTCTTCCAATTGTTATGGTGTCAACCTTGTAGGTTGTGGAATTATAGGAGTAGCAACACTTCCATCTTTATAGAAGTGAGTGGTAGGCTTCCTTGTCGCCACAATTTTACATTCAAATTTTCTTGCCAACTTGAATGCCTTCTCCAGTGAATCAGGTTCGAAAACACAAACTTCATTTTCAATGTTATCGTTTAAAGTACCTATGAAGAGATCAATCTTGTGTTCCTGTGGAATATCAGTTACCTTATATTAAATTTTTGGAAGTCCTCAATGTGCTCCCCCACTGAACACTTTTGTTTGAGATTTATAAATTGGCTAAAGAATTTGTTGCTCTTTGTATCCTCATAATGTGCTATCATTTCCTTCGTAAAAATTGACCAAGTGACAATTTTTTTACAGGAGAAAAGCCATCGACACCATAAAAATGTATTTTGTTCTAAATGTAAAGCTGCAATGTGTACCTTTTGTGTGTTTTTCACATTATTGAGATCAAAATATTACTCCATCTATAGTATCGATGTTACAGGATCCTTTCCATCAAACTTCCTCATATCAATTTTTGGAATATGGTAGTTCTTCCCTCCAACATTAGAGTTTATGAAATCATGATTAATGTTTATTTTGTTCTCATCATGAGTTTCCTCTACTATCTTTTCACCATTAGGAAACATTTCTTGTATCAACTTTGTCAAACCTTCGATGTCTACTTTTAGATCATTCTTCATGTTTTCCATCTTAGCTTCCATGTCATCCATGTTAGATTCCATGTCAGCTTCCATGCCATCCATATTAGCTTCCATGCCATTCTTCAAACCATCCATCTTAGATTACATGCCTTTCTTCAAAACTTCCATGCCATTTTTTGTTACTCTTTGTGAGAGAGAAATTTGTTGCACTTGTTCTTATAATTTTGATATTTCATGTTGTCATTATTCGTCTTCATGAGTCATAGTAGAGCCATATAAATGCTTAATGGGTGTTTAGTTCTTTTTAGGGGCCATTTTAGAATCCAATATAGATATCTATTCTACAATATTCCCTTGGAATCAATTCAACTTGATTCGTCAAACAAGACTTATGCAATTCGGAAAAAAAAAAAAAAAAACACACCTTTTACTTGCTTTTCAGAAGCTCGATATTTAAATTGACTTATCTATATACTTGTAGATCCTCAATATCTGAAATTCGACCCTGTAGTAGTTATCTGAACATTCTTTCAAATGCCATAGGTATGAATTTATTTGGATTCTTCAAGGAAAAGTTATGTCCAATCACCCACAATGACCTAATTATGGACTCATTCAGTAGAGCGAACTTGTACGACTTGCCACGTATTACTGTTTGCTCCTTTGGCTCTCAAAGTTATAGACAGGAAACTACAGTCTCTGTAATTCTAGTCACTTTTTACAACATTCCAATCTGATTCTTAGAGAGAGAGTTATGAATATTTTCCCACGATCACCTCTTCGAGATGAAATTCAAGAGCCTAAAAAAAACCTAACCTCCACAGATCATATCTCCAAAAATATTGCGAACCAAGCTCTGAAATTTTGTGAAGATGTTCCTCAGGATTTATGCTTCGCGCTCTAAATATTTTATCTGCTAAAACTTCATATAAAAAAAGTTATTGTGACAATTCCGTGATGACCCTTTTAAGCGAAATTTAGGAGCCTGCAAAAAGCCCTACCTTCCATAGATCATATCTCTGAAAATATTACGAACCAAGCTCTGAAATTTTGCAATGATGTTCCTCCTGATTTCGGCTTTGTACTCTACAAATTTCAGCTTCTGAACCTTCTTGGAATAAAAGCTATAGCTAAAATTCCATGATGGCCTATTTGGAGCAGTGAAACCCCAGAATCCAAAGCTCTAATACCAAATGTTGTGAAACCAACTCCAAAAATAGAAGAAAAGAGATATCAACGCCTTAGAAATAAGCCACTTTTATGGGGAAACCTCGAATACATTAAATGAATGAACAATTCTTGGATGATACAAATTAAAACACCTCCTTTCTATATATAGGAGTCCATGGGGCCACAATGTAATCCTAGCCAACCTAAAAATAATAATTTAAGGGCACAATAATAATAATATGGGGGTTACATGGGTACAATAATAAAAATAAGGGGGTTACACTAACAACAATAAGGGACTATACTAGTAATACAGGGACCTAACATGAGGTCGCAGGTTTTGGACTAAAAAGTGCGACATGCACTTCCGGCTGTCTTGGAGACAGGATTGATAAAAAAGTGCCATGTTTGTTGCGATTGATACCTATTACCTACTGAAAAGGCCCAAAAACACACAGAAGTTAGAATTTGTATTATTTTAGGGTAGAAAAGGTTAAAAATGACATCAATGAATGAAAAATAAGAAGCTGAAGAAAAAACTTAAGGGCTTAAGCAGCTGGGTATGCAAGGATATGAAAAATGACTACAATTATAATTAAAAACTCTTGTGGAGTCGCTAGTTGTTAGTGTGAATTATAATCATATGCGTACGAAAAAAACTCACTTTATCTATGCATAACAAACAACCCTAACGTCAAATGTGGTTGTCAATTTCCTTAGATCTGTAGTATGTTATCAAAATAAATGCTACAAAAATCTATATCTATGTAGTTAAATACATTAAACATAAAAAAAAAAAAACAAGAGTTGCTCCATACATCCAGTAGACAAAACAAGAATTTAGAAAGATTTTTTCTATTATGACACTTGGGAAGGGAACACAGAAACATGTTACCAACCCCCCTCAATGGGATGGGTTCTTGTATGTCCCCAGCGCTTCAGATCCAAGATCTCTCTCTTTTGATGGTGCAGAAAACCCAGACAAGATAGAACTCAAAGGGAGCTCACAAGCAAAAGTAGAAAAAATATGGCAATGATGGAGGATCAAACTGAGACCTCAAGTATAGATCAGAAGATGATAAAAAAGGTTACAAAAGGTAGTTAATGAATAAAAACCCCTTCTATTTATAACAATATATTGAGTTAATCTACATATTGGTGCATAATTAAAATATTATTAACCAAATATAGATCCAACTTACTTGGAATATTTTATTATTTTTGGTGGAGGGAAAAGGAATTTAGAATTGGTTAAATCCCTTTATTTAGAAATAATAAATAAATAAATTATTTATTTATTATTTCAAGGATGAGGTTAAGGAATAATTAAATAAATAATGATTTATTCAATTATTTAAATGATTTAGTCAAATTTAGCAAGGAATATTATTAAATAATGATTTAAATAATTATTCCTAGAGAATAATAAGATAAATAATGATTTTGAAAATTAATTCTCGTGTTTTGGGTTAAATATGACCAGGAATATTAATTAAACAACGGTTTAGTTAATTATCCCTTGAGGAAAATCAACAAATAAGGATTTATTTAATTATTCCTCATGGAGTTTCGTGTTTAGACCATAAATAATTTAATAAACTATAAGTTATTAAATTATTTCTCATAGTGAAAGCAATTTTACTATAGTAAAATTGATCTTACATGGGGTACTTTAATCCATCCAATAGTATTACGTTAGATGACCAAAAATTGGTGTAACATAAAGGAATGCAACCCAATCTGAATTATAAGCATTAGAAATAAATAAATAAAGGAAATCTAGTATGAAAAATCAATCACATAAATAATAAACATAGTCATGCATGAGTAGTTTAACTACATGAACAAATTGAATCATATAACAACAAACTAGTTACAAAAATAAAAGAAATGAAATTCTATTTAAAAAACAATTACATAATTGAACTACACAACAAGAAAGTATAGAATATATCTAAATTATACATCACTCTATTCTATTGGAGTGGGCCCTAGCTCCATATAAAATAGTGATAATATGATCTGATATGAGAACTCCATACATCTACAATAAAAACTAATTAAATGAATTAATGTATTACTAAAAAGTAAGTTAGTACTTATAAAACCAAAATCTAAGTCGAAATAATAATTTATAAAAAATATAATTTAATTCATCATAATATGGACTTGTGATCTAAGAGGCCTTCCCATGGAATGTAAAGGAAACACTTTTCATACATAAGTTTTTTTTTAAATAAAATAAATGAGATCCACATGTTTCTCATGTGGTTTGCTGACAATTAAAAAACAAAAAATACTTTTCTATAGGCTTCTCATGTGGTTTACTTGTTAGAAACCATGAAAATACTGAGAGCGACGATGAAGAAGTAGTGTGATAATTTAAAATTTTCTTTCACAATCATAAGGAATATTTGAACCAATAAGTACAAGCACATTTTTTTCATAAATCTGGACACACAATATAATGTGGAAACCCAACTTGTAAAACCACCTAAGTTTTTATATTATGATGAAATTTATTAGCTACAACTTGTATTACATCAATATTGTAGGAACCAACTTACTTGAAGGCTCCAACCCTCAATCTCTTGTAAACTCCAAATTTCTGCTATCTCAGGCTCCAACCTAAAATGATCTCATACTCCCCAATTTAATAACTACCACTAAAAGGGAGCTACAACTCCCTAGTTTTATCAGTTTCCATTGAAATGAAGCTCCAAATCCCTAGAATGCAAGATCTAAGTTGCTTGAACTTCTTAATTTCTCTTTCATATTATTTTCAAACTCAAACCATGAAGGCCTTTTTCCCATAAAATAAATCAACTCCTCTGATCTTTGATCCTCTGATCAATTCACCAATAAACAATCCTTGTCAATTTAATTTTTCTTATAAAGTTATTAGGCTTATAATTTTGGAATTAAATACTTAGTTATCTTCAACTGTTTTATTCTTCATTTGTTTGTTATCTTAATGTTTAATTCATGTTTATGTTATACTTACAGGTGAAAAATTTGATTTCCTTCCTTGCATGTTGTTGCGGTATCAATTTATGAGTCTAACTTTTGTTTAAAACTAATAATGGTACAATACAGAGTTTAGTATAGGGTTTATCTCTGATTATAGATATAATGAACTACCATATCTAAAACACATTCCAATTATACCACCAAAGTTCACAACTTGTTCATGTTGCGTTAACCAATTATAGTGAATTTCCACTTTTGGCATAACTACACAATATATTACATGTTGTCGAGTCATTCATTTTCATATGCCCATAGGTTCTTAATCAAGACTATATATCGGTTTAGCACTAAGGCTTATTCACATGAATTAGACCTCCCACAAACTTATTACTAATCCCATATGGATACATCGGTAGGCTTAAACACCCTATCAAATCAATAAATAGGCCATAGTGCTAAGAAATCAATTTATCTTTAAATAATATATGAAGCTGTTGGTCACATTAGACTATGAAACCTTCTGAAAAACTAAGCTTGGGCCTGTCAACCAACTACTAAAATATTTTCAATTGATGGAGAGATTATTGTCCCTTGGTATCATTTTCTTGAGACATGAATTTCTAAAGAGTCCCTCATTTTCATCATCCTGAGATCCTTAGGGTGATTTCACACCCTCATCACACTTGCTAACTTTGCACACCACTTGTACTCACTTCCACATGTCCTACTCAAAGTCGTTCCACATGTTACCTAGTTTTATCCCACTTTGCGACATGAAAATTTTTAATATGCATGCCATGTGTCACCATCCTTTAGTTCCATGTGTCTCAGGACTCTTATATTCTAATGTCATCATGCCACTTTGGATGCCACCTTGTACTCCACATCATCTGGGTCATCCAATGAGAATGTTCCATGTGTCTTCTAGTGATTTTTTCATGCCGTCAATATTCCACATCATGATACAGAGGTAGGGGGTCAGGGCCTTGGCTTTTCATTGATTTTCCTCTATTCCGACAACTTACTATATGCAACCTAGATTTTGACTATGTGTCCACCTAATCCCGGAATGTTTCTTGTTGAATTTTTCACCTTAGAACTTTGAAAAGCCATGTATTTTGATCCAGGAGGTATTTTTTAGAATTCAATATACAGTTGGAAATTTATTTGCATGATTTATCCATTTACAAATTTTTTAGGAGAATTTAAACTAAACATATTAGATAAAAACCGATCTAAAGATAATTCCCCACTAAACAAAAATTTCACTAGCCTTCCTGCAAACAACTAATGTTTGGCACTCCATGATACTTCCTTTGACATGAGCACCAACATATTTCTAACATTAACCCCCCTTGGAATCGATGACAAGACAAAGATATTATTAACAATCATCAAATAAAATAAACAAATAACGCATAATATAAAATTTAGCACGACAACCAATTAAACTCCCCCTCATTCAATAGTTTCTTTTATCTCCCCTTTTTCTTCTAAAAAGTTTCATTCACCTATCACACAAAAAAATAAATTTGTGCTCAATTTTTTGGCATTCTCTCGCTTTGACATAAATGGCAAAGAAGCTCCTCATCAAACTAATTTACCACTATCTTACTGCATTACTATGGACTTGGCAACTTCCTTTGGATGTGTTTAGTAATTGACCGATTGAGACAACTTCCTTTCTTCGCATTGGAGAAGATTCAGTTGAAGGAGGTTGTTATGAAACGAGCTCAAAAAATAGAAGAAAAGAGAGATCAATGCCTTAGAAATCAGCCACTTCGAGGGGGCAACCTCCAATAAATTACATAAATGAACAATTCTCGGATGACACAAATGACCAAAACCTCCTTCTATATATAGGAGTGCATGGGCCCACAATATAATCCTAGCTGACCTAACAATAACAATGTAAGGGCACAATAATAAAAATATTGAGGTTACAAGGGTAAAACAATAACAATAAGGGGGCTACACTAATAACAATAAGGGACTAAACTAGTAATATAGGGACCTAACATGCCCCTCTTCTTCAAAAAAGTGTTGTCCTCAATGCTTGAGTAGCTCTGGGTGCTTCTATATAAAATTCTCATCCTCCCATGTAGAATATTTAGTGGGTAAGTTCTTCCAGTTGATGAAATACTCTGAAATTGATAAATTTCGTAGCTATCGAGTTCTTGTTTCTATGACCACTTCAGGTTCCAATATGATTTTTCCTTTCTCATCAAGTTCTGGCAATATTGTTTGAACTGGAATATTTTCATCTATAACCTTCTTTAAGCATGAAAAACGAAAGAATTATAAATCTCCAAGATAAGAGATAGGAATAATGCAAATAGAGCCATTGTAAAACCCCTAGAAGGGACATCCCTTCAGTGTCCTTTTAAAAATTGGGGCCACACAATCATTAGCCAATATGATTTTGTCGCATTTATGCCCTTCCTCGTTCATGGTTTAAAATTATGGTGTCCCAGAGACCAACACATTTTCCAGGGGAACCTCTTAATACCTCTGCTATGAAAAAGGGATGTGATAGGAAACGTTCAAATTTTCAATGGAAAATTGGATGCACTTGTGAAGAAGTAGGAAGCTCCAATTTGTATGCCATAGTACCAATATTTTGCAACACCTTGTCAGGACCATAGTACTTTCGCGATAATTTATTATCCTTCTTAGCTTGATTGAGGGACATTTGTTTGTATGGCTGTAGCCGTAAAAATACCCAGTCTCCTACATCAAAAATTCTCTCACTGCGATGTTGATCTGACTATTGTTTCATTCGATTTTATGCTAAATTTAGTTTATCATTTAAGAGTTGGAGAACTTCTTTTTGATGCTCAATGTGATCTTCCACTGCTTGAACCTTAGAATTTTCCCCTAAATATGATTTGATTAATGTTGGATGATATCCATAAAGTTCCATAAATGGGGTCATTTTTGCTGCATTATGGAAGGAAGTGTTATACCACCATTCAGCGAGAGGTAACCACTTGACCCATTGTGTTTGTTTATCAGATACAAAAAAACAAATATATCCTTCCAAACATTTATTCACTATCTCAGTTTGACCATCAGATTGAAGATTATAAGATGAGCTATGAGCTAATTGAGTACCCAAACAAGAAAATAATCCCCTCCAAAAATTTCCAGTAAAAATGGGATCTTTGTCACTCACAATAACCTTTGGGTTTCCATATAGCTTTTGAATTGTGTCCATAAATGTAGTAGCAACTATACTTGCTTTAAATGGATGAGATCATGCACAAAAGTGTGAATACTTGGTAACTCTATCCACTACCACCATGATGACACTCTTTCCTTCGGACTTAGGTAAACCTGTGATAAAATCCATTGAAATATCCTCCCAATGTTGACTTGGAATGGATAAAGGTTGTAGAAGACCCGGGGTCTTAATTGTCTCAACTTTATTTTGCTGGAAATCCAAATATTATGCCACAAACTTTTGAATATGATATTTAAGGACATCCCAAAAAATTCTTTCTTCACCCTGTGATAAGTTTCCAAAAATCTTGAGTGACCTCCTAAAGGAGAAGTGTGCAATTCCAAAAGAATATTTTGTTTTAGTTGGGAATTATTACAAAGATATAAGCGATCTTTGTACCATAAGGAATCATTTTTCCAAATAAATGTATTAGATGTACTAGGATCTTGCTTCCACTTTTGAATGAGTGTCCACACTTCTTCGCCCTTCTTCCACTCATCCCTTCCTTCAATTATCCAATCTGGTTGGATAATAGAAATGGCATAAAGAAATGCTTCCACCTCTTCATTCTTTCTTAAGAGTGCATCTACAACCACATTTAGCTTCCATTTTTTGTAGATTATTTCAAATTCATAACCCAACATCTTTATGACCCATTTTTGTTGCTCTTCTGAAGATAGTCTTTATTCCAAAAAGTGTTTAAGACTATCATGATCAGTTTTTACCTTGATTTGTCTTCCCATTAGGTAAGGTTTCCATTTCTCTAGTGCATGTAGTATTGATAACACTTCCTTCTCATAAATAACTTTCTATGAATACTTTCCTTTGATTGGATGACTTTCAAGAACAATGGTCTTCCTTCTTGCATTAAAACAACACCAATTCCATTTCCTGATGCATCAAATTCCACAATAAAGGTTTTTGTGAGGTCTGACGTAGATAAGACTGGTGCTAGGCACATTGCCTTTTTAAGATGTTCAAAGGCCTTAGTTTCTTCGGGAGTCCATGAAAATACATCTTTTTTCAATAATATTGTTAGAGGTTCTACTATTATCCCATAATTCTTAACAAACTTGCAATAATACCCTGTTAACCCGAGAAATCCTTGTTATTTGTTTATGGTTGTGGGAACTTTCCATTCCTTAATGGCTTTAATTTTGTTAAGGTCTAGCTTAACACCCTCGTAAGATAAAATATGACCCATATATTCCACCTCTTGTACTCCAAAGAAACATTTGGATGTTTTTGCATATAATTGTTTATCTTGCAATATTTTGAGCACCCCGTCAACATGTTGAACATGATCGTTCCAAGACATGCTGTAGATTAGTATATCATCAAAAAATACTAGAAAATTTTTTCTAAGGAAGGGTTTGAAAATAGAATTCATCAACCCTTGAAATGTAGAAGGTGCATAGGTAAGGCCAAAAGGCATGACCAAAAATTTATAATGACCCTCATGAGTTCAAAATGTTGTTTTCTGAATATCTTCAGTCTTCATTCTAATTTGATGATATCCTAAATGAAGATCCAACTTGGTAAAATAAATTTTTCCATGTAATTTATCCAATAATTCATCAATCATAGGAATGGGAAATTTATCTTTCATGGTGATATTATTGATCTCCCTTTAATCTGGACACATGCGACATGATCCATCCTTCTTGTGCACTAATACTACTAGAGCAGAGAAATAAATTTGACTAGGTTGAATTATACCAGCCTCTAACATTTCTGCAATCATACATTCAATTTTTCTCTTTTGGACATAAGGATATCTATAAGGCATGATGTTTCAAGGAACACTTCCGAGAACCAAATGAATAGCATGATCATGATCATGAATAGGTGGGAGTCCTTTGGGAGTTTCAAACACCTTGGAATGATTGTCGAAGACTTTTTGGAGATCTACAGAAATACATGATTTTGATGTCGAAACTTCTAGTGAGCATAATTGTACAATGATGCCTCGTTGTTCTTTCTTCAGAAGCTTTGTCATGACATTAGAGCTTATTATCTTTCTCGGCTTCCCTGCGATACCCCATAATTTGAATTCCTTTCCTTCTAAAAAAAAATTCAAGAAAAGTTCTTGAAAATTAAAAGCTACCATCCCAAAAGATTGTAACCATTGTACTCCTAGTACAACATCACACCTCAAATAGGAATGGAAAGCATTGGAATATTAAATACATATTCCCCCATGGTTAGCTTCATATTATGGCATTTTCTAGAGAAATTTATAATTCCTCCATTTGCAACCATCGCTTGACATTATGGTGCTGGGTATAGGAAACAATTCAATTCCTTGGCTATCTTACAATGAATAAAATTATGGGTACTACTCGAATCAATCAAAACTATTACCTTTTTCTTCTTGATATATCCTTACATTTTGAGAGTTTGAGGAGTGGTAATTCCTGTAAATTCATTACATGATATGGTCAAACTCATTTATTCCTCTTCTAGGGTTGGTTCCTAGTGTATATCCTCTTCTTTTGAAGATTCTTGTTCATTTCCTTCTTCCTCTTCACAATCTATGTAAAATAATTTATTCTCAGCACACATATGACCCTTAGTGTATTTCCTATCACACCTATAGAAAATCCCTTTTGCTCTTTTTTCTTCCAGTTGTTGTGGTTTCAACCTTGTATTTTGTGGAAGTCTAGGAGTTGCAACACTTCCATCTTTATATATATGAGTGGTAGGCTTCCTTGTTGCCATAATTTTACATTCATTTTTTCTTGCCAACTTGATTGCCTTTTCCAATGAATCAGGTTCCCAGACATGAACTTCATGTTGGATGTTATCCTTTAAATTCCATATGATGACATCAATCCTATGTTCCTTTGGAGTATCAATTACCCTTCTATTCATTTTTTGGAAGTACTCAATGTGCTCCACCACTGAACCCTTTTGTTTGAGATTTATCAATTGGCTAAAGAAGGTGTTTCTTTTTGTATCATCATAATGTGTTATCATTTCCTCCGTAAAAATTGATCAAGTGACAATTTTTCTATGGGAGCAAAGCCATATATACCATACACATGTATTTTGTTCTAAATGTAAAGTTACAATGCGTACCTTTTGTGTGTTTTGCACATTATTGAGATCAAAATATTTCTCCATCTATAATATCTGTGTTACAGGATCCTTGCCATCAAACTTCCTCATATCCTTCTTTGGAATATGGTGGTTCTTCAACCTAACATTATACTTTATGAAATAATGATTAAAATTTATTTTGTTCTCATCATGAGTTTCCTCTAATATCATTTCACCATTAGGAAACATTTCTTGTATCAACTTTTCCAAACCTTCGATGTCTCATTTTAGATCATTCTTCATGTTTTCCATGTTTTCTTTCATTTTTTCATCGATCTTATCTTCTATTTCATCCATCTTAGCTTCCATGCCCACTTCCATGCCATCCATCTTAGCTTCCAAACCATTCATCTTAGCTTCCACGCCTTTCTCCAAACCATCCATCTTAGTTTCAATGCCTTTCTTCAAAACTTCCATTTCATTTTTTCTTGCTCTTTGCGATAGAAAAATTGGGTGCACTTGCTCTTGTAATTTTGATATCTGATGTTGTGTTTCATCATCTTCATGAGTCATAGTGAGACTTTTGAAGGCTTAATCAGTGTTGAATTCTTTTTAGGGGGTATTTTAGAACCCAATATTAATATCTATTCTTCAATATTCCATAGGAATAAATTCAAACTAATTTTTTTCAAACGAGACTTATCTAATTTGAAAAAAATACACACATTTTTCTTGCTTTTTAGGAGCTCGATATTGAAACTGAATTATCTTTGTGATTTTGGATCTTCAAGATATAAAATTCGGGCTTGGAGTATCCCTATGGATCTTCTTTCGAATTCCATAGGTCTGACCTAAATTCAATTCTTCAAGGAAAAGTTATGCTTAATCTGCCACGATGACCTAATTATGGACTGGTTCAATAGAGCCAACTTGTACGACTTGACACGTGTCATTTTTTCCTCCTTCGACTCTGAAATGGATATACCAAAAGCTATAGTTTGTGTACTTATAGAAAATTTTTATAGAATCCCAATCTGACATTCAGAGCGAGAGCTATGACATTTTTCCCATGGTCACCTCTTTGAGATGAAATTTAGGAGCCTGAAACAATCCTAACTTCCATAGATAATATCTCCCAAAATATTGTGAACCAAGATCTGAAATTTTTACAGGATGTTCCTAAGGATTTCTTCTTCGCACTGTAAATATTTCAACTTCTAAAGCTTCATATATGAAATTTTATAGTCAAAATTCCATGATGACCTATTTTAGTTCAAAATTTGGGAGCCTGAAAAAACCCTAACTTTCCCAGATCATATATCCAAAAATGTTGTGAACCAAGATCTGCGACTTTTACAGGAGGTTCCTTAGGATTTCGGTTTCACACTATACAAATTTCCACTTCTAAATCTTCATAGAAAAATTTTATTGCGAAAATTCCACAATGAGCTGTTTGGAGCAGCGAAACCCTAGAATCCAAAGCTCTGATACCAAATGTTATGAAACCAGCTCCAAAAATAGAAGAAAAGAGAGATCAAAGACTTAGAAATTGACCACTTCGAGGGGGAAAACTCTAATAAATTACATAAATGAACAATTCTTGGATGATACAAATGACCAAAACCTCCTTCTATAACTAGTAGTCCATGGGCCCACAACATAATCCTAGCCGACGTAACAATAACAATGTAAGGGCACAATAATAACAATATTTGGTTACAAGGGTGCAATAATAACAATAATGGGACTACATTAATAACAATAAGGGACTAAACTAGTAATATTGGGACCTAACAGAGGTACCAGGGAAAACTCCCAATCCTTGCCTTAAGTACTCATTGATATCTTGGGAGAAGTTTGGATAAAATATCACCTACCTATATTTTTAGGTGAATACTACAACTTTACAATCTCATTTGCAACTTTTTCTTGGAGGAAATGGTACATGATTGGAATGTGCTTTGTCCTGGAATTGAAAATAAGGTTCTTAGACATGTTGATAACATGTTTCATCATAGGGGATTGGTAAGGTCTATTCATATATCACCTTCACATCTTATTAAGTATACATAATCCATAATATTTGAGTGCAACAAGAAGAAAAAGTTGAATATTCTACTTCATTAGTAGAAAGATAAATCAATGTCTTCTTCTTTCTTAACCAAGACACATTGAAATTCACCAAGAAATAAAGCACCACCACTAGTTCTATTTTTTCATATATATAACCAACCCAATCTATATTAGTAAAATTAAGTAGTGAAAAACATTTACTTTTTGGGTACCAAATGCCATAGCCCATAGTGGCTCTCAGATATCTAAGAATCCTCCTTATTTCTAAGAGATGAATATATTTCTATAAAGTCTCACCTACCTTTGATGCTTCATCTTCTTTGTTGAGATTTCACCCAATGACCATTGGAGTGCTTACGAGTGAGCATTCCTCCATGCCAAAATCCTTCAAAAATTCATTGAGATACTTTCCATATGGAAAAATATACCTTCCATTATTTGATTCATTTTAAATCCAAGGCAATAATGGATTTCATCAAGAATTGGCATCTTAATCTCAGCCTTCATATCAGTTGCAAACTACAACGTTAGATAATCTAAAATAGATCCAAAAATTATATCCTCAACATAAAAAACAAGTACCAAAAATTTCCACGATTATATTTCACATATAAGTTGTGTTCATTTGCGTCTCTTTTAAAACTAGAGTGAAGAAAATAGTTGTCTAGCTTTGAGTATGAAGCCTTATGGGTTTGCTTAAGTCTATACAAGGCCTTTTTCAACCTACAAACATAATTTTTTTCCTCACAATGGAAAACCATTAAGCTGCTCAATATAAAATTCTTCCTACAAATCTCAAATTAAAAAGGAATATTTGACATCCATCTAATATATTTGAAATTTATTGAAACTAGAAAGGCCAAGAACATTAGAATTGCTTCTAATTTTACAATGGGAGAAAATGTGTCATCAAAATTCAAACCTTCAGTTGTAAATAACCTTTTCAAACTAACGTTTCCTTGTTTTTTACCACTACACCAGTTTTAATCAACTTTTTATTGAAGACCCACTTTGTGCCAATAACGTTCTTATGTGTTGGGCTTAGAACTAGCTCCCATGTCTGCCTTTTCTCAATCTCATCAAGCTCTTTTTTCATGGCCTTTATCCAATTGTCATGTTTTCTTGCCTAAGAAAAATCCTTTGGCTGTACCATTGATAAAAAGGCTACATGTCCATTAATAGTGGGATCCATTAGTCTTCTTATTGTTTGTACACCTGTATGCAAGTCACCTATAATATGTTCAACACGATGATGTTTTTTCATATATTTTGAAGGATATTTTGTGAAAACCACACCCAAAGTCCTCCTATAATATGCATTGTAAATAATTTTCAAAATTTTAAATCAAGAAAAAGGAAATTGAGTCAAGGGAAATTGATTCCATATATGGGGAGGAGGTTGCTTGCTTGGGACGTTATGGTTTCTTGTGGAGAGAAGAAAATTGAAATGAAGGATAGCCATTAAAGGCTGGATTGTGCATGAATTGATGAAGGATCTATTGAAATTAAATGAGATGCAACAAGAAGTATGCAGGCCCATTTTTCTTGAGAAGAAACCATACGAAAAAAGGATAGGAATTTTATGGCGAAACTACACATTGTAGGCTAGCAAGGATGCAACAGTAATTGTGGCCAAGAGAGAGGCCAAGAAAATTTAGAGACTAGAGGAAAACCACATTCATATCAGAGGATGAGATACAAATATGGACGAAGAGTGGTATCGAGGGTAAGATCCATCAATATCTTCCAGCAGACATTGTTGGAGAGAAGACAAGAGAAGGGGACTGACTATCAATCTGTGGAGGCCATGGGTTGAGTTACTAGTCTCTGGAGCCCTGTAACAACTTGGGGTCCATGGATTCTATGGGTTGAGATTGGATAATTAGATCCCTGTAACATATTTGGTTGCTCAAGACTATGGGTTGAGACGAAGGGCTCTGGATCCCTGTAACAACTTTGGTCCCTAGAGTTTGTGGGTTGGGATGGAATCTTTGGATCCCTATAATAGCTTAGGTCCCCTTGAGGCTATGGGTTGAGATAGTAGATTTTGGATCCCTACAACAACTTGGGAAGAGACCATCCTAGAGAAAAAGAAAAATAATACTGAAATGAATACTTGTGGTTACTGCCTTAATGGAATAGTGTATTCTGGACTCCCTAGAAGGGTGTGGATAATTTTGTGTGCACTTCGAGATGAGGTTGGGTGGCTCTAGAGTCATTTTTTTGACTAAGAAAGTAGCAGACAGTTGGTGGGATTGAGGAAGGAAGTACTCTAGAGTTTCTCATTTAGTGGGAGTTGGTGTGATAGCCCCAGAATTAAGAAACCCCCCAAGACTTTTGAATCTTGCTCGAGGGTGATGACTTCAAGTAAGTGTTGCTGCAACTATCTACGGTTGGGTGGAGAGTCCTTGTCCTAGTCTCATTTTACCTGCAAGTTCAAAGATAATTATATATGTATATCATTCATGTTAGAATGAACCATGTTGTTATGTCATAGATAATGACTCTGGATTCAGGGATGACATTATGTCAATTATTCTTAAATATGTGGTACATATCTGTGGGGATATTTTATTGAAAGACACACACGCGCGCACACACACATACATATATATATATATATATATATATATATATATATATATATATATATATATAGATAGATAGATACATGTGTGATAAAGTTGAAAGAATTTTTTTTTGTAATGATTGCTAATGGTAGACAAAGAACATCTTATGCATATGAGTCATAACAAACTGTATGATAACAAATACAAATCCACAATGTTGTGTTGAGCATGGATCTACATACATTTTTAGTAGTGTGAAAATTAGAACATAAAAAAATTATAAGGAAGAGACAGAACTTGTTACATTTCATAGTCGAGTCATGAGAGCTTGAATTAGAATTTGAAAAATAGTCAGTTCTAAGACCATTTTTATTAACATGAATATTACATGGAAGACCCTCTGCATAGTAGGTTATATATTCGATTTCATGACATTTATTTTCTAAGTTACAAGTTTTTGTGTTACATGGCAAGAAATGCATTAATGGCAAGGGTGATTTTCCCCTGGGGTGAGTTGAGCCACCAAATGTTCCTAAATGGCCTTCATATTTTCGTTATCAATAGGCTAGCTACCTTTTTTTGGCATCTTTAGGTGGCTTCCGAGGCACCTAAAGGGTATGTATAGTTCCATGGAGCTGTTGTAGGCTCGACATATGGTTTAATACCATCGGCGTGTGGAAAGAGAGGTAGGAACCTCTCAGGAGTCTGCACCAAGCCCGTGGTAGGTAAGCCATGCATGAGCACCTACACCACCTTAGGTGGTTTTCCGTACCATTTGGAAGGGAAAAATCATGGGCCAAGAACCCAGTGGAGAATATATTACCTAAGTGGAGGAAGGATAATGTCATATACTTCCCCAAGAAATGAAGGGCATCGTCATGAAATTGTGGAGCATGTATCATATTCTAATATATTCTCGAGACAAAGATATATTTGGCAAGAATAGCTCCTAGATCCTTGTGCAGTGATAGATGTTATAGCCAGGGAGGATTCAGAGATCTCCATCTAAGACACTACATGATGCAGAGTTTAGGTCCCTTGACTGAGATATGGAAGGAATGACGAGTAAGGCCATGTTGAGGTGTAGAGGAGTGAGGCCATGAACTTATAGGAAGTTTGGGGATAACCTTATCCTTTTGATGGTTAAAACCATAGTGAAGGGATGATTCCAATTGGTATAAATAGATTCCCCCTCATGTGATTGTTTGGAATGATGGGGCAGAAACATTGTAGAGCATAAAGACAAGAAGATAATTTAATTTGATTCAGGTACTTAACGGTAGAGAGCGTTATGGTTTTGTTGAGGGAGAACGATCAAAACGTCATTTGTCACCCAGATCCATCATCTAGGGAAACTATCGGAGGTGGCCACCTCAGAAGCATGGAAGATCAGATCCTAGGAGTGTTGTGAGAATGATTCCTTAAAGAGCTATGGGTTCAAAGGGTTCTTGATTACTAAGTCAATATAAGTGCTAACAAAGTTGCTAAGGGATACCTCTCTCTCCTTAAATTGGATAGATGACGAGTTATCGTCAAGTGGAGATGATGCCAACATGCATGGAAAGTAATTTCAGAGTTCTTGGTACACAAAGTACACTCATATATGTGATATGTGGACCTATTATAGGTCAACATGTGGTGTGAATTATTTTAGCATGATGTCACCTAGAAAATGGTTAGGCCATAGAGGTCAAATTCTAGGGGAAAACTCAAGTTGAGATTTTGAGATGTTCTAAGGGTCTTAGATTCATGACACTTCAACCAAAGGTAAGATTCTGGGGGTTACCTCAACTTGAGAGTTAAAGACATTATGAGCATCCTGGTGTCATGACAAGACAACCAAAAGGTTGGATTTTTGGGGGGGGCTCAAGCTGAGAGTTTGGGATCATATGAGGGGTCAAATTCATGACATGCTAGCTTGAAGGTTGGGATTCCAGAGGGGACTCTAGATTGAAATTTGAAGCTATGTTGGGATTCCAGAGCCACACAATATTAGTCAGTAAAAGGAAAATAAAAAATAAAAATAATGAAATTTATGTGACTCCATTACGCGAATGTGAAATGATGTGGTCGGGTACGTTATAGAGTGGTATCAAAGAATCCAGGCTAAATAGTTGGACTGGGTGGGTTTCATCTCAGGAAAGTGAGGAATTTTTATTAAGTACTGATAGGGTACTAAGTTTGTCTAGACTATGCTTAATGTTTGTTAATGAAAATTTTCTAAGGTAAGTTAGTGGATGGCTAACATCTTGATGGGAGTAGGATTATGGTTGATAATGAATTGTTATAAAAATTAATTATGTACCAATTTCACAACTGAATGACTATCGAATATGATTTATAAATGGATTTTATGTTAACATGGTTATTTTTTTACCGTAGGAACCCCCATGAAAAATCCATTAATGCAAGCTCATGATCTTGATTTTGTGTTTAATTATTGTTTTAAAATTTCTAATAATGTGTGTGATTGAATTCACATCACAATCAACATAAAATAGAAAATATACAGTGATGAAAACTGGAATGGTTGAATATATCTCTCATTATTCCGAACATGTAACTGAGTGATCCAAAACAAATGAAGAAGAGATATCAATTGGTGAAGGGGAAGGGAATCATTCCTTGTATTAGACAGAAACATTGAGAAGCCTTCGAGATGAGGTGAGGACCTTTAAGGCTGATAATGATACGTTGGTAAGAGCCAAATAAAGGTAGGCTAAGATCAATGTAGTCATCCTACAAAGTCTCTCAAACTGGAAGAGGAAAAGGAAATATGAAATGAGGATGAGTCATAAAGACAAAAGAATCCTTCATGAGTTAGAATAAAAAACCAATGGAGGAGATGGTGACGGACCCAAAAAAAGGTCTGGGAAGGGACTTGAGGACATGGCGCCAGGGGGAGAACCTTTGAGTACTCCAGGAGGAAGGGCTACAATGAAGGTTCCTTTCTCGAGAAAATTTTCTTGTTCTACTACCCGTATATACAACCACTCTTTCCATCACCATCACTTAGAGAGTAAGGAAAAGGAGCATATGCCTAAAAAATTTATAAAGGAAAAGTATCCCGCATTCAATGGGGATTCGAAGATGGAAGAGGAAACTAAATCATGGTTGTTAGGGATGAAGTCATTTAGAATACATGACTATTATGAGAATTTTAAGGCCATAGTCACCTCTTTCAACTTGAAAGGAAAGGTTGACATCTCATGGGAGGACCTAGATAATAATACAACCATTGCCAAGAAGGAATTGACATGAGAGGAGATTGAGAATCTCTTCAGAGAGAAATACCTATCTGAGAGCTACTATGACAATAAGGAAAAAGAGTTATATGAACTCAAAATGGGTCAAATGACTAGTGATGAATATGTCACCATGTTTTTGGGGCTACTAAGGTATGTAGCATATCTCAAGGATGAGAAAGTTAAAATTCAGAGGTTCATCAATGGGTTGCTTATGGCATTCAAAGGTAAAGTTAAATTGCTATTAGTTTGAATTCTAATCGCAAGCATACGAAAAATTCTCACTTTAGCTGTGCATAACAAAAAAACCTAACATTAAATGTGAATGTCAAATTCCTTAGATATGCAGTTATTGATTAGAATAAATGCTACAAAAATCAAATATATGTAGTTAAAGGCATTAAATAGCGGAAATAATCAAGAGTTGCTACATGCATCAAATGGACAACACATGAGTTATTTTTATTTTTATTTTAATTTTTATTATGACACTTGGGAAGGGAACATAGAAAGATGTTACCATTCCCCCTCAATGGGATGGGTTATTGTATGTCATCAATGCTTCAAAACTAAGATCTCTTTCTCTTGATGATGCAGAAAACCCATACAAAATGGAACTCAAAGGGAGCTTACAATCAAAAAGTATAAAATTTAGTAACATTTAGGTTTATCAAATATAAATTAAAGCTATTAAATAATTATGAGAGTTATTAAAGTTAAAAATGAATTAAATTTAATCATAATATTATGTACTATTAAAATTATATTAATATTAAAAATTAAAATTAATTTATTAATAATTGTTTTAGATTAAATAGATTAATAATTTATTTAAACTATTTTATAAAAAAATTATTAAAATTTTTATTAAAATGAATTTAGTAGTATTATTAAATAGGTGATATTGTATATAAAAATTATATATGAATTAAAATTAGTGTACTATTAAAATTAATTTATATTAAATATTAAAATTAATTTATTAAAATTTAGACTAAATATATTAATATTTTTAGTTCTTGTTGGCCCTTGTCATTTTTTCATCTTTCACTATTTATAACCTTAACATGTGTGTCCTTATTTCACTCCTCATTCTCATCTTGTCCTAAAGATGGATCCCTGTTGGGATTCGAAACGTCCACCAATGTTTTTGATACTGTGGATAATTCGGAGAATTTTGCAACAGATGACAACCACAGAAGCCTAGAAACCATATGTATAAAAATATGGCAATGATGTGAGGATCAAATTCGGACCAAAAGTATAGATCAAGAGTGACCTCTAGGCAACAAAAGGTAGTGAATAAATGGAAAAACTCTTCTATTTATAACAAAATATTGAGTTAGTCTATTTATTGGTGCATAATTAAACTATTATTAACCAAATCTAGATCCAACTTTTATGGAATATTTTATTATTTTTGTTGGAGGGAAAAGGAATTTTAATTTGGTCAAATCCCTTTATTTAAAAATAATAATTAAATAAATGATCTATTTATTATTTTAAGAATGTGGTTAAAGAATAATTAAATAAATAATGATTTATTCAATTATTGTAAATGATTTAATAAAATTTAACAAGGAATATTATTAAACAATGTTTTAAATAATTATTCCTAGAAAATAATAAGATAAATAATGATTTATCTAACTAATTTTCCTATTTTGGGTTAAATATGACTAGGAATATTAAATGAATAGTTGTTTAATTAATTATCTCTTGAGGAAAATCAAACAAATAAGAATTTATTCAATTGTTCCTCACGGGATTTCCTATTTAGACCATAAATAACTTAATAAACTATGGGTTATTAAATTATTTTTCATGGTGAGAGAAATTTTACTGTGGTAGAATCAGTCTTACATGGTGTACCTTAGTTCATATAATAGTAACAGGTTAGATGGCCAAAAATTGGTGTAACAGATTTCCCCCCAGCTTGTGAGTGTTAGGAGCTAATCGTATGACCAAAGTACGTTGTAAGAACACAATCAATAGACACTAAAGGGAAGTGAGAGAGAGAGAGAGAAATATAAGGTGGACTGAAGCATGAGAGGACAAGACTCTAAGGAGGTGAGACTTACAGTTGTGACAAGTATCTTTTATGAGTGAGTACCTGTTATACATGAGGCGGGGGAGGTATACCTATGCTCGCCGAGATAACAAAGTATAAATAATAATGGTGTTCCCAAAAAACATGGGACTGAAATATATAGTACGTGTTGGCATAAAGATGGGCTAGAGAAAAACATGATAATGAATCCCACATACATACTGTGCCTTGGACAACAACCGTCCTTATACAATAATATGTGACTACATGAGACATAAGTACAACCAAAGAGGCCCTGTAAAATAGGAAAGGGCTTTGAAAATTTGAATGATACATGCAAACTAAAAAGGCACTGCAAGAGGCTGAGGCATGAACCATCAAATCTATGGAGCTGCATCCAAGGCTATATTAGAGAATTCATCCGAGCATGTGGGGAGCTACCTGAAGGGCCACCCCCTCATGAGGTTTGTAACAACTCTCTCACACCCGGGAATTGCTGGTACAATTTGTTGCCTAACTGAACCATTGAGTATATGGATCTTGATCATGCCATAAGGAGATGGAATAGAGAAAAAACAAATTCAAATGGAAATAAAGGGTCTCTTTTCTTGATTTGAGGCATCGAACAAGAGTGGAAGCTGGAACCAAGGTACACCGCCCTCTAGACTTGTGTTTTGGAATGAATAAGTTCATGTCAAAAAAATGAGGTCTACAATAAGTGAGGTAATGAAGAATCCTCAACTAAGGCACGAGGGATAATAGTAGAGCGACTAAGATACTCACACCAAGGATGATGGTGGAATGGGGGGAATTGAGTAGTGGGCTGACGACTTCCCTTGTTAGGGCATAAAGGGCACGAAGGACCTGGTAGTTATTGACTCGACTCCAGAGGGGATAGGGGACAGTATGACTGGGGGCCAAAATGTGTGACACGAGAGAGGGAAAAAGAAATCAAGGATGGAATACTATGGCAGGAGACAAGAGGAACTCGAGACAGACTCCATGGATGCGATCATGACTCAACTCGGATGATTCAAACAAGGGCGACTCGATGATGCTGCCACATAGAACAAGCCCGGTGGGGACCATAAAAACATGAGTACAGGATGGTTACTCATGAATAAAATTGACACAAGCATCGAAAAGTATGAAGGAAAAGTGGTTCCCCAAGTACAAGTTTCACAAGTGAAGAAATTTGATTTTGAGAAGCGCTGAAGTGACCGTTCTTGGAAACAATGTGTCTGAGTGAAGTAGAAAATCACCAAAACTAAAAGGGTAACCATTTTAGAGCTCGTTGCGTGCTTTCCAATGGTGCTAACAGTTTCTCAAACTGAGCTACGTTTTGGTCACATTTGGCGAAAGAAAAATCTGGGGTTTCTCTTTTAATAAGGCTTTCCCCCTCCAATTTGATTCACTTGCAATTGTAGTTGTGGTGAATGTAGAGAGGAGATAAGGCCCTAAATATTGCAACGGTCATAGCGAACAAACAGACCGTTGCAACTGGGATCCATTAGTTTTAGGTAAGAGGCCTAACCATACTCTTCCAATGCGGTGGATTAAATTTTCAGCATAGGAACCCAAAGCTCAAGAACAAACCCCTTCTCCTCTTCACGGCCAATTCACATTTTTTGGGGCTTTTTCTACGACCTGGGTAGTAGGTATTGGGCAGGAAACTGGAACATGTCCCAGGAATGGCTAGAAAAGAGTGAATTGTCAAGGAAACTAGTTTTAGTGTTGTTTTTGGGCTGAGAGCTATGATTTTATGGTTATGATGTAGTCTTTCCTTTCTATACATTGACAAGCATGATGTCTATGTGCAGGTATAGAAAATTTGAGGACCAACTGGAGAGAGAGAGTCATGGACACAGTACGTTCTGATATCCTTGAGGATCATGTTTTCCACACTACATTGGCCATGTTTGGGTTCTTGAATTTTGTGGGGAACCCATTGATATGAGAAGGAGAGCCCTTGTTGGCACAGTTCATCATCTATTGTGACCTGGATCATGAGATATTTATAGTCCAGGGGCACCAAATCGAGCTGAATTTCCAGGATATATATTTCTTGACTAGTCTCCCACCATTGGGGATGGTGGGAAAAAAAAATCCATTGTTACCGTGAGGGTGGAAAATTATGGATTTTGTAGAGCACCACTGTCGACCAGGTGTCCATGTGAACGAGACATGGATACTAATTAGATATATAGAGAGACTAGAGACTTGTGTTGTGGCTACAATGATGTTGCGGATCGTTGACAGCCATGCTCTCAACTACATCATTGGGTTAAGATGATTCTTGTTGAGGGAGTATTGTGGGGGACCTACTATGGGTGGGCCCAGATGATGTCATCGTCGTTGAAATGACAGTTGTCGCTATGCAAGCGGAAGGTGAACCATGACTGTGCATATGGCACATTACTTTGATCATTCTTCTTTGAGGAGATCTTGACACTTCTACCTCATATATAGATCAAGTATTTGGGCCCGCGGGAACCCAAGATGTGCCACTGGGGGTAGTTGCTAGGTAGAGGGGGAGGTGGGGTAGTTGGACAGGTGTCCTGACCTGAATTTTTTGTTCATTTGGATTAGATTCCATTGCACATAGACAACTATCCCTATAGTGGGATGAAATATCAGGGGGACTCGGACTTTCCACTTCTGCCAGGTCGAGCATGGGGGCTAGATGGTAACTGAAAGGTTTCTTATCTTTTATGGTGCATTCTAAAGTTCCAAAATATTGTATATGGTACTGATTCGTTCACTTTCGATATGTGGATATAGCACCGGTGAAACTGCTTGGGTATATGGGACGACCTATAGTATCAGGGGCTACGGCACCCAGTGGATAAAGGCAAGCCCAAAATGAGGATGCAGTGGCCCTCTTGGAGGATATCCATCGTACATGTGAGAGGCTACTGACTGGTGTTTGAGAGCATAGCTGGCAGGACCTTGACGACTAGTACATAGAGCCATGTATTGGGCTACCCTCAAAGTGGTGAGGAGTCATGCAGTGCATGGCAATGGCTAGACAGGGGATGCATGAACTACGGGCTGCATGAGTTGAGCCATTGGCCTGGTACCCTCCATATAGTGATTAGATTCAGGGCATGAGGTGCCCCTAGTTTTCGTTTTTTGTAACATACTATGGGCATGTCATATGTATCAAAGTTAATGGACTTTTAAACATTTTGAACGACACATATTATGGATATGCATCCTTTGACGGTTTATGGTAATTTACTTGTGTTAAATGCATGTGATAAATGCCAATCTAGAATATTGTTTACAATTCTATCTACATAGTGATTTTCTGCTCTAGGTACATGGTTGAATATAATTATTTCAAATTCATGCATGAAAAGCTTCACTCGTAAATATCTTCTAAAAAGGATTGGATTATGCACACAATAAACACCATTCAATTTCATGACATGCAACAAAGAATCTAAACAAACATGAAGTTGAAGAACGTGACGGTAAAGGGAATTAGCTAATAAACCTATCACTGCATCATATTCAGCCTGGTTATTTGTGGGAGTACCTATTCATACGCTGTTAGATAGGACAAGCGAATGCAAGGGGGTGAAAATGGCCCAAGCTGCCAAGGCTAGAATCTCGGAGTAGCAAATTGCACCATCGACGTAATCGATATATAGTGTGGACGGGGGGTCCATCTGAAAGGTGCCATAAGACAACAAATGAGAGGATGATGAACAATGATGGCAGCCTAAACACAACGAAAAAATAAAATAAGCATTTCTAGAGGGAGTGATATGGGTAGAATTTCCAACCCCCACACACTGAAAAGTGGATGGTGTGGGGCAACTGTCTTGGGGGAAGTTTGTGCTCAGGTCATGAAAGTCACCAAAGACATGGATGGTGCATTTTTTCTTATAGTCTAGATAGATGAATTCAGGGGTGTAAAATTCTTCCATTATTTTGTCATCACAGTAGAAGATGGGGTGACTTGTGTAAGGATAACCACACGACTCGATGAAGCTACCTAACTCATCATCATGAGAGGAGAGGTCACATGTGTATCATCACAGAGGGTGACAAAAGAATAGGTAGATGAAGGATCCATCGATGTTGAGCCCAGGATAATCATTGAAGGGAGGTCAGGAGAAGCAAAAGGGGAAGCCCCAGAGGGGTCTTCAATTGTGGATCTCATAGATGATGACAGGTAGAGGATAGTGGCTGAAGACTCCATCATCTCAACATCAGGAGGGGGAATGTCAATGGGAGTGGATATGTCCTCTGGTTTGGCCGAAGCATAACGTGGAAGTAAAGCAGAGGCAGACTCATTATGGTTGGCCTCGTATTGGTGAACTACGTCAAAAGAGGTGTGATAGTCTGTAAGGCGAGGACAAAGGTGGTTATATTGGCCATGGAGATCAAAAAAAGCATAGGCATGGTTTTTGTGCACAGTCTTAAGTTTCTTGGTTGTAGTTGGCAAAGCAACAGGGACCTATGGGACCTTAGACTCAGGAAATTCTACGTTGACCATGGGCTTGATACGAGTTAATTCAGGACAATGATGGGTGGCATGACCGACAACATCACACAATGCACACGAAGGTGTATGCTTTGGAGGCTAAGAAGGAGCATGGGTTCTCTAGGCATCCTTGTCCTTAGGTGGATTTTTGTGGGCTTTCCCCCCTTCACTCAAGGCTTTCGCAATAGGAGTAGGTTCATGTTGAGGTGGTTGAGGCACAGAAGAAAAGGGAGGGTTCATGGCGAGCGGTTAGACCAGGGTAAAAGTAATGTAAGGTTTGGGCTGACCAGGCAAGGTAATGGCTGGGGGATAGATGTACTAGATTGGGATCCCCAAGGTCATGTTGGGAAGGGGAAAGATAGCCATAACAAGTACCGAAAATACTCCAGTAGGGGGAGCAAGAAACAGTATCTGACTAGAGGGGTAATGGCCAGGCGAGATAGTTCCGAGATGGTTAAGGTGAGGGGGAACCATTCCAGGAGGAAATAGATTATTATGGACACCATATACAAATGGAGGGCCTTGAGGATAAGGTCTTGAATGATGATTCGAAGTACTAGGAGTAGGTTGTGAAGGGCGGGGTTGCTGACTAGTTGAACCAAACTGTTTTAGGTCAGACCGAGATGATGATAGAGGGTTAGAGATAGTAGGGGGGAGACTAGGGAATGAACCAAGAAAATAGGAATCTGTATACACTCTGAGTGAGACACTGGTCAGAGTTGCAACTATTTGTTTATTGGCCATCAAAGAAATAATGGACTTTGGAGAGGTCTGAGACTTCGGTTCGTAATATGTAAACTAGCCAATGGTGATGATATTTCTATGGTGAGAAATCACATCTTATGGTGAAACATAGATGGGACAACAAACATCACATAACTATAGCTACAACCCAATAGAATGTTGTATTCTAAGGGGGCATCAATGACTTCAATGTCAACACAAACAGTCTTGTTCGCAAGAGTAATAGGAAATTTGTGGAACATGGCAAGGGGTTGGGAAGAGTGGCCATCCCAGGCACAGAGGGTGATAGTGGAAGGGGCTAACTCGTGGGATCCAATTTGCTTCCAAATAGAAGCAGACATCACATAGGTGGATGCCCCCTTGTCAATGATACAATGGGAGACGTTGGCATTCTAGATCTTGACAGGTATTTGGAAGGCGACGGATGCAGGAAGGTGGGGATGCTTTGACTTGTCAACATCTAAGAAAATCAAATGATCCTATGAAAGATCCATAGTGCCCATAACAATTAGTAGAGCTTTTCGTTGTGAAGAGCATGACTGGAGGACTTCCCGCATTGACATGGCAGCAGGGGATTACGCCAAGTCATATACTATACTGTAGAAGTGGATGACATTACCAGAAACAACATTTCAGCATAATGGTCCCTTCGAGATCTTGGTATGAACCTCTTCCTTAAGATGAGGTATTAGTAAAGGATGATTGGGTGTCGAAAGAGGCTCTGCGAGACCTCAAGACGAGGGCTCGGTGGCAGATTTAGCAAAAGGCTTGTTATACTAATGGGACCAAGTCTGAAGGTTGAGTTTGGTGGTATTGGCATGGTCAGAGTTCGTCTTGAGGATTTGGTAATTAAAGGTACCAGATGGAGGAGCTTGAGTCGTCGATTGACCTTCAGGGGTTTGGGCACCCACATATCCTTTTTGAGGGAAAGGATTGGTAAACACAACTGGATGGATGGGTCCGTCATTAGGAGGAACTAAATAACATGCTTGTTGTCCTCGCGATGATACTTGAGCTTCCCACATTTGACACATCTGAGGTAGAAGGGGACAATCATGTGTATAGTGACCATAGACACCCAACAAGAACAACGCTTACCTGTGTGAATATGCCTGTCTTGCTTGGGCTGAGCACCCTTTTGTTGGGCTGCAGTGTTAGATGTATTCCCTTGGGGATTGTTTCCTGGGTTACCTAGAGCAGCTTCATTTTGGTTTCCTTTCCTCTTATTTTTAAAAGTGGGACAATTAGTCGCACTCTATTGCACATACACCTGACCCTGAGAGGAGGTGGCTACTGTTGCAGAGTTTGAGAAGGAAAGGAAGGCTGAGGTGCTTGTGTTGGAGGAGATGGAGCACCAGGCTACATATATGGATAATAAGGATGTTGAGAAACAATGGGGTAAATAGGTTGTGAAAAATCAGGCCCTAGAATTGGAGGATGCGGTAGGGAAAAGTCATGAGGAATTCCATGTCCTGGATACATGTTGTTGGGAGGGGGAAAAGTGCTAGAGGAGCTAGCCCCTCCCTAAGGGAAACCATAACCCATAGGAGGATGAGTGTAAGGATGTGAAAGTTATCCAACGATACCATTGGCATCATGGGATTCCCACAGTGCATTAGCACCATGAGGTCTAGGGAGATGAGGGATGACAGTATAAACATAATCGGATTGCACGTAGATCAAATCATATTTCAACGCAATTTGGAGGGTTGCTTCCTCAGTCCAAGGAAACTCATATGTGACATATTTACCAATAAAGAGAAAAATGAATTGGAGAAACCAATCCATGTAGACACGGTCTTTGAAAATAGTGGCTCGACATACGCTCTTCCTTTTGTGCCATTCTTGAATATGGTCAGATAGGTTGTTGGCAAAATTTTGAAGGAAAGAGATCAAGAGTTTGGTACAAGTGCCATAACGAAGGCGAAGCTAGAAGTAAGACAGAATATCCTTGGAAAGAGTCATAAAACTAGTATGAGAGGAGGAGGCCTATTCAACATACCACTTAGAAGCTTCTCTAGTAAGCGTATGTTGGAATAACTGAAGATGAAGAGTCATCGGTGATGGATTTAGAAAACCACCACATGTGGAAAGAACGAACAGGGTTGGTAGGATCTTCTCCAACATTTCCTTAAAACTTGGGGATGTCTAAAGGAAGCTTCGTTGGCATAGCAGGCCAACCTAGATCATGGTGTATGGGGTCATTAATCAATTGCATGAGATCAGGAAGGTTAGTCCTACCATATAAGGAAGCAAGGGAGTAGCCATAATATTTTCTATTGTGGCAGCACTAGTAGCATTTCCAGCATTAGATCAGGGCCACCACCAGTGTTAGGTCCTGAACTAGACATGATGAAGCTGAAATATGTAAGAGAGATGGGGATATAAATAGTAGGGGAACCTGATGAACCAGGATTAGAGTTGGAATGGGGACTCAGTGGAGGATGAACTCAGACCCTACGTGGTGGAGTAAGTCTTTCTAATGGAAACTGAGCATGAATTCCTTGGAGTCTCTGGGATAAATGCCTTGGGAGAACTATGATGGTAAAGAGACACAAACCAAATAAGGAAGAGATGTAAACAAGGGCAGGGAGGTGCAGATAAATTGATTACAATGTTTAAGTCTTGGCCTGGTGTTGTAAACTAGGAACTCTTTGCTTTAGGTGTGCGTATATATTATGGGTGTGTTAATTTTAATAAATTTGAGATGTGTGTAGAGAAAAAAGGAAAAATATGTTGTAAAATTGTAAATAAAACTGAAAGCAACAGTAAAGGAAACTCAGTAAAATAAACAACTAAAGATGCATAAATTTAAACCCAAGGAGGAGGGCTTCCCAACAACTAGTCTATAGGTGGGCGAAATCTAATCAAAACACAAAAAATGGCCAATGGATATAAGTTCAATATGGATTGGGATCTAAAGGTCAAATATGCTGGAAAGAGGTGCATAAAACAACAAGAAACCAGAGGGAAAAATGCTGAAAAAAGAGGTGGCTAAAGGCTATAACCTGAAGGGAAATGGAGGGGATGTTAAAGGAGGACCAAAAAAAACTGGAAAGAGGTGTTTTTTATGGATAAATAATCGATATTAAATGGATCTAAAAGTGCAGGTTAAAATATGAAGAAATGCCTGAAAAACACTGAAATCTCAGAAGACGTGATTGAACTAAACTCCTCCTAAAAAGGTGGAATCATATTGAAGCCCTAAGGGGCTTTTTTCCTACTTCGACGAGTAAAAAATAAGCAAGTATAGGTCCAAGACGGGTGAAGAGGGAGGTTAGACAACCCTGAAAAGTGCTCAGACAAACCCAGAAAAATTACAGAAAAAATTCCCGCAAAAAGTACAGGTCGCAAGTTCAGACCTGTTTTCCACTAAGATCGCAGTTTTTGGGTAGTTATCCATTAACTGAGAGCTGAGGTCGTAGGTTTTGGGCCAAATAATGTGACCTACACTTTCGGTTATCTCAAGATAAGGTTTCAAAAAAAAGTGTCATCTCTATTGTGGTTGATACCTGTTACCTGCGCAAAAGGCCTAGAAACACATGGAAGTTAGAATTTTTATTGTTTTAGATTTCAAAAGGTTAAAAGAAACATCAAGGAATGAAAAATAAGAATATGAAGAAAAAACCTAGGGTTTGAAGTAGTTGGTCATGCAGGGATCTGAAAAACGACAACAGTCGTAATTATAAATCCTTGTGGAGTCATGAGTTGTTAGTGTGAATTCTAATTGAAAGCTTAAAAAAAGCTAACTTTAGTTGTGCATAACAAACAACCCTAACATCAAATGTCTGTGTCAATTTCCTTATATATACACTTAGTGATCAGAATAAATGCTACAAAAATCCATCTCTATTCAGTTAAAGACATTAAACAACGAAAATAAGCAAGAGCTGCTCCATGCATCCAATGGACAAGACAAGAATTTTTTTAAAAAAAATTTGTAATATGACACATGGGAAGGGAACATAGAAATATGTTACCAGTCCCCCTCAATGGAATGGGTTCTTTTCTGTCCTAAGTGCTTTATATCTAAGATCTATCTCTCTTGATGGTGCAAAAAACCCAGAAAAAATGGAACTCAAAGGGAGCTCACGAGTAAAAAGTGGAAAAATATGAAAATGATGCGAGGATCAAAGTCAGACCAAAATTATAGATGAAGAGTGATCTCTAGGCAACAAAAGGTATTGAATGTTAACCAAATCTAGATCTAATTTTTTGGAATATTTTATTATTTTTGTTGGAGGGAAAAGGAATTTGAATTTGGTCAAATAACTTTATTTATAAATAATAAATAAATAAATGATTTATTTATTATTTTAAGAATGTGGTTAAGTAATAATTAAATAAATAATGATTTATTCAACAATTTGTAAATGATTTAGTCAAATTTAACAAGGAATATTAGTAAATAATGCTTTAAATAATTATTCCTAGAAAATAATAGGATAAATAATTATTTATCTAATAATTTTTCTTGTTTTGGGTTAAATATGACCAGGAATATTAACTAAAAAATGGTTTAATTAGTTATCCCTCGAGGAAAATAAAAAAAATAAGGATTTATTCAATTATTCCTCATGGGGTTTCTTGTTTGGACCAGAAATAACTTAATAAACTATGGGTTATTAAATTATTTTTCATAGTGAGAGCAATTTCATTATGGTAAAATTGGTATTACATGGTGTACTTCAGTCCACTTAATAGTAACAAGTTAAATAACCAAAAATTGGTGTAACAATTGCTAGAACACTAGACCCCGAAGGGCACGATCAAGAAGTTAGAACATTTCAATGATAAATCAAGGTGTAAGTGAGAGATTTAAACTAACTGGACAGCCAGAAGCCCTATTCGATGAAATATGAAATGTTCCAGGAAGAACCTAGAAATAAAATAGGGGAAACACCCAGCTTAGACAATATATAGTCTCAACATAAGGCCAATGTTGTCCTTGAGAGAAATATGCATCAACGAGCATCAGCACAACCCAATATCAAAGGCTGAGAACCACTCAAGTGTTGGACCTATGGTTGGAACCATAGGAAAAGGGATTGTCCATATCAACAAGATGTTAGACTGAAGTTCTCATTCGGGGAATTTTGAGGTATAAAATGGGCCTCTTAAGGAAATTATAAAATAATAGTGGAAATAGTAAAATAAGATTAGATTACACCATTAAATTTTAGAGGGAAAAAAGAAAAAAATATTTTTTCAACTCATATTTTCAACTTATCTCCCTATGGGTATACTCAAATTTTGAGCGGGGATACTTGTTAGATGTATAATTTTATTCCTCATCAAAGGATTACCCATGTTGCATACTTTTTTTTGACCATGCTACAAAAAAAAATGAGAAATAGATGAAAACGTGATTGCAATATCATTTTTTTCATGTATTTCTCATTTTTCTTATAGCAGGCCCATCGAAAGTAGAAAACATGGGTACTCCTTGGATGAGGAATTGAGTTTTTCATCCAATGAGTACTCCTGCTTAAAATTTGAGTAAAACCTATAAGTCGAAAATACAAACTGAAAAAGTAGTTTTATTATTTTATTATTTTTTAATCTTTTTAGTTTTTTACCCCAAAAAATGGTGAATCACCCCCCTTGTTGACGTCATCATCTTGAATCCTATTGGTTCTTATAAATTTTATTTTGGTTGTCCATTTTTCTTAGGAGGCCCATTTTAGACGTCAGAAATTATCTAATGATAGAGCTCAGGAGGCAAGCACGGTGAGCAGAGTAGCCTAGAGTATGCCAAGGGTTTATGCATCATTAGACAACCACCAAGTATACCACTAGAAACCCATAATTGAGATGGAAGGTAAGCTACAAGACCAAGTTATTTATTTTTTGATATATCTGGGTTCTAATTGTAGTTATGTCTTCGTAGAGCTTGCCAAAAAGTGTGGATTGGACAAGGAATTGCATACAGAACCTTGTCTAGTTCAATTAGAAATGGGGAAAGGGAGAAGAATCAACCATTTGTTGAAGTCATGTGCATTTGAAATGAGTGGCATGCCTGTAAAAACCCACATGAATGTGATATCATTGGTCAGGTATGGAATATTACTAGGCAGAGATTGGTTGTACGAACATCGTACCAAGGTATATTGCAATGAAAAGGAAATAAAATACTTGAATGAGGAAGGAACAAAAGGAGTGTTCAAAAGAAAGAAAAATACCATATATATGAGGTTGATAACTACTATGCAATCTAAATGCAGAAACAGGTAGGTATGTGTTTTATTTGTAGTACATGTTTTCAAGAAAGAGGAATTCAATAGAGAAAAATAAGATGAGAAAGTTGAATTGCTTCAAAGGTACTCTGTTTTGTAACAATATGCTGACATATTTATAGTATAGGTTCATGGATTTCCTCCTCATCGAGAGAGATATTTTTCTATCGAGTAGGTAGCTAGATTGGAACTAGGATATAAGGTTCCATATATAATGAGCACCCCATAGTTAGTTGAGCTAAAACTGCAGCTGAAGGAAATGCTTGACAAAGGATTCATAAGGCCAAATGTGTCTCCTTAGGGAGCATCGCTATTGTTTTTAAAGGAAAAATATGGAACCATGATATTATGCATTGATTTTAAATAACTGAACAAGTTAACCATCAAGAACATGCACCCATTACTAAGAATTTACGATTTCTTTGACTAGTTAAAGTGATAAACAATCTTCTCCAAAATTGACTTGAGTTAAGGCTACGATAAAGTAAGAATGAGGAGGAGGACATTCATAAGACTACTTTAAAAACAAGATATGGGCACTATGAATTTGTATTGGTACCCTTTAGTCTTACTAATACCCCTACCACGTTCATGTTTCTTATGAATGGGGTGTGACGACCATACTTATCTAAGTTTGTAAATGTATTCATTGATGACATATTGGTTTATTCGAAATGGAGGAAGAACATGAACAACACCTAGTGGTTGTGTTACAATTTTTGAGAGAACATAAGTTGTATGCAAATATTGGTAAGTGTGACTTCTTCTAGACATAGGTGCACTACTTAGGGAACATCACCTCCAAAGAAGGCATATCAGTTGATATTGATGGGATAATATTCATTAGGGAGTGGCCAACTCCAAAGAACATGGATGAGATCAGATCATTTATGGGATTGACATGATATTACAAGATATTTATTCGAAATTTATCCAAAATAGGACATCCCATTACAACCTTAAAGAGAAAAGGGAAAATATTTGAGTGGATTTCACAATGTGCATAAACCTTTGAGAAGTTAAAGAAATTGATCACCAAAGAACTAGTGCTAAGAATCACAGATATTGAAAAGGATTTCATCAAATATACTAATTCCTGCAAATAAGGACTCGATGGAGTCTTAATTTAGGAAGGGAAATTTGTGTGCTATGAGTCCAGAAAATTAAATAAACTTGAGAAATATTACATGACACATTATTTAGAATTGGTTTCCATCATTCATGCTTTAAAAATGTGGAGGCAACACCTCCTTGGTTGGAAGTTCACGCTCATGTCAGACCATAATGGGTTAAAATATTTGTTTGAACAACTGTATTTGAATTCTAGGAAAGCGAGATGACTAGCTAGACTTAGTGAATTTTACTTTGATATAAATTATATAAACTGAAAGGAAAAAAAAAGTTGCAGATTCCTTGAGAAGGAGAATCGAAGCGAATAACTTGGAAATTGTAAGATCATATGTAATAAATCAAGAAGAAAGGATCAAAATCACCAAAAAGTAGGATGAAGCATACCAACAAGTATAGTAAAGGTTGTGGCAAGGCGGTGAGGATTGATAATACCACCTCACTAAGGATGTCTTAGTAAAATTCAAGGGCATAATCTATGTGCCTAATAGTGATGAAGTAAGAAGACTGATAATCAGATAATTCCATGTTAATCACTATTCAATCCACCCAGGGTATCAAAATTCCCTTACAACCATCAAAATATACTACCACTGGTCAAATATGAAGACGGAAGTAGTAGAATTCGTGGAAAGATGCATGGAATGCCAACAAGTAAATCCCAAATACAAGAACCTAGTAGGACTATTACAACCTATATCTATTATACTATGGAAGTGGGAGGTAATTTCAATGGATTTCATTACAGGATTTCCCAAAACATCTAACTAGCATGATGGAATCATTGTAGTGGTCGACAATCTTTGCAAGATAGCTCATTTTGTGGGAGTCAAATCCACCAATTATACTAGCGATATAGCATAAATTTTCATAAAGATATTGTAAAGCTACATGGAATCCCCAAGAAGTTTGTGTCAGACATAGATGCTTTATTTACTTCCATGTTTTGGAAGGAACTTTTCGTATGTTTAGAAACATAATTACAATTCAGTACTTCCTATCATTCACAAATAGATGGGAAAATAATGAGGACCAACCAAATCGCGGAGGACATGTCAAGGATGAATGTGATGCATCGTCCCAATAAATGGGAATAATATATTCCACCTTTGGAATTTTCATACAACAATGGGCACCAAGGATCCATAAATATGAGCCCCTTTGAATCATCATATGGAAGGAGATGTAGTACTCCTATTAGTTGGAGGGATCAAGTTAACATCGTCCACGTAGGACCTGATATGCTTAAAGATATGGAACAAAAGGTTCATATCATAATGCAAAATATGAAAGTGGCACGGGATAGACAGAAAATATATGCAGATAAGCATAGTGTTCAAAATGATTTCCAAGTTAGATAACATATTTATCTAAGAATTAAGCCTAAGAAGAGTTCCCTGATGTTGAGTACATATTCCAAGTTGGCTGGTGAGCCCTACTATTGCACCAAGAGTGCTACAACTCCCAAGGTCTCCTCAACTCTATTTATCAACTCGGGGTTCATACAAACTTATAGGTGACAGTGCTATATGCACAGTAGATGGGATTTTACTCATGCCACCCTTAAATATGACATTATATCAAAAGTTCTCAGAGAGAATTCCTCCTACTAAATTAGAATTAAATATTGATGATGAAGGTACAACTAGAATTTACTTATAACTATGAAATGGAAAATTCCATTGGATCATCTTTGTAAATGCTAACTAATCAATTCATGAAAGGACAAAGGCTAAACTACCTATAGAAAGAGAGCTATTTTATCTTGCAACATTCATCAAAGTACCAAACCTATTTTATATAAAATAAGGTAATTTCTCTTGCACGATTTATCAAACTACCAATCAAAATTGCATGTACCATCTACTTAGTTCACACTTTTTTGTAAGTCAGTAATCTAGTTCCATCATATTTTTGATAAAGAAACTAACTATAATATATTTTTTCAGTAAAGATACAGAAGGTTTGGAGTGGCCTATGAGCTTCCCTTAATCATAAAATCATATCTGGGGGTCATTAACAAATGGTGAAGTAAAGTGTTCCTATAGGTTCGCTATAGGTGGCTACTATAGGAGCCCCATATTGCTACAGTAGGGAATGTAACACTACAAGAGGGTTGTCAAGAGGGTTTTTAGGTTGTGAATGACGTCTTAAAGGTATGGAGAGGTGGAGAAAGGGTGAAGAAAATAAATGGAGGTTTGGGTAAGCCCTTATCCAAGCTCGAGGCCTCTTAGAAGTTTTTCTTGCATTAGAATGAGTGCCCATAGTGTCTTAGAGTTACTGGGTAAAATGAATGTGAAAAAAAGATTGAAGAATCACTTGGGAGATGAGAAGTGATGGAGGAGTCCAAGTTAGTGTTGAAGGAGGTTCCCTTCCCTGCATATGAACAAAACCCCACAGTTAGTCACACATATGCATCCATTTATCATTAATGAAATAACAAGGAGTATGATGGAAAAGATGAGTTGAATTTAAACTACATCTATTCTATGCTTGTAATCATTACTCAAATCACAGATATAGCTCCTAAACTATAGAAAATAAAAAAAACACTATATATATCTATATATCTATATCTATATATATATATATATAGATACACACTTCCAAGAGATCGTAAAAATATTTTTTTTTTTGAGACTATGAATCATTCCAACAAATATCCAACAAGAGAGGTGGTGTAGAATCTTTTAATCACATATTTTTGTAACTAAAAATTTACTGAAATGAAATAAGCCTACGATCTACTTAAAACTGAAATAATAACACTAAATTATTTCTAATAAATCATAAACATAATATTTTTGGAATGTGGTTGTGAATCCTTCTACTCATGCTCCCATAAGAGAGGTGAAGTAGAGGATGCAACAATAGGTTTCGATGGATTAATCTCTACTGAAATGAAAGAAACTGATAAATACTTGAAGCTAATAAAAATAAAAATACACAAGAGGGACCTAAGCCACTGGGTTTGGCCCAAAATAAAGAGCCCCATCCCTCTCAAGCTAACTCATATGTAACTCAATAAACAACTTCTCATTATCATAAATTAAATTTATTATACATCATATAAAAATTCAAAATAATAGTGCCAAACTCTTGAGCTCAATAACTACCTAACTAAAAAAAAAACTTGAATCCTAATGAGATCTTCTTCTTCTTTATTTATACAAGAGGGTAGCTGCTAGCATATCCCTATGAAATAAGAGTGATTGTCTCCTTCAACTACAGAGAAGTGGATATTATCCTCCATTAACTCTCACTTACATGAGTAGTTTATTGATTACCAATGACTTTGAGATGATGAGAGAGTGTTGTAATATTAGACTAATTTAGGGAGTTAAGGAGGTGGAAAACCCCCTGGATTCTCTCCTTGGTGTCTCCTTCGAGCGCTTGCATAGAATATATCTAAAAAATGATCCATTTCCTTGAAATTAAACCTTATTATTCCACATGTTATGAAAAACACCTTTTATCCTTATCAGTGAGCATAATTAACTAAAATGTGAATAAATGTGAGAAAGAGATAGTTATAAGGCTATAGGATGTAATCATAACCCTTATAATGTGCCCATTGAGGAACCTCATCATCATCCCCTACTAATATTGTTTCTCATCCTCTAAGAAACTTAGTCATCCATGTGAAACTCTCTCATGGCCATGGTGGACTCTGTGGTATCCCAAAGCACTTAATATGGTGTTCCTTCGTGTGAGTAAAATCCTATAATTTTCTCTACCTTAGTCCATTCCTTATGCTATTTTGATTCATATTTTCCTTCCTATAGGCATCGAAAAAAAGGTGGAGTCAGTTTCATTCTTATCCATTCGATCATTATTTTCTACATGATTCTCTTTGAAAATGGTGTTTCCAACAAGGCATTCCTTAGCCTTTCAGGAGAGGGATATTGTTTGACTTGGATATTGTGGGGTAAAGCACACCATATCCTCTAAAAAGCTTGCAAAATGTCTATTCCTAAAACTCTAAAGGTATCCTCAAAGTGAAGAATTTATTTCTCCTAGGTCTCAATACACTTGGGTGCCAAAATATCATCATCTGATATGAGGCTATGGTTGTTAATGACAATCGTGGGACTCATTAGCTCATCCTTATGATATAAAGGTTCATTCTCCTCTTTTTCCACTACTCTTTTCACCTCCTGTGCTCTTGTTTATTCATGTGCCAACCAATATTCCAAATCCATTAACTACATGTATCCTAGTCTTCAATTGGGATCACAATAGTTCATATCTGTCAAGATGAAATTATGCATGTATAATTCAACTACCTTCGCTCTCTCCTCAATACTAGTTTGTTTGAAAAAATCAGTAAACTTCTTGTAGCCTTGGAAGGGAAAAGAACCATACTGTGCTAGATTTATGATTTGTTATTTTATCCATTGCTCTTTGATAAAGAGGGCACATGATTTTGAAGGTTTCCTGCATTACATGGCGTCCATACAAAGTCTTTACATGCAGGAAATTTGGGTTTACTTCTCTTGCAATTTCTCTTTAAGATTCATGTTATATGCCTATAGCTTCTCTTTACCATAGACTCCCTAAGTCTTATATTATAAAATTCCTTCCCCATCTCATTGAAATTTTCTTTCGTACATCCCACATATTCCACATTATTTGATTTACAAATTTTTCTTTGTTGTGAAACCAGCTCGAAAAATAGAAGAAAAGAGATATCAACGCCTTAGAAATAAGCCACTTCAAGGGGACAACCTAAAATACATTACATAAATGAATAATTCTTGGATGATTCAAATTACAAAACCTCCTTTCTATATATAGGAGTCCATGGGGCCACAATGTAATCCTAGCCGACCTAACAATAATAATTTAAGGGCACAATAGTAACAATGTGGGGGTTACAGGGGTACACTAATAACAATAAGGGGGTTAGAATAACAATAATAAGGGACTATACTAGTAATATAGGGACCTAACATTCCCCTCTCCTTCAAAAAAGTGTCGTCCTCAATTCTTGGGTAGATTTGGGTACTTCTATATAAAATTCTCATCCTCCCATGTAGAATCTTCAGTGGGTAAGTTCTTACTCTTGATGAGATGCTCTGAAATTGATTGATTCAATAGCTATCGAGTTCTTTTTTATGTGACTGCTTCAAGTTCCAATATGATTTTTCCTTCCTCATCAAGTTCTAGCAATATTGTTTGAACTAGAAGATTTTCACCTATAACCCTCTTTAAGCATGAAACATGGAAACATAGATGCACTCGTGAAGAAGCCGGAAGCTCCAATTTGTATGCCATAGTACCAATATTTTTCAAAACCTTATAAGGACCATAGTACTTTGGTGATAATTTATTATCCTTCTTAGCTTGCTTCAGGGACATTTTTTTGTATGGTTGTAGCTGTAAAAAAATCTAGTCTCCTACATCAAAACTTCTCTCGCTACGATATTGATCTACCTATTGTTTCATTCGATTTTGTGCCAAATTTAGGTTTTCCTTTAAGAGTTGTAGAAATTCTTGTTGATGCTCAATGTGATCTTCTACAACTTGAACCTTTTAATTTTCTCTTAAATATGATGTGATGGATGGTGGATGATATCCATAAAGTGCCATAAATGGGGTCATTTTTGTAGCAGTATGGAAGGAAGTGTTATACCACCATTCTGTGAGAGGTAACCACTTGACCCATTATGTTTGTTTATTAAATACAAAAAAATGAAGATATCCTTCCAAACATTTATTTACTATATCAGTTTGACCATCGGATTGAGGATGATAAGATGAGCTATGAGCTAATTGAGTACCCAAACAAGAAAATAACTCTGTCCAAAAATTTCCAGTAAAAATGGGATCTCTGTCGCTCACAATAACCCTTGGGTTTCCATCTAGCTTTTGAATTGTGTCCATAAATGTAGTAAGAAATTGTACTTTCTTTAAATGGATGAGATAATGCACAAAAGTGTGCATACCTAGCAAGTCTATCAACTACCACCATGATGACACTCTTTCCTTCGGAATTACGTAAACATGTGATAAAATCCATTGAATTCTCCTCCCAATGTTGACTTGGAATGCATAAATTTTGCAGAAGACCCAGGGTCTTAATTGTCTCAACTTTATTGTATTGGAAAACCAAAAATTCCACCACAAACTTTTGAATATTAGATTTAAGTCCATCCCAAAAAAATTATTTCTTCACTGTGTGGTAAGTTTTTAAAAATCCTGTGTGTCTTCCTAAAGAAGAAGTGTGCAATTCCAAAATAATATTTTGTTTTAGTTTGGAATTCTTACAAAGATATAAGTGATATTTTTACCATAAGGAATCATTTTTACAACTGAATGTATCAGATGTACTAGGATCTTGCAGCAACTTTTGAAGGAGTATCCACACTTCTTCGTCCTTCTTCCATTCGTCTCTTGCTTCGGTTATCCAATCTGGTTGGATAATAGAAATGGCACAAAGCAATGCTTCCACCTCTTCATTCTTTCTTAAGAGTGCATCTGAAACAACATTTAGCTTCCCTTTTTTGTAGATTATTTCAAATTCATAACCCAACATCATTGTGAACCATTTTTTCTGCTCTTCTAAAGATAATCTTTGTTCCAAATAATGTTTAAGACTATCATGATCATTTTTTACCTTGAAGTGTCTTCCCATTAGGTAAGTTCGCCATTTCTTTAGTGCACGCAGTATTGCTAACATTTCCTTGTCATAAATACATTTTTGTAAATACTTTCCTTTAATTTACGACTTTCAAAATCAATGGGTCTTCCTTCTTGCGTTAAAATACCACCAATTCCATTTCCTGAGGCATCACATTCCAAAATAAGGGTTTTTGTGAAGTCTGGCATAGCTAATACCGATGCTAGGCACATTTCATCTTTAAGATGTTCAATTACCTTAGTTGCTTTAGGAGTCCATGAAAATGCATCTTTCTAGAATACTGTTGTTATAGGTGCTTCTATTCTCCCATAATTCTTAACAAAATTATGATAATACCCTGTTAACCTAAGAAATCCTCGTAACTGATTTATGGTTGTGGGGACTTTCCATTCCTTAATGGCTTTAATTTTGTTAGAGTCTAACTTAACACCCTCATGAGATACAATATGACCCAGATATTCCACCTCTTGTACTCTAAAGAAACATTTGGATTATTAGTATATCATCAAAAAATACTAGCACAAATTTTCTAAGGAAGGGTTTGAAAATGGAATTAAACAACCCTTTGAAATGTAGAAGGTGCATTGGTAAGGCCAAAAGGCATGAACAAAGTTCATAATGACCCTCATGAGTTCGAAATGCTGTTTTCGGAATATTTTCAGTCTTCATTTTAATTTGATGATATCCTGAACAAATATACAACTTGGTAAAATAAATTGCTCCATGTAATTCATCCAATAATTCGTCAATCACAGGAATGGGTAATTTATCTTTAATGGTGAGCTTATTGAGCTCCATATAATCTGGACACATGTGCCATGATCCATCCTTCCTATGTACCGATACTGCAGGAGCAAAGAAAGAACTTTGACTAGGTTGAATTATACCTGCCTCTAACATTTCTGCAATCATATGTTCAATTTCGCTCTTTTGGACATAAGGATATCTATAAGGCCTGATGTTTGGAGGAACAGTTCCTAGAATCAAATGAATAGCATGATCATGATCATGAATAGGTGGGAGTCCTTTGGGAGTTTCAAACAGCTTGGAATGAGTTTCCAAGACTTTTTGGAGATCTGCAAAAATAGATAATTTTGATGTTGGAACTTCTAGTGAGCATAATTGTGAAATTACACCTCGTTGTTCTCTCTTTAGAATCTTTTTCATGAAATTAGAGCTTATTATCTTTATCATCTTCTCTGCAATACCCCGTAATTCGACTTCCTTTCCTTCTGAAAAAAAATTCAAAAAAAGTTCTTGAAATTAAAAGCTACTGTCCCCAAAGATTGTAACCATTGTACTCCTAGTACAACATCAGCACCTCCCATAGGAATGGAAAGCTTTGGAATATTAAATACATATTCCCCAATGGTTAACCTGATATTATGGAATTTTCTAGAGAAATTTATAGTTCCTCCATTTGCAATCATCACTTGACATTCTGGTGTTGGGTATAGGAATCAATTCAATTCCTTGGCTACCTTACAATGAATAAAATTATGGGTACTACCTGAATCAATCAACACTATTACCTTTTTCTCCTTGATATGTCCTTATATATTGAGAGTTTGAGGAGTGGTAATTCCTGCCAATGCATTACACGATATGGTCGAACTCATTTCTTTCTCTTCTAGGGTTGGTTCTTGGTATATATCCTCTTCTTGTTCATTTTCTTCTTCCTCTTCACAATCTATGTAAAACAATTTCTTTGCAGCACACTTATGACCTTTACTGTATTTGCTATCACAACTGTAGCAAAGCCCTTTTTCTCTTTTTTTCTTCCAATTTTTGTGGTGTCAACCTTATTGGTTGTAGAAATCTAGGCGTAGCAAAACTTCCTTCTTTATAGAAGTGAGTGGTAGGATTCCTTGTCGCCATTATTTTACATTCATTTTTTCTTGCCAACCTAAATGCTTTCTCCAATGAATCAGGTTCCAAAATGTGAACTTCATGTTTGATGTTATCCTTAAAAGTACCTATGAAGAGATCAGTCATGTGTTCCTCTGGAATATCAGTTACCCTTATATTCAATTTTTGGAAGTCCTCAATTTGCTTCCCCACTAAACCCTTTTTTTTAAGATTTATCAATTGGCTAAAGAAGGTGTTGCTCTTTGTATCCTCATAATGTGCTATAATTTCCTCCGTAAAAATTGACCAAGTGACAATTTTTTTACAGGAGCAAAGCCATCGATACCATACAAATGTATTATGTTCTAAATGTAAAGTTGCAATGCATACCTTTTGTGTGTTTTTCACATTATGGATATCAAAATATTTCTCCATCTGTAGTATCCATATTACAGGATCCTTTCCATAAAACTTCCTCATATCCATTCTTGGAATATGGTGGTTCTTTCGTCCAACATTATATTTTATGAAATCACGATTAACATTTATTTTTTTCTCAACATGAGTTTCCTCTACTATCCTTTCACCATTAGGAAACATTTCTTGTATCAACTTTTTCAAACTTTCCATGTCTGCTTTTAGATCATTCTTCATGTTTTCCATTTTTGCATCGATCTTAGTTTCCATGTCATACATCTTAGGTTCCATGCCATTTTCCATGCCATCTATCTTGGATTCCACAACTTTCTTCAAACCATCCATCTTAGTTTCCACACCTTTCTTCAAAACTTCCATGTCATTTTTTGTTGCTCTTTGCGAGAGAGAAATTTGTTGCACTTTCTCTAGTAATTTTGATATGTCATGTTGCCATTCTTTTTCTTCATGAGTCATAGTAGAGCCTTCTAAAGGCTTAATGGGTTTTGAATTCTTTTTAGGGCCCATTTTAGAAACCAATATTGATATCTATTCTACAATATGCCCTTGTAATCAATTCAACTTGGTTCTTCAAACAAGACTTATGCAATTCAGGAAAACAAATACACACATTTTACTTTCTTTTGCAGAGCTCTATATTGAATAATTATATCTATAATTGCAGATCCTCAATATCTGAAATTTGGCCCTGTAGTAGTCCTCTGAAGCTTCTTTCAAATGCCATAGGTCTGACTTGATTTGGATTCTTCAAGGAAAATTTATGTCCAATGTCCCACAATGACGTAATTATAGACTAGTTCAGTAGAGTGAACTTGTACGAATTTCCATGTGTCACTGTTTTCTCCTTTGGCTCTAACATTTATAGATAGGAAACTAAAGTCCGTGTACTTCCAGTAAATTTTTACAGAATTCCAATCCAATGTTCAAAGAGAGAGTTATGAATATTTTCACACGATCACCTCTTTGAGATGAAATTAGGGAGCCCGAAAAAGACCTAACTTCCACAGATCATATCTCCAAAAATATTGTGAACCAAGCTCTAAAATTGTTCGAAGATGTTCCTAAAGATCTTGGCTTGGTGCTCTACAAATTTTATCTTTTGAACCTTCGTAGAAAAACAATTATAGTGAAAATTATGTGATGACTTGTTTAAGTGAAATTCAAGAGCCTGCAAAAAGCCCCACCTTCCACAGATCATATCTTCGACAATATTGCGAATGAAACTCTGAAATTTTTCAACGATGTTTCTCAGGATTTCGGCTTCGCACCCTAAAAATTTCAGATTTTGATCTTTCGTAGAAAAATATTTATAGCAAAAATTCCATGATGACCTATTTGGAGCAGCAAAACCCTACAATCCAAAGCTCTGATACCAAATGTTGTGAAACCAGCTCCAAAAATAGAATAAAAGAGATATGAACACCTTATAAATAAGCCACTTCGAGGGGGAAACCTCCAATACATTACATAAATGAACAATTCTTGGATGATTCAAATTACAAAACCTCCTTTCTATATATAGGAGTCCATGGGGCCACAATGTAATCCTAGTGGGGTCAGATTGTAATCCTAGCCAACCTAACAATAATAATTTAAGGGCACAATAATAACAATATGGGGGTTATAGGGGTACAATAATAATAATAATAAGGGGGTTACACTAACAACAATAAGGGACTATACTAGTTATATAGGTACCTAACAGCATCCACTTGTGTCTTGTTCCCCTCTCTATCTCTAGCTCATAAGGAAGTGGAATTGTAATTTCTTCTAGGATGATCCTTCCCCCTTCAATAAATTTATAGTAGGAGCCCAGGTTATGTTGTGGACTAGGATATTGTAGATCTAAGAAGCCCTTATAAAATGTATTATGGGAGGTTGTTTCATCTTTTAGTTCCCTTTTCATCTCCCATAGCTGTTGGGGCATGCTTTTTCTATCTTGTGGCACATTATGTCCCTCTTGTAGTACATTATGCCCCTCTTGTAGCACATTCTATCCCTCCTATATCACACTCTACCCATCCTCTAGCACACTTCTCCCCTCCTATAGCTTCCTTTTTTCTTCTTTCTAGAGGGATTCTTGTGTCTTGGGTTGTTTGAAGCTACTGGACCTAGTGGTATGCCTACTCAGAGATGCTACAAGTGTATTTGTTTTGGATTTAGGAGAGGTAACCTATTAAATTTTTAATTTAATGGATCATACTTCCTCTTTTTTTCTTTTGTCATTCTCCAATGATGATGGGTACCCATGTGGGAGTTTTCAATCTCTCTTGTTTGATTCTAGTCCTTTTTCTGGTCTTAAAATATAGGGCCTTTGTATTTTCCACTTCCTCTTGGTATTAATAGGAGTGCCTAATGCGGTTAATGTTTCAGCTACCTCCTTTTCTAAAGCTTCTGGAGATAATATTGTTTGATGTGGTGATTTATCTACTTCTTTAGGTTTAGTAGTTTCCTTATGAATTGATGTTTCTCCCACTTGTTTCTCCTCCTCTTCTCTTTAAACTTCTACTTCTTCCTATGCCTCGTTTGCCTATTTTTCCTCTATTTTTCTATCTTATTCTTCTTTCTTTTCTTCCTCCCATTAATATTTTTTTTTCCTTCTTCCTCTTTTGTTTTTACCTCCCTACCTCCATTTTTATATGAAGTTTTATCTACAGGGGTGATGGTTTGTTTCCCTATGAAAGTCTCCCTATCCATGTCTATAAATTTAGTCCATAGGAAAGGGATTCTCAAGTTTCTCAAAGAATTCATCACTATCAATTTGATGATGCGATGATGAGCTAGATGTTGGTATTTCCCCTCCCTCACCTTTTGACTCATCTCTATGATTTACTATAAGAGAAATTCTATCTCACTAAGTCTTTGAGGAAGAGGAAATTATGCCTTGAATCTTAACTCATGAAGTAATCTGAAGTGGTAAGCATACACGCCACTCATTATTCCTTCACTTGATATTTACTTTAGGATATGGTAACCCACCTCATCCAATGCTAAGGAAAACTTTCTCTTTTGGCCCCATTATTATCTGCAAAAAGCTTCTCTTTTAAGATTAAGAAATTCTTTCTAGCAGTGACACTTTTTCCTTTTTCTTCCTTTCTCCATATGATACGTAGAGGTAGGATCGTCACTCTACTAATGGTTTCAAGTCTAAGAGAGATAACTAACCATCTTACCATAGTGGTGGTACTATCCTCTCTTTGGGCATTCAATGGCATGGAAAATTCAATAGTAAGGTCATCATCATACCCCTTTAACAACTCAAATAGTCCCAACCATTAGTGTCTTATGAAATTTTTTACAAAAAGAGTGTGTAGATGAATCTAATTTTGGTTTCTAATGGTTCCCTCCTATTGAATCCTCCCCCCATCTCTTCTATTTTATCTTCTTGGCTCAAATCAGGTGAGGGAAAGGTATAATTTTTTTATAACTTCAGTGGTGAGATAAAGTTTTAATTCTCTAGTATGAGTGAGTGAAAATGATGTTAAAATTTCTTATAAAAAATTTCCCTTCTTTTCCAACCACTATAGTCCTTAAATATACCTTCTATTTGTACAATAGTACTACCACGAGATATAAAATCTATGTATAATTTTCATGAAATTGGGTATAAGGACGAAGGAGATGGATGCCACTTACCTTTTTGTCAAGAAACCCTAGATGTGTATGGTAGTTTGGAGACCAATTAGAACCACTATGGCCCCTTATCACCCTCTCATTCCTTCTGTAGCAGTATCTCAGCCCTCCTATAGCAATTTCATACCCACTTGTAGCTCCTTCCTATAGAAATTGAAAAATGAGGTTCAAAAATCCTTGGCGGCGCACCATAGCTTGTCCCCTCCCTAACTGTTTTTGAAATGAGAAAATATGCAAGAGAATTCAAGCCCATGTACATCATATTCTATTTTTGAGTTGAAGCTTGGAGCGTTGTGGTGACAAGTAATCTACATGGATTTCCTCTTTTGGACAGTTGTCCCCACTCTTGGTAATCATTCGTCCTTCCCTCGTAATCAACACCCAAATATTCATGATATATTCACATTCCATGTGACATATCCACATTTCATGAGTTAACAACACCAACTTTAGTTCAGTAGCCAAGGGTGGCCAAGTTAATTGGCCATCTCCAGTCTTATTAAAACATCCTTTCTTGACCTATACACAATTTATTCATTTTACACATAGAGAGGAGGTGAGAGTTTCCATGCCTGAGACTAACTGTGGATCAAAATGCTCCACAGGTTTGGATGATTGAGTTTGACTGTATATCATTAATATCAAGGGAGTATACCCTTTGACTTATTTTTTATACATATCTTCATTTTTTATGATACCCTGACAGTTGCTTTTATTTTTTATGTACAAATGCCTCTATGATGTCCATGAATTTGTTGGTGGTGGAAATAATCCCTGAGAATGATTTCTATTCTTAATAGTTTAAAACAAGGCTTCATCATCCCTTTTGACGAGGGAAAAAAATAATATCAGTGATATTTGTGGTGTTTTCACAGCCATCTACAGGAGGATTTTTCTTCCAGTAGTAGTCCTTTTAATTTCCCTTACAGGCTTTAGTTTGCATGAGAGTCTCGAGGGAGATGATGAAAGGTCATGCAGAGAGTGTTAGGGTCATGAAGGAGTATTTTAGACATTTGTAGAAATAAAAATGATGGATTTTGTGTGTTTTTTTAAAAGTAGGGCAGAGTGGAGAATTTGGGTGAATTATTGGTGAAATATAGTGGATAGGTGATGGATGGATGATGGAAAGAATTGGATATCAGTATTCATCATTTATTAGAGCCATAATTTTCTTTTTGGTTTTCCTCCTTCTTGGATCTCCCTCCTATAGCTTTACAAGCTCGTCCTGTAGCACTACAAGACCTTCTTGTAGCAATACAGGTCTGTTGGAGAGGGGTCCCCTAAGGCACAAATTTCAAAGATCTATTTTCGGTAATATTGTATTTGCGCGTTGCACAAAGGGATTCAAAGGGATTTTGGGTGGTCAAAGTCCCCTAGGTGTAAATTAACATAAATGTATATTATGGGCCTCAAATCATAGTTTGAGACCATAGTATCTACGTGCTAGGTGCATATAAATAGATAGAATATGTCTAAGCTAAGTAGTTAATGATTGTGGAAGATAGTTTATGTTTTTTTCTTACAAATAGTGTATAAGAGTTCATCATGTTAGGGTTGGGTAAAAGGCTCCTGTTGGTTGTCTGTGTGGAGACCTAGTCCTGGCTGTGTGCGGACTCCACTAGCTACGTGCGTGGAAGGGTTTTTGTAAGGGCTTAGTAAGGGCTATTGTGTAAGGAAGATTGATGTTTTGAATGATATATCTAGAGATAATATAAGGAATTTTTTTGGAAAACTTCTTGTGTTACGCATCTATGATATTTACTATTATGCTTTGATGAGATTGGACTATTTTTTCACTTACTGATGAATGTGTAGAGCTAATTAATATTCATATGCATGAATATTGACTTTTTTTAAGTAAGAACAATATTTGGTCCTGATCTGTTATCTGCGCTCAAGAAAACCCTAATTCTATGATACCATCTCTATGTTCTATTATAATATATTGCGCAATATCTTTGGATACCTTACAAGTAAAGTTTGATACATAATAGATCTGTTTAAGTCTTTAATGTGTTGTAATTTGGATCGACTTCTATTCTATTTACCTGTGTCAAAGAGGTAGAAACTCTGTAGAAATCTATTAATAATTTTGCAATCTTTGTGCACACATTTGTATAATTTTTCTATGGGCTTTTACCAAGAAAAACTCATCTATTTATCCCTCAGGGTGTAGAAACTTGGTTTGAGCACCCCCCCATACTGCTTCGGGTGAGACTTTGGTATGTGCAAGCAGATCAATGCCGAAAGGGCCAGTAGTTGAAGGGTTTTTTGGTTTTCCTATAACTCTGAACATGGGTCAGGACCCTTCAAACCAAAAAATGGTTCCGTTTTTGGGACCAGGATCATCATTTTGAGGGAGATTTGATGTTGTGGTAGCCATCGCAAAATGAATTACACTATTGGCTAGATAGAAATATCTCGGAGTTTGCGCTTCAAGAGAATAAGAGAAATAAGATATATTTTGAACAGTGGATTGGAAAATATATCTATACAGAAGTGCATGATATTTTCTTTAGATCCTTTGCATTTAAGCTTTAGGAATGGTTGTCATGCTTAGCTGAATTCCACTACTGTATAAGAGATGACCCAGTTACTGAGTGGACATATGAAATGATCCAAAAAGTAAATAACTTTGATAATAATATTACTTGCATGGTATATCATTGGATTGATTGGCTCTTGGGTAGCTTTGTAAGTGAATTTTATATTGATGAGTTTGTGTCCTACTCAGAATTAGAGCTAAGGTTTTTCAAAGGCCCTAGAGGTAAGTTTCTTCTCTCATTGAAATTGTCACTAAAGGTGCTATTGTGTGAAAATGGTTTTATATGTGAACACGCTGCTTGAATACATCAAAAGGGTCCAGCTACACGCAATGGAAAAATTTGCTACAAATATTCTGAAGAATTCCCCTATAGCCCTCTGAAGCTTTGATCATTAAGGCACAGATCAAGCAGACTGTGTCTTGTGGACAACTGGCACTAGTAGAATTTTGGGACCTGCACTCCCTCGCAGGACCCTCCATATCCTCAAACTTCAGACAAATGCACTCCATGTTGAGTCTTTTGGGATACTACAGAAAGCACATTCCCTATTATGAATTGATAATTGAGTCCATGACCAGATTGCTCCGCAAAAGTGTGACATTCCATTAATATGATAAATGTCAAAGATGTTTGTAGTTACTCAGGGATATGATGGATACCATGTGATATACTTTGAAGTACCTGTTCAACAAGATTGTGTTGGGGGGGAGGATCTCCTGATGGTTTTTATTGTTTGAGCAATATGATTTTCAGATTGTGGTAAATCCTGGATGCCTAAATTATGGGCCATATCACTTATCGCACATTGAAACTTGTGAAGAACCAAACAACCTACAAGATGGCTTTCCCTATGTGAAATTGTTTTCTATAAAGGTAGTTTATGAACATTTCTTGGATATCATTCAATTATTGACTACTGGACGTGAAACTAATGAATATACAGTCCAGCAGAAGAAAGAACTCGCAGCGCGTGCAATTAACTTCACCATAATCACTGGGTAATTGTACAAACTAGGTGTATATGAAGTGTTGTGCAGGTATGTCCTTGAGTATGAGAGACGTGAAATTCTGGATGAAGCCCATGGTGGAATCGCTGGGGGTCACTATTCCGATAAGGAAACGACCAAAATATTTTGTGGGTTGGCTTCTGGTGGCCCACATTGCATAGTGATGCTATCGCACATTGTTGCACATGCGATGTTTTCCAAAGTATAGGAAATCCCTTGCGTCGATACGAAATTCCCCTGCAACCCTAGATGGCCCTGCAGGCTTTTGAAAAATGGGCTATTGATTTTTTCGGCCCTATCAATCCCCCCAGAAAGAAAAGTGGCACTCAGTACATCATCACAGCAACGAATTATGTCTCCATATGGGATAAAGCCAAACCTATAATGGAATACACTACCGATACCACTGCATAATTCATATTTGAAAACATTGTGACATGGTTTGGTTGCCACAAGATTCTGATCAGCAACTAGGGCACGCATTTTATCAATTTAACCATCGACACACTCATAGAAGATTTCAAGATGCATCATTAGAAGAGTACTTCGTACCACCCCCCATGCAGATGGAGAGGTTAAAGCATTCAACAAAATATTGGAAGCGATGCTCACTAAGGTATATAATGCTAACACAAATTATTTGGATGAAGAGGTACCTATGGTTCTCTGGGCGTAAAAGACAACTTGTAAGAATTTGAAGGGACAGACACCTTTCAGACTGGTGTATGGGTAAGAGGTTGTGTTTCCAATGGAATTCATCATCCCTAGTCTGTGCATTGCAGCTTTTACAGATATGGCATAAGAAGATGCTCTAGCAGAATGGTTGGAACAACTGGTTGCTCTGGAAGAAGATCGGTTTATTGGAAATTATCACCAACAAGTCAAAAAGGAACATGAAAAATCATGGCTTGATCGACACATCAAACAAAATGTATTCTAGGTTAAGGATTTGGTCTTATTATATGACATTAATTTTGCACACCACCCCGGGAAATTGTGAATGCACTAGCTTGGCCCTTATATTGTGAAGGAAATCTCTTATGCCACTGTTGTGCGCCTGGCCACCTTGAATGGTCAATTCCTCCTCAGATATATTAATGGAATTCTCTTGAAGTCATACAGAGACAACCCTGTGCCCACGCCTCAGTGAGTCGGGATGAGTCACATGTTTGTGTTAGGGGCCTATTGGAGTGAGGTCCCCTGAGGCAAAAGTTTCAAAGCTCCATTTTGGATAATATTTTATGTTCCTATTGTGAAAGGGGATTCAAAGGTCTTTGGGGTGGTCAAAGTCCCATATTTTGGTGTAAATGAGCTTAAATATAAATTTTTGGCCTCATATTAATTAATACAATGGATATGAGGTGGATGGATGGAGGGATGGATGATATCTTGTAGGTTTTGGCCTATAGCCATGAAATCTTCCACTATGTGAAATCCTACAAAATAACAGAAAAGTTAGCAGACGTGGTAAGCTTCTTCCTTGTGCTTTTCTTTTCTTTTTCTTTTTTTTTATTGAGACAAGTAGGTTGCCTCAGAGGATTTTTTCAACCTACATGCCTACCCTAGGTGCCTCAAAGGAGGTTTACAACTAGGGATATTTATTACATTTCTCTATTTTCTTTTTTTTCTATTGGGCTTCCTCTGAGAGGTTTCCAACCCTAGAGTTGGCCTCAGATGCCTCATATATGTTTTCATCTAGACCTTTTTTTATTATTTTTTTCAAAATTATAGGAGTGTTGTGCACTGGAAGCTATGAAACTCCTAATCACATTTAATTCTTTGTTGAATAGATTGATAAATTCTTCCTTTGATAGAGGTATTCTATATAGCTTCAACCTATTACCATTTAAAAGAAAGGGAATGTGTCCCTCATCAATGGTTCTGATCTGGATAGATCCATTTTCATGAAATTTTATACTAGGTATGTACCCAACCATCTTCTAAATAGTTTCCATTTTAAATCCTTGAACCTAGAATCATATAACATGACCCAAACCCCTTCTTCAAAAGTGTTTTCCTTGATAAAATTTTCATGCCAGACCTTCCTTTGCAATTGTATAACTTCAGTGCGTAGGAGAAATTTCATTATAAACTCATCCAAGCCATTTAGTTTGAGCAAGGTTTCTTATTGTGCTATGGTGACATCTAAGTCCAATTGGGTTGTGTGGCTCTCAAAGTGTTATATTCAAACTCAATAGAGAGAAAACATTTCTTCCCATAAACGAAATCATATGGAGTGAACTGATTGGTTGTCTTCCAAGTGGTATTATAGGCCCAAGTGGCCTCCACTAATATGTATGCACAATATTTCTTGATGCTAACAATCTTGGTGAGGATGCTCTCCAATGCATTATTTGTGACCTCTACTTGCCTATTTACTTGAGGGTGATAGGTAGTGGATGTCTTGTATATGATATGGTGTTGCCTCATGAGATCCTCAATCTATTTGATGTGAATTTTTCTCCTTTATCGGTGACTATATCCCTTGGACACCCAAACTTGTACAAAAAAAATTCTCTAAAAAACTCAACTAATTTATGCTTGGTTGTTGCCTTCACTTCCTTTTTCTTAGCCAAATTTTTCATGTAGTCAGTGCAAAAAATGATGTACCTATTTTTTCCTGATGGTGGATCAATTAGCCCAATGAAATCCATGCCCCAATTGTAAAATGGCTCTAAGGCCACTTCATGTTGTAAGGCAATCTCATCCTTTGTTATGGGTTTGCCCATCCTCTGGCACTGATCAAATATGGTGGTCAATATTCTTGTATATTTATGTAAAGTAGGCCAACAGTAACCATCTTGTAGAACTTTGAAGTTTGTCCTCTTAGCAGCAAAATGACCCCCACAAGATCCATCATGGCATGATGAGAGTATGTAAAATACTTCTTATTCCCTTACACATGTCCTCAAAATCTAATCTAATCTCATTTTGAGAATGTTTCCCCCAATACAAGTGAAAGGGATGCTTTTCCTCACAATATTTTTGTTCTCCTTGGTAGGCATATTTGGAGGAAACCTCCCAACAACTAGTTAGTTGGCTATGCCAGTAAACCAGGGAGAAAGACCCGAGATAACAAAAAGGTTCTCATACGGAATTTTATCATGAAGCATCTGTTCATTACCTACAGATAGATTAAGTCTAGACAAGAGATGTGTAACCACATTTTCTTTCCCTAGTTTGTCAATGATAATCAAGTGAAATTGTTGTAATAATAAAAACCATCTAATTATCCTAGCATTCAAATTAGGATTATTGATAGAATACTTAATAGCTACATGATCATTATGAATAAAAGTTTGATATCAAGTGATATAGTGCTTGAATTTGTTCAAGGAGTCTACTACAACTAAGAGTTCTTTTTCAATGTCAGTTTAGTTCAATTTAACTTTAGAAAAAATTTTACTAATGAAATAAATGGCATAGGTAAAATTATTATCTACTTGTCCCAAGGCTTCCCCCATAGCTTTGTCTGATGCATCAGTATGGATATGGAAAGGTCGTGCCCAATTGGGACCCCTAAGAATGGGTGGAGTGATTAGTTTTTATTTTAATATCTCAAGGGCCTCCTAGAAATTACCTATCACAAAAAACTCGAATCCTTCGCCATCAATCTAAACAATGGTGAAGCCACTTTACTAAAATATTTGATAAACCTTATATAATACGAAACTAAAAAAAATAAAATCCTAACATCTCTCTACTTTTGAGGGGTAGGGGCACTTTAGATGATAGAAACCTTGTTTGGGTACACCTTTATCCCTTCTTGAGATATGGAATGGCTAAGGAGAGTCCCTAAATTCATTATGAATTCATATTTCTCAGGGCTCAATGAGAGATTAATCTCAATACAGTTCTTTGTGAATTTACCCATCTTAGAGAGAGCCTCCTAGAATTCACATGCATAAGGAGTGAAATCATCCATGTATATCTCCACAAAGTCATGCAGAATTTCAACAAAGATACTCAAAAATTTCCTATGAAAAGTAGTAGGAGAATTGCATAGACTGAATGGGAGGACTCTATGAGAAAAGGTACCCCAAGGACATGTAAATGTGGCCATATCTTGGTCTTTAGGGCCAATCTAGATTAGATTGTAACCACTAAATCATTACAAGGAAGAAAATAATTTCTTTCCTCCAAGACAATATAGGACTTGATCAATGAAGGGCAAAGAGAAGTGGTCTTCTTTTGTGGCATTTTTAAGTTCTTTGTAATCAAAATAGGTCCCGCAATTCCTACTCTTCTTTCAGAATATGACTAGAGGGAACACCCACTGACTATTTGAGATGGAGTATATGAACCATGCATCCAATAACTTTTGTAATTCTTCCTTCTCTATGTACTTAAGGGCTAGATTCATTCTCCTTTGGGGTTGGTGAAAAGTTTTGTATCCCTCTTTGATGTAAATATGATGAGTACAAACTAAGGGATGTACCCATTTCATTTCTCTATAATCCCAAGAAAAATTATCTAAGTTTTCTCTCAATATCTTGCACAATTGTTCTTCTTGTTTAGCTGAGAGAGAGGGGTTGATATTTAAGGTTATGTATGGGCCAAGCTCTACAATATTGACATGTTCAGGACTTGAGTTGACCAAGAATAACTCATTCCAAGGACTACTCCCAAATTCTTTTACAAATTCATCCTTTGGGATGGTAGTGGAAGGTTGGTAATGAAGGATATGGTCAATGAGGTCATATTTATCAGTTTTCCACCCTCTACAATACATATTTGGTATGGTGTTGTGTGATACATTTAATCCTCTTCCTTATCCTCTAACCACAAGGGTAGAACATGTTCAATAGAAGGATGAGTAGGAGGATATAATATCAAATTTTTTTATAAGGGTCTATTCTTAATATTCATGTTCCAAGCCCTACAAATAATATAGGCATTAATGGTGGTCAACCGAGGTCTTCCTAAGATAATAGGATAACCATTAAACAGTTTTTGGGCCGGAGAACCAAGAAATGAGTAGGATACTCCCACAAGTTTATGGATGCCATGACATCCTCGACAAATCCCTTAGGAGCTACTATGGATCTATCTACAAGTTGCCGCACTATGGTGGTCCTTCTCAAAGCCCCTTGGATGTTTAGCTTTAGCATGGTTTCATTTTTCATCACATTGATTGCATCTCCAAGATCAAGTAATATACGAGGGAAAATGATTCCATCAATGTGCAAATCCACTATTGGGATTCCAACATCTAGGTATTTTGGAAAAATCACTCTCCCTAACATAAAATCACATAATTTTCCAACAAAATTTATGGTGGGGATGTCTCTTATTTATCCCAAGATTTTTGAACCATTTCTCCATGATAATATTATTATATATGGAAACATCCTTAATATCCTAGAGAAGGGGCATCTTGACACATAAATTCTCCAATTCCCCTAGAAGTTCAATCTCTTCCAGGGTGTGTTGGCTAGGGTGGATCAATATTTCAGGAAAAGGACATTGATTTACTTGAGGGGCACTCTCTTTCTCTTCTTATTTAAGCTCTTCAAATGGAGAATATGTATGGTTATCCAAGAGTAGTCTCTGAAACTGAATGTTGATCTCTTGGATTTCCACAACATAAGTAGGATAATATGTCTCTCCACTATAGAACTTATGTGATTGGTTTTTGTTCAAGTTTGGATTAGGTTGAGCATGAATTTTAGGTTGCTTAGGTGGATTAGGGTGAATGAGCTTTGTTTTAGGTTGGGGTGGACCAATAAAGCAATAGGTTCATTTATTTGAGGCCTCCACCCTAGTCATGGGTTACTGCATTGAGGAGGTTGGGGATGATATGGTTACAAAGGATGGTTGAAAGGTTGAGGAGGATATGGAGTATCATAAGGCCAATATCTAAGTGTCAGCCATGATGGATGAGTGGAAGAGTAACAATGTTGCAAAGCTACATTCTAACTTAAATTGTAATTGGAATAAGGTGCACCTTGCATGCCCTATTGGAATGGATGAGGTCCTTGAGGCCTCCTTTGATTAATGAAGAAATTTTGCTCTTACCCACCTTGTACCCCTTGGTATACAAATTTTAGGCCTGGTAAAAAGGTTATTTGTATATTTAATGGTTTTCCCAATAGACTTTGTAGGCTTGTATGAAATTCATTGGGCATTCATTCGACCCAAGGTGTCTTCTCGTGCATCTAGGGTAGAAAATAACTAAAGCCCTCTCTAATTCCTTTTTTTTTCTCTTGATTTTCATGGTATTCATATGCAATGAAAACGTATGCATCATTTCACTCTTAAAATCCTCCAACATGTTCCCTCTATTTTTTTTATGGATATTGTGGAGGGAGAGGAACTAGCGAAGCATTGACTAGCCCTACCCTTCTTCCTGGAATCCCTAGAGTGATTTTTTAACTTATTTTTGATGTCATCATAGGATAATTGATAGATATATCCTCTATAAAACATGTTGAGGGTTTCCAAAACTTCCTCATTGATCCCTCGGAGTATAAATAACTTGAGTGACTCGGGATCAAGAGTACAATTGGCCTCCTATATGTAATTTGAAACCTTTCCTCATAGTATTATAAATATTCATCAAGTCCCAGGGTCATCCTAAAGATTTTTTCCTTGGTTTATGTGGACCTACAATATTCCTTGTACTTTTTGTTGAAGGACTCTTACATTTAGGCCTAGTTAGTGATGTTTCCCCGAGGCAGACCAATAAACTAGCACAAGGTTTCATCCTTGAGGGCATAGATGAAAGGATTGAGTTTTTTTTCATTAGAGGCATAGTTATAGGTCCAACAAAAAAAATCAAATTCAAACACGAAGGTGTCAGGATCCTTAGAGGTTAGGACATGGAATTATGTAAGGGAAGAAGAGGTAATGATCTTCATTCTAGCATCTCCATTGGTATAAAAATAAGGAAATGGGTACTGGAAGTTATAAGTAATAAATATGTGTGGACAAAGCAAGGAATAAATCATGAAGTGAAACCATGTAAAGAGACAATTATCATCTGGAAACCAAGAAGATGTGACTAGGAGATCTCATGGGAAGATATGTAGACTCTGATATTATGGTAAAGAAGAAGACCCTTGATAAAAATTATCTTTAGGAGATGTGTCGATGTGAATAGAGGATGCCAATGCATACAGGAAGATGTCATGGTGAAAGATCATCACTCAGGTAACTTCTGATTTAAAATTTGATATGGATATGTTTATTTGGATGGTTTTTTGTAGGGATGCCAATCATGTCAAAGGATGTAAGATACCTTGAGATATGGTTCGAAGTAAAGTAGCATGGCATAAAGGTGGACCAGATGAGGAAGACTAATGAATCACTTTCTGATACTTGACATGACTCGTGGATGAAATTGATGGATGATATGTGCCCTATGAATCCAAAAGTTTAAATTCTCAATATCATGACATCGAGTGGAGGAATTCTTCATGAGCAGTTGGGTGTCTCATTGTTACTACTGCAAGTCCCTAGTTGAGAGGGAGCCTAGTTGTAAGTTTCTTTCTTGGAAGAAACTTGAAGTATATCCTTCCTGAGTTAAGAGGGAGTGACATATATGATTCTCTAATTCATGTGTCATGCACTAGACCAGGACTAACAACGATAATTATTAGTGAAGGACATGTGGAGAAAATGGATAGACACATCATTCTGTTCTTTGCCTGGGAAGATAGGATGGTGTATTGGTTAATCATCTAGCATCTGATACTTTTTGAGAATGAGATAGGGAATTAAAGATAAGAGTAGTCAAGGACCAATATTATTTGAGGGCTAGCTATGCAAGAGTATAATATTCCAACATGGTTATACTCTAGGAACACCTGGGTGGAGTATTTACCTTGGAGATAAAGTGACTATGATGTCTATAAGTCATATGTCTAGCCAACATTGTAGCTCTTTGTATTGTTGAGAAATGGGGTTGTTAGTTAAGGACTTGCACTAGGACACTGTTCGTTGATATGATGTTATACAGATGTGATTACCAATCTGATTCTTCTTATGAGATTCTTCAGATTGAAAGTGATGTATAAGTTATTAAACACGCATGTATATATTGCATTCACCTCATCTAACAATGTACTAAAGTTAAATAATTAATCACTTCTACAAATATTTTGTGGAATTAAAAACACAATCACTAATCACATGAACATGAAGAAAGATAAATGACACACAACACATATAATTTCTTGGGGAAAGCTTACAGCTAGAAACCCCACTATATTCTATTGTATATTAAGCATGGATCATGAAACAAATAAAATGTAAATTTTCTCACAAGAGCCTCCAAAATTCATCTATCTATCTCACACTGTCATATGAAAAAATGACCAACACATATCAAATTCTTAGCCTCCAGACAACCTTCCTTGCTTGTGCAATCCCTGATGGTAAATATCCCTAAAAGATATGAATTCTTGCTTTCCTTGACAATACAATTATCATGGGCAGTCCAATGGGTGTTTTCTTGCATGTATGCAAGTAGATAATCCTAAAACTGATAGTCAACCTCCCTTTCACCTACAACTCAACTGGCTCTCCACTAGATCTAGCATGCATGAAACTAATAATAGTAAATCCTCAGTTGCATGTGAGATCATTGATTGTGAATTAATTAATATTTAATTCACTTGATCTCTCACTAGTGTATCTTAAGTTACAACTAGCACAACTGATTCTAACTCACTTAATTGAGTTTAACTATTTACAACTTGCACCAACTCATGCACCACTCCACTTTGAACTCTATTACAACTAGAATTACTCTGCATGTCTCACCAACCAACCTCTAACTCGAAATACACTAGCTAACTAAATTTATCACTTTCATTTAACTCATTCAAGTACACATTGAGAATATATTACAGTTTAAGGTCCATATTAATTAAGGGATAATCAAAATATACATGCACCCAAAAATATCACTGTGGGCCCCACCCAGGTATGGGTGCTTAATGCAACTAGGTGCTAAATGCACCCAAGTGATTAATGCACTAGGAATGGGTGCTGAATATTATTCTTGAATATCAACACTCCCTCTCAACGAGAAAAGGATCATCCTTCACCCCGATCCTGTCTATATGGTATTCAAATTTTTCCTAGTGAGCACTTTCGTCAGAATATATACATCCTGATCTTCTGTGGGAATGTATAGCAGCAACATGATCCTTCTTTGCAAAAAATATCTAAGATGATGGTAACAGATATCTATATTCTTTGACCTATCATGGAAAATGGGATTAATTGAGAGTTTAATGCAACTCTGATTATCACAATAAATCACTGTCAGATCCATCTAAGAACCAAACAAACCAACCAAGGTCTTTCTCATCTAGATAGCCTCACGTGTAGCTTGAATTGCTTCCATGTATTCTACTTCCGCTGAACTGAGTTCCACAGATCGTTTCTTCCTGCTGTACCAGGAAAATATTGTCGATCCCATGCTAAATATCCCTCTTCATGTGCTTTTTCTATTTGATGGACTGCCATCCCAATCTGCATCCATGAAACCATGCAACTTCACTCCATCCGTCCTTATGTACCATAGACCATGCTCTGATGTACCTTTTAGGTATCTTAAGACTTGCTTCCCCATCTTCCAAAAGAGCTTGGTAGGCTTAACCATAGCTTGCCTCAGCTAGTTAACTATGTAGAAAATGTTTGGTCTCATGTTCACTAGATACATTAGTGAACCCACTAACTATCGATAGACAGTAGCATCCACTACCTCTCTAGAAGTAGCATCCTCTTTCCTCCAATTTCCTGGAATAGGAGTATCCATGGGCTTGAAGCTCTCCATGCTGAACTTACCCAATATATCCTTTGCATACATTCCTTGAGACAAAAAAATTTCACCATCCCGTTGCCATATTTCCAATCCAAGGAAATAATGAAGGAGTCCCATTTACTTCATTTCAAAATCCCGTGCAAGATCCTCCTTTCATGAGTGTATCAGTTGCTCATAACTAGTCAAAATTAGATCATCAACATAAATAACAATGATAAATAGCTTACTCTCAACCACAATCTGGTACAGGTTTGCATCTGCTTCACTTTTGGTGAAGTGCAGTCCAGTGAAATAGTTGTCTATCTAAGTGTACCAAGCATGAGGTGCTTGCTTCAGCCCATACATCACTCTTTTGAATCGGCACACATGTGACTCACTGTTGAAGATCTCAAAATCTTCAGGCTGCTCAATGTACACCTCTTCTTCAATGATCCCATTGAGAAATGTAGTTTTCGCATCCAACTGATGAATGCGCCACCCCATCTACATTGAGAATGAAAGGATGGATCTTATGGAAGAGTACCTTGCGTCAGGGTACAAATTATCATCATAATCTATCCCCTTGATATGTGAGAATCCCTGGGTCACAAATCTAGCCTTCTGTTTCTCCACACTACCCTCAGCATCTTGCTTTACCTTGTAGAACCATATTGAACCTACCATAGATTTGTTAGCTAGTCTTGGGACTATCTCCCATGCAATGTTCTTAACAATGGAGTCATACTCCTCCACCATTGCATCAACACAAGTAGGATGTTATACTACTTCTTGAAAGGAAGATGGTTAAGTCACAACACATTTTCTCATAAGATCCATGTATCCAGTAAATCAGTGAGGATATTGTCTATTTCTACACTGTGAAGTAGGGGCTCCTACATTCCATGCAACATCAAGTCTCAGCCTATCAGCTTCCACGGTGAGCCTTATGCCATTTTTTATGGATGGATATTCATGAGTGATTTCATGTACTCCATGAACCTCCTCATGTGACTGATCCACATCTTGATACTCATCCTTGGGAACCAAATGTTCCTCCTCTGCATGCAAGTCCAACTCCCTCTCAAGGGACAACCTCATGGATTTCTCCTCATCAAATTTGATATCCTGTCGCATAACAAGAATTCCGATGTTTGAAAAATATAAACGATAATTATGGGGTGCTTTTTTGTACCCTAAAAAATTCCCAACCTCATCTGTTGGTTCCAGCTTCTTCCCAGCATGCTTGGTCACATGCACATAAACAAATGAGCCAAAAATCTTAAAGTGTGAAACATCGGGTTTCTTACCAGTGAAAGCATCTTCAAGTGTACTCATGCCAAGTACTCTATGAGGACAAAACGTTTGCACATGTACCACTGCATTGCATGCTTATGCCCATAAATTTATTTGTAGGCCTTGATCATGCAACATCGCTCATGCAACACCCACAATAGTTATGTTATTCCTCTCCACAACACCATTCTGCTATGGGTTATGAGGTGTTATGAGTTATCTTCGAATTCCTTATTTGCTGCAGAAGTTATTGAATTCATTAGAGATTTATTCTCCACCATTATCACTCCTAAGAGCCTTCACTTGCTTCCCCGACTCTTTCTCCACCAGTGCTTTAAACTCACAGAACTTAGAGAATGTTTGATCTTTCCTCTAAATGAATAAGATCTAGCACTTATGAGAAAATTCATCAAAAAATATTACATAGTACTTATGTTTTGTTGTTTAAGCAGCCAAGAAAGGACCACACATGTCTGTGTGAACTCGCTAAAGGATTCCCGAAGCTCGGTTTTCCTTTTCATGAAAGGTGGCCTTTACATATTTTCCCACAGTACATCCCTTGCATGTGTCTGATGATGCAAGTGTACCCCTAGGAAGACCAGTAGAAATATGTTGCATAACTTTCAAGGATCTATGGTGAAGATGACCAAATTTCATGTTCCATAATTCGCCCTCATCTCGGCTCACCACTTGGTCTGCGTTGCCCATCATTTTTGCGCAACCATCTACCTCCAATTTCTACAGATTATTAACTGGAGTCCCTATCCTCTTGGCTTGACCCATTGTTTTATGTTGCAAGAAATATTTTCCATCACTAAAAACAACGTCATAGCCTCTATCCTATGACATTGCAACTGCGACCAAATTTTTCTTCAGACCTAGTACATGCATTGCATATTTTAATTCAAATGGATTACCTGGATCCCTCTGAAAGGTAATGGTACCAATAGCATAGTACGGTCTGTCGTTGCCCATTTCAGTATGCATTTAGAGATATTTCTCCTCCAAGTCACTGATAATTTCCTTATCTTCCATCATGTGAAAGGAAGCGCCATTATCCAAATACAAAACGGATCCCAATGCACTGGACACCATGCATGCGATCAATGAGAAGTCAAGCTAGAATTTTTAGGCAAGGGCCTCACCAGCTGCAGATCCAACAACCTTCTTTTTCTTCTTCTTTTTTGGAAAATTAGTAGAAAAATGCCCATGATTGTGACAGTGAAAACATTTCACATTGGACATGTCCTGCTTCTTTCCATTCTTGAACTCAGATTTTGAATGGAATTTCTTCTCCTTCCCTCTCGTCAGCTTGGAAACCAAAGAAAAAACCTCTTCATCCTCATTCTTAGATGAAGATACATCTCCGCTATTCCATCTGAAGTCCTCTTGCACAAAATCCGACCACAATTGTTCCCAATCTGCAAATTTTTACCTTCCATTGGAAGAGTCTTCATAACTATGCCAACTCCTGGGAAGTCCTAGGAGAGGAAAGCTCACCAAATCATCATAAGATACTATTATTACCACACTCCCTAGTTTATCCCAGCATTCGAAAAACTTTGTGAGATAATTTGGAATGGTGTTGCCCTTTTCCATCTTGATCTTCGTGAGTTTAGCTTTGAGCGTCAATAACCCAGGTCACTTCTCCTTTGGAATAGATCCATCAAAGCCTTCCACATTGCATATGGTTTGGCTTTCCCATGGAGGCTTGAGACAATGTGGTCTCGAACTCCCTCCAAAAGTATCATCTTCACCTTTATCACTTTATTTTTCCATGCATCAATATTTGTAGCATCTGGCTTAGGAACATATTTGTTAATGAATTCCTTCAAGCCATTATCTTCGAGTATTACCTCCATCCTATCATTCAAATAAATGTAGTTCGAGCTACCCTCAAGTGCATACTCTAACCTCAAGCCATTGAAAGTCATTTCAATCCTGAACAATCTATAGCACCAAGAAATTATTTCTGCAAATTCGAATTCTATCCAGTCACAAAATCAGCTCTTGCTTCAGTTCTGAAATTTTCTGTGCTCCGATACCACGTAGAAATTATACAAAAATAATGTATATCTTGGATTCACCAAATATAATGATTTACCAAAGTTAAATACTGAATCTCTTCTACAAATATTTTGTGAAATTAAAAACACAATCACTAATCACATGAACATGAAGAGAGATCAATCGCACACAACACAGATAATTTCCTGGGGAAATCTTACAGCTAAAAGCCCCACTATATTCTATTGTATATTAATCATGGATAATGAAACAAACATAATGTATTTCTCTTCTCACAAGAGCCTCCAGCATTAAAATATCTTTCTCACACTGTCATATGCAAAAATGACCAACACATAGCCAATTCTTAGCCTCTAGACAGCCTGCCTTTCTTGCGCAATCCTTGATGGTAAAGATCCCTAAAATATAGGAATCATTTCATGCCTTAACAGCGCAATTATCATGGTCACTCGAATGGGTGTTTTCCTACATGTGTGCAAGAAGATAATCCTACAACTGATAGCCAACCACCCTTTCACTTAGAACCCAGCTAGGTCTCCACTAGATTTGACATGCATCTAGCTAATAATAGTAAATCCTGACTTGCATGTTAGATCACTGATTGTGAATTAATTAATATTTAATTCACTTGATCTCTCACTAGTGTATATTCAGTTACAACTAGCACAATTGATTTTAAATCACTTCACTAAGTTAAAATATTTACAAATTGCAACAACTCATGCACCACTGCACTTTGAACTCTGTTACAACTAGAATTACTCTACATGTCTCACCAACCAGCCTTTACCTCGAAATACACTAGCTAACTAAATTTATCACTTTCAGTTAACTAAATCAAGTCCACATTCATAATATATTACAGTTTAATTTCCATCTTAATTAAGGGATTATAAAAATATACATGCACCCAAAAATAGCATTGTGGGCCCCACCCTAGTGTGGGTGCTTAATGCAACCAGGTGCCAAATTCAACAAGGTGCTTAATGCACTAGGCGTGGGTGCTGAATATTATTGTTGAACAAGGTCATACTCTGGGAAAACCGGGTGGAGTATGTACCTTAGAGAGACAATGGCTATGGTGTCTATAATTCATGTGTCTCACCAACATTGTATCCCATTGTATCGTTGAGAAATGGGGTTGTTAGTCAAGGACTTGCACTAGGACAATGTTGGTTGATATGATACAATATAGATGCGATTACCAACATGATTCTTCTTATTATATTATTCATATTGAAAGTGACCACGTACCATTATGAATACCTCCCTAGTGAAGAGGGAGTGTTGGAAAGTGTAACTAGGCTTGGTCTTCATATTGACTATGTAATTATGTATTTATGTAATAAAGAAGAAAAAGATAATAAAATGTATTTTTGTTATGATTGCTTCATGGGTTTCATGAGAAATCTTTTTATTATAGGTCAAAATAATTCTTCTTGATGTATTTTAGGGATTTTTCATAGTGTCATAAATGTACAATTAAGAGTCATGTATATGAAGAGTCTATAGAAATAAGTATGCTCTAATACCTTGTCAATGCTTGAATATATACCTCCATATAATGCTGGAGATCAACATTGAATATCTCCTCTAGAAATCCTATGAATCTATGGAAATTTTGGATTCCATACTCCTCAAAAAGTTCGCCTACAAACATTTGGAAGGGTCAGCCTAAAAAATAGGAAGAGTACATTATATAAAGAAAGGATCTGCGACTCATTTAGGAAAAATAGAATTTGGACAAGTCTGAAGTATTCATACATAACTACAGGAAGAATTAATATTATATACTGTGATAAAATGTGAGGATAAGAACGAAGGTTTGATGTGAGAAAGGTGATTTTCCAACCAAGGATAAAAGTAGGTAAGTTGGTGGTCTATCTCCGAGTTGCAGTGCGAGGAAAGAAGGAAGATAAATATGTGATTATCCCTGACTTACGGTATGAAAAGAGGATTATATATATCACAAAATGAGAAGCTTCAAGGACATGCGAAGCAAAGGATAGGGTCTAAGATAACCTTTTTTGTAATATTGTATGTAAAGAAGTCTATGGAGAGGCATTACTATTTTTTCATGCAAATTTCAAAGACGTGCTACAATAGTAAGAATGATATAATTTGTTTAAGGTACTAAGGAAAAATAATAATAAGTGGAGAAGAAGTGTTTGGGTAACTGAGGCTAGATCAAGAAAGATAAACTTAGAGACCGAGTTCTCTAGTAATGGTGCATGATAGTGTAGGTCAGTGTAGAAAAGAAGGATCAAATTAAAAAGTCAAGGAAGAAGCAGTGACAAGGTCTTGGAGGAATACATAGGTCAAGGCTCTGAGTCATGGTCATGGTACTTGTAAATTGAAATTCTATAATAATAATTCCTTGTGGGTTTTCCTCTCCAAGAGGGAGAGGTTTTGGCCCTGGCTTGAAGAGCCTATATTTTTGTTAGGTGTGTTTTGGTAATTTAATTGATGAAAGACATAATAAGCTAAGACGAGACTACATAAGTAAGAAAAGTTACCTAAAAAATAATTATAAAGAAGATAATTTTAATTAATCACCGCCCTAGCAGATTCTCAACACCATCTACCTAGTTCACACTTGTAAATTAGTGACCTACTTGCATCATATTTGCGATAAAGAAACTAGGCCTACTCTGTTTTCCTAGTGAATAAAAGGAAGCTTTGGAGTGGCCTAGGAGCTTCCCCTAATCATAAAATCATATTTGGGGGTAATTATTCATCTATATTAACTAAAAGTTGCAGTGGAGATCAAAACTCGTGAAGTAAATTTCTTCTATATGTTTACTACAAGTGGTTTCTATAGGAGCCTTTTATTGGTATAGGAGGGTCTGTAATTCTATAGGGGGGTTTTCGAGAGGGTTTCTAGGTTGGGAATGAGGTATCGAAGGTATGGATATATGGATCATAGCTGAAGAAAATAAATGGAGGATGGGGTAAGCCCCTATCCAAATTTAGTGCCTCAGAGGCCTGTCTTGCAGTATAATGAGTACCCATAGTGTCTTAGAGTTACTAGGTAAAATGAATGCGAAAAAATAATTTTGAATAAGGGCTTGAGATATGAGAAGAAGTGGTGAATGAGTCCAAGGTGTGGTTGAAGGAGGCTCCCTTCCCTGCGGATGGACACAGACCAGCATCTAGTCACACATCCATACACTGATCATTAATACAATAACAATGAATATCGTAGAAAATATTAGTTGAATTTAACTGACATATATTTTATGCTTCTAATCATTAGTCAAATCACAGATCTAGCTTCTAAACTATAGAAAAAAACTTTGAAGAAAGGAAATTATCATGCATCTACTTCCAATAACTCATAAACATAGTATTTTTGACTGAGACTATGAATCGTTCCAGCAAATATTCCATAGGAGAGGTGATGTAGAAGCTTAAATCACATCTTTATATAACAAAACATTTACTGATATGAAATAAGGTTATGATCTACTTAAAACTGAAATCATAACAATAAACACTTTCTAATAAATCATAAACATAATAGTTCTGGATTATGGTTGGGAATCCTTCCACTCATGCTCCCACAAGAGAGGTGATGTAGAGGTTGCAACCACATGTTTTGATGGATTAATCTCTACAGAAATCCAAGAAACTAAGAAATAATTGAAGCTAAGAGAAACAAAAATACATAAGAGGGACCTAAGCCACTGGGTTGGACCCAAAAATAAAAGCCTTAGGCATCCAAAAATATCTTAGATGTAACTGAATAGCTAGCTTCTCATTATCATAAAGTAAACTCCGTACACATAAAATAAAAATTCAAAATAATAGTGCAAACTCTTGAGCTCAATAGCTACCTAGTTGAAAAAAAAAACCTGAATCCTAATGAAATCTTCTGCTTGTTTATTTATACATGAGCATAGCTACTAGCATCTCCCTAGGAAATAGGAGTGATTGTCTCCTTCAACTCGAGAGTATTTAATTTTTTCCTTCATTAACTCTCACTTGCACTAGTAGTGGCTTGGCTCCGAATGACTTTGAGTTAATGAGAGAGATTTTTGTGATATTAGGTTGATTCAGGGAGTTATGGAGGTAGAAAAACCCCTATATTCTCTCCTTTTTTTATCCTTCAAACCCCTGCATGGAAAATATTTCAAAAATTCTCCAGTTCCCTACAATTAAAACAAATTAGTCGACATGCTATGAAAAACACATTTTATCCTTCTCACTAAGCATAATACAACTGAAAATGTGAATAAATGTGAGAGAGAGATAGTTCTAAGGCTGGAGGATGGCATCATGACCCTTATATTAATGTACCTATTCATGATCCTCACCACTGGCACCATGCTATTGTGGGCCATTTTAAATCCTTGAAAGGATGGGACTACTAGCATATATGCTAGTTTTACCTTCATTAGTTAGGGTTCATGATGTTTTCCATGTTTATTTACTTAAAAAATATGCATAGGATTCTAATCAAATGATTTATTGGTATATTCTACAAGTGGAACCAAAAGGAAATTTCTAACTAGAGCCAATGTTCCTTCTAGACCGAAGGATTCTCATGCTCCGAAATCGATCCATAGAGAAAGCCAAGGTACAATGGAAGCACTATGGGTCAAAGGAGGGCACATGGGAAATTTTTGGTGCCATGAAAGTTGATTATCCCTTCTTGTTTGGTGGTTAAGGAAATTATGTATAATTGTAAATATTGTATAGATATGTGTGTATAAATATCCATAAAATATTATATGTTACATTTTTATTCTATGTTGTATATGGGGATTTGAACACCGAGGGCGACTTTCCCTCAATGGGGAGGGGACTGTGATAGTCCCACCCAAACTCCTCATATAAGTTTCATTTTAAATGTATTCTAAATATTTTACAACATTTTAAATCAAGAAAATGGGACTTAGTCAAGGGAAATAGATTCCAGAGCTGGGGAGGAGGTTTCTTTCTTTAGACTTTATGGTTTCTTCTACATGAAAGAAATTTTAAATGCAAGACAACGATTAGAGGATGGTTGGTGCAGGAATTTATGAAGGATATCTTGAAGTTAAATGATATGCAAGAGAAATTATGTATGCCCATGTTGCTTGAGAAGAAACCACAATAAAAAATGACAGGAATTCTATGGAGTGACTGTGTAGTACAGGCTAGCAAGGAGATAACAATAATTGTGGCTAAGGGAGAGGCCAAGAAAATCTAGAAATGGGAGGAAAATCACATGGATATAGGAGGAGTAGATATAGAGGCTGAAAAAGAGTGCCATCGAAGGAAATATCCTGCAAGAGCTTCCAAAAAGGATCACTAAAGATAAGAGAAGAGAAGGGTATTAGCTTATGATCCATGCAGCATGTGTGTTGAGTTGATAGTTTGTGGAGCCATGTGACAGATTTGGGTAAATGGAGGTTTTGGGCTTAGATATGATCCCTAGAGCCATGGAACAACTTGGGTCCCAAGAGGTTGTGGGTTGGGATGAAATCTATGGAGTCCTGTAATAACTTTTGTCCCCTAGAGGTTGTGGGTTGACATAGCAGACTCTGAACCCTAGTAAAAACTTGGGAGGAGACCATCTTGGAGCATAATAAAAGGAAGAACAAAATGAATACTTATGTTTACCACCATAATGGTATATTGGATTATGGACTCACTAGAATGATATTAATAACTATTTGTGCACTTTGGGGTGAGATTGGGTGCCTCTGGACTCCTAGTGTCGATAAATAAAGTAGATGTTAGTTGGTGTGTTTTGAGGAAGCAAGTCCTTGTGAGTCCCTCATCTAGTGGTAATGGGTGTGTTAGTCCCAGAAGTAGAAAGCCTCCCAGATTATGGAATCTGGATCGGGAGTGAGTACTGCAAGTAACTGTGGCTCCAATTATCTATGGTTGGGTGGAGAGTCCCTGTCCCAAACTAATTTTCCCTGTAACTTCAAATATAGGTATATGTGTGTGCCATTTGGCTTCTAATGAATCATGTTGTTGTGTTGTAGATATTGGTTATGGATTCAAGTACTTCATTGTGTTTATTATGCTTGCATATGTGGTACATCTCCATGGGGATACGTTATTGGCACACACACAAACATTAACAATCACTACACACATTTTTTCTTTCAGCGCTCCAACACATTGATATATATATATATACATATACATATACATATATATATATATATATATATATATATATATATATATATATATATATATATATATATATATATATATATATATATATATATATATATTATGTTAGACGAAAAAAAATAATAATGTAGGGATTACTAATAACGATCACAGATGGTAGGATGCATAAGAGGCATAACAAACCACATGATAAGAAATACTTTGAAATCACATTTTGTTGAACCTGGATCTACACAAATTTTTGATACTGTGAAAGGAATCACATAAATAAATTATTAAGGAAGACACATAACTCATTACATATCTCGGTCGAACCATGAGAGCTTGACTTATAATTTGAAAAATAGTGGGTTGTGAGACACTTTTTATTAACATAAATATTACATGGAAGAAATTATGCATATTAGGGTATGTATTCGCTTGCATATCATTTTTTTTCCAAGTTAAAATTTGTTTTTCTACATGGAAAGAAATGCATTAATGACAAGGGGGGTTTCCCCTAGGATGAGTCAAGTCATCAACTTTTCCTAAATGGCCTTCACCTTGACATTCTCAGTAGAATCGATACCTATTTTTTGCATTTGTGGGTGGATACTGAGGCACCTGAAGGTTCCATATATTGCTATGGAGCTGATTTTTAGACTTGACATAGGTTCTAGTACCATCACCGTGTGGCAGGATTGGTAGGAACCTCTCAGGAGTCTGCACCAAGCCCATGGTAGGTAAGCCAAGAAAGAGTGCCTACAATGCCTTGAGTGGGGTTCCCTATAAGGGGAAAGGAAGTCTCATGGGAGAACAACCCATTGGAGAATATATCACCCAATTTCAGGAGGGATAATTTCAGAGATCACCATAAGAAGCCAGGGGAATCATCATAAAATTGTGGAGTACATATGGGAATCTACCAAATTCCTAAGAAAGAGCCATAGTTAGCAAGACTGGCTTGAAGAATACTTTGTGGCAATAGAGCTTGTAGCCAGGGAGGTTTCAGAGTTTTATGTTTAAGATATTGTACGATGCAGATTCTACGTCCCTTGATCGAGTCATGGAAGGAATTAGGAGGACGACCCTGTTGTAGTGTTGAGGAGTGAGGCCATGAACTTATAGGAAGTTTTGGAATATCCTTATCCTTTAGACAGTAAGAAATGTAGAGAAGTGAGGCTTCTGATTGGCAGAACACGATTATCCCTCATGTGATTGGTACAAATGACAAGAAAAAAATCCGTAGATCTTGAATCCTGAAAGATAATTTATTTTAGATTTGATGAATTAACAATAGAGGGAGATAGGGTTATGTCTAGAGATGGAAATGGAAATTTCTTCCATCACCCAGATCCGTCAGGCATCAAAGCTACTGGAAGTGACCAATATGGAGTCCCATAAGGTTAGAACCTCGAAGAGATGTGAGAATGATTTCTTAAATATCTATGAGTTTAAAGGGTTCCTATTTACTATGTAAAACTAAGTGTGAACCCCGTCATCAAGGGATCCCTCTCTCTCCTTAAACTAGAGAAACAAGAACTTATCATTAGGTAGAGATGAAATTAGCATGACAAATTGGAGGACATATGGCAAGAAGTTTGGCTATTTTTGGTACCCAAAGGAGTGACATACGGGTGATACATGGACCTCTCGCAAGTCGACACATGGTGTGGGTGATGTTGGCATAACGTCACCTGGGCGATGGTTAGACCCCAGATCTCATATTTTAGGAGGGATTAACTTGGGAGTTTGAGATATTTTAAGGGTCTCAAAGTCATGACATGCTAGCCATAAGGTCCGATTCCGAAGGGGTGGAACTCAACTTGAGAGTTTGAGGTGTTCCGAGGGTCAGAGGGTGATGACACGTTAGCTAGAAGATCAGATTCCAGGGGGAAACTAAAATTTAGATTTTAGGATGATCTAAGGGGCTAGAGTCATGACACACCAGCTAGAAAGTTGATATTGTGGAGGGGACTCCGGATTGAAATTTCAAGGTGTGTTGGGGTCCCAAAGTTGTAACGTATTAGTTAGTGAAAAAAATAATTTATTACCCCCTTCCTCAAATGTGAAATGGAGAGTTCAGGTACGTTACATATTTTGATTGAGGAATTTATGATTCTTCAATCCCTTTGTATTGAACTAGGACACCAACATCCTCATCATGGTTGACTCTCTCGTTAAAGCTAATATTTTCTAACAAGATTTCCGTCATTCTTCTTATGATATAATTTTCTCCAAAATACTCTAAAGTGCTTAACTGTTGCAGTTGTTCCATACCCTATTTCATATGGGGTTTTATAAATATTTGGTATGAAGTGTGATTTTTTCATGCGTGTATTTATTTAGCCAAAATTATTTTTGGTATGCTTATTTCTCCCATCATGGCTCTAGCAAGTTTTTTGACAAATATGTCGTCCCTCTCCATTACTCTATTTTATTGTATAGTCAATGTGATGGTGACCTATATATTGATGCCTTGAATCCTTTAAAAATTTATCAAAATACTTGAATGTAAAATTGCAACAATTATCAGACCTTCTACATTTGTTTTATAGTCTGTCTCATTCTCAACCATGAGCTTAAAATTCTTGAACTTCTTAAAGGCCTCTAAATTTTCTATTAAAAATGTTACCCATATCATTGTGATAAAATCATAAATGATAAGCATGAAGTACATTCTACATAAGGGTAACTTAGTTCTTTAAGTACCACACAATTCCATGTGTTCCAATTGCAATGGTATGGTTTTCGAGATCTCCCTAGATTTGAATGGAACATGTTCTTGTTTTCCAATCTGACAATATTTACAAATAGTGTTCTCTATCTTAGATATATTTGATATATATTTGACAAAATTCTTCCCACCTACCTTGATAATTTGATAAAAAATCAGATGTCCTATTCTTCAATGCCAAAACTATCTCTCATGGATATTTATCAAACAACATTGCTCTGCCTTTTATTTCAAAACATAGACATTACTATAATTTTTGGCATCTTTATATACTACATCTTCTATTCTTGAACACTTGATTTAAAAGAGATGCAGGAGCATCTTCTCTAAGTCAAAAATCCAAGTAGAAATCAAACCTTAGGGTCTTGACATTTCTCAAAGGGGGGGTCAAGTTGTAAATATTGTAATATTCTCTTGTAAATTTTTTATCTGTTAGCAAGCATAGGTAGGGAATATGCTTAGTTTTTAGGTGTCAATGAGTGTTGAGTTAATGTAACAAATCCCCTTAAGCAATGGGATATTAGAGAGAATATTTGTTATTTATTCTAAGAAGATAGAAAAGTCATAAATTAGGATTTCCTTAGGATAGAAGTGGCTACAATTTTGTAGGAGTTGAGTGAGGGCAGATAAGCTCTGAATTTTTATCAATTAAATTGTAAGCTTCAAAGAAAAGGGGGGCCAAATTAAACAAAGAAGATTATGCCAAGAGAGAGAGGCGAGGACCGAGAGATAGAGAGGGTTTTGTAGTAAGAGAAGCCTATGCAAAGAGAGCATCAAGAAAAACTAGATTCTAAGCAGATTTTTGTTATTGTATCTATACATTTTTTGGTTAATGAGAAATTGAATTCATGGTGACTGTGTTTTGTTTCTTTTACATGTTGAGTGATCTGTAACTGAAAAAATTCGATATCGGTGAAATAATTAACTGATTGTATGAATTTTAATTGAATGAGTAAGTATTTCTAAGTGATAAAGGACTTAATGGCTGGGTAGAATCTGTATGATTCTAGTCCGGGAATTAAAAAAATGTGTGTGAAGATGATAAGAACAAATAAGTGCAAATAAAAATTGTGTGTAGGTCGAGATAAGGAAATAAGACGAATTATGGATTCATAAAAGTAATATAGAAGGGTGTTCTATTTTTGGGATAGAGACAATGTGCTAAAGTGTGCAGCAACATCAGAGATCCAAGAAAATGAATAGAAGAAAGCTTAGGAGGGAGTTTCGAGTAGATAAAATGAAGTTACAAGCGGTGATAGTCGAAAGCGGAGAAAAGGTTAAGCCAACAAACAATTAGAAGTTTTCCACAAGAATATATTGGACAGCAAGGATCAAAGCAAGGTCAATGACCTAGATTACTTCACAAGGTAAGTTTGGAAAGATGCGAAGTGGACACATGTTAAAAGGAGGATATGAGTGCACATTACAATCATCAATCATTATATCTACCTGTTAAGCCATTGCAATTTAAATGGTATAAGTTACGATGCAGTGAAGAGGAGTCACGTGCCAACGGGGTTCATGCACATATCTCGTATCGCATGCAATATGGAATAATTAATTAATGGCAGAGGTTAAACTCTGAGACATGCAAAATGTTATATTTTCTGAAGTGCGAAGTGATAAGTTAGCCGAAGTGCGAAATGGTAAGTTTTGAGATTTGCGAAGTGGAAAAATCAACGAACTTGTGATAAGTTCTGAAAAGTGCAATGGAGGTTTACGAGGAGATATTGCGCAGGGAAGAGCCTTGGTAAATGTGTATAATCTTGATAAGCATGAAGCAATCATGTATAACAGGAGAAAGTGGTTAAAGGGTTAAATGCATAAGTGAAGGAATGGTTTTGGATTAAATGGGTTTTATGAACCTATTTCAGTGAAGGAAAATTGGAGTGTATACTCGATTACGAACATTAAATCCTGGGAACAGAAAGACAATTTAAGTTTCTGCGTATGTGGGTATAAGTGGCCTTTTGGCTGCACAATTTTGGTATAAGAGAAATTTAATGAAAAATGTTGTTATAAATGAAGATTTCAGAGCTAAACTATGCAGAAGACATTTGGTAACAGAACATAATATGATTCAACATGAATGCTAAAGAAAGAGGAAATCAGTTATGCAAGTGTGCTTTGCAAAAAATTGACAGAGATATTGGAGAAAGAGTAGATCATATTTTAAATCTGTCAAGGAGTAGGCATACAAAGTTAAACTATGGCAGAAGATGGGAGTAAGTGATAATCTTAAGAATATATTTTAGAAGGATAAAGAAAGCACAGTGATGTTTTTTTCCTTGTGGAGAATGGAGATTCACTCGAAGGTGAAGAGCAGATGGAGACTTCTTGTGAAAGCATGCAGGTATTCTTTTGTTTAACTCTGATTTTATTTTTCAAGATAAAAGACATATTGAAGATTGATAGTTGCAGCCAATGAATTATCTCAACAAAATAACATCACAGCCTTAGGAAGCGGTGATGAAGGAAGTCGGTAAGGATTTCTGAGTGAAAGAAGATTGTGGCCAGAACCTAGTATTTCATTTGTGATTGGAATACAAGAGCACAATTGTGTTCCCAAAATTACATATTATTTGTACCCTAGAAGGAGCATAGGAATGCTCAAATAAAGTTCCAGAGAGGGGACTAGTGGCTAAGTATAGAGGAAAGCTTGGTGAGGTAAATGTAGTAGGGAAGAATTTATATTGCAGAGGCTTAAGTATAACTCATAGTGAGTGAGGAATTCATAGAGATAGAGGAGAAGATGAATATTGATAGTCATAGTAGAGAATCTGAGAGAGACTATAGTAGAATAAAGGTGAATATAGATGTCAAAGAAGATGACATGGATGAAGAGTATGAGAGAGAAAAGGTTGAGATAAGAATGCAATTTAATTTGTTGATGGAGATGTTTGAGAAGAGTAAATAAGATCAGAGATTTGGTTACAGAATGAGAAAGAAAATGAAGTGGCATAAGCTACAAGAGAAGAGAGAAAAATAAGTGAATATGCAGTTATTAGAGGAGTTGAGGAAGCTTTAGAAAATTATGAATGTTGAATTGAAGAGAGAGAAGCTCGAAGGAGTTGAGATATAGCAAGACAAAGTTACTAGAGATGAGATTTCTTTCAAACTTGTAGATGGAGCAGGGATGTCTGGAACATCAGTTGAGGATATAGAGACTTATGATTTTGAAATTAATAATTTGTGTATGTTTGTAGGAGATGTTGAAGAAGACAAAGAAGAGAGACAAAATTTTAGTTTTGATACAGTTAGATCTCATATAGAAGATCATACACAGTTAATAGGATGTATTTCTTTTCAACATGTTGTAAGGACAGAAAGCTGCAAAATTTTGGCTCATGATGATAGTCAAAAGCAAGAAGAAGTGGAGAAAGATGTCAATAAACCAACTGAAGTTCTTGAGGAAGTTGATATGAAGACCATTGAATATTTTCTAAGCCATGTAAAAGACTTGGAACAACTGGAGGATTTGATGATTGAATCATCAAATAAGACAATTGAGTCTTGTGGTTTTAAAACTGAAAATTTGTGTGTGATTGCAGGTTTTGAAGGCTTTGCAGGTGATAGACAGTCACTGGGAGTTGTCATAAACATGGAGGAAGAAAAAGAAATGTAAAAATACATTTCAAAGAAGCAAGATCAGAATTATATTATGATTGAGGGGAGGCTATGTTATCTTATGAAGATAGCCAAGGGAAAGATCATGCAAAATTGGTTACTAAATGGGAGAAAGAATTGTATTTATTGAAGAATTGGTTGAAAGCACCAATAGAGAAGAAAGAACCCAATGAAGACTGAAAAGGATCTGTAGTAGCAGAATAAAACATTACTCCAGTCAAAGAATCAGAAGACAATCTACTTTTTGAAAGTAAATTTGTTGATATTGAATAGAGGTTGTTCGGATATGAGATGAAATTTTAGAAGCAACAAGAGGGTAAGGATGTAAGGGCGGTAGTAAGAATACAACAACTTCAAAGAGAAGATAGCAAACAACAATTTTAAGACAAATGGCAGAGTGAGTACCAGTTAGAAGGTGAAATGGACATCAAGATTGAAAAAATAAGAATATTGATGATGAAGGTGTCTCAGAAGAAGACAACAAAAAGGAAGCAAAGCAGCAATAACAAGAAAAATATAGAAGAAGAATGTGAGAGCATAGCCAGTGGGACAGTGCAACATAAAGTATCGAGACTTGGAGAACAAAAACAAACAACAACAACAACCAAAGACAAATTACAGAATGAAGTCTGGGATCCAGGAAGACAACTATTAAAGACACATGATCTGAAGATCAAGATTATTTTCACCTTGGGAGTCCAACGCAGGAGCATCTTCTCTAAGTCAAAAATCTAAGTAGAAATCAGACATTTGGGACTTCACATTTGTCAAAGGAGGGGTCAAGTTGTAAATATTGTAATATTCTCCAGTAAAATGTTTAAATTCTTAGCAAGCATAGGTAGGGAATATTCTTAGTTGTTAGCTATCAATGAGTGTTGAGTTAATGTAACAAATCCCCTTAAGAAATGGGATATTAGAGAGAATATTTTTTGTTTATGCTAAGAAGATAGAAAAGTCATAAATTAGGATTTCCTTAGAATAGACGTGGTTACAATTTTGTAGGAGTTTAGTGAGGGCAGATAAGCTATGAATTTTTATAAATTAAATTGTAAGCTTCGAAGAAAAGGGGGTCCAAATTAAACAAAGAAGATTAGGCCAAGAGAGAGAGGCGAGAGGTGAGAGACAGAGAGGGTCCTGTAGGAAGAGAAGGCCATGCAAAGAGAGCATCAGGAAAAGCCATATTCTAAGCATTTTTTTGGCATTGTATCTGTACATTTGTTTACTAATGAGAAATTGACTTCACGGTGACTGTGTTTTGTTTCTTTTAAGTGTTGAGTGATCCTTAACAAAACAAATTCGATATTGGTGAAGTAATTAACTGATTGCATGAATTTTACTTGAATGAATGTCTTTCTATGTGATAAATGACTTAATTGATGGGTAGCATATGTATGATTCTAGTCTTAGAATGAAATAGCTGTGTGTGAAGCTGATAAGAACAAATAAGTGCAGATAACAATTGTGTGCAGGTCGAGATAAGAAAATAAGCAGAATTCTAGATTTGAAAAGTAATATAGAAGGGTGTTATGTATTCAGGACTGAGACAACGTGCTAAATTGTAAGGTAACATCAGATATCTGAGCAAATGAATAGAAGAAAGCTCATGAGAGAGTTGCAAGTAGATAAAACAAAGTTACAAGCAGTGATAGTTGAAAGAAGAGAAAATATTAAGGCAACAAATAGTTAGAATTTTTCCAAAGGAAGAGATCAGATGACAAGGATCAGAGCAAGGTTGATGACCCAGATTACTTCGCAAGGTAAGTTTGGAAATATGAGAAGTGGACATGTGTTAAAATGAGGATATGGGTGCACATCATAATCAACGATTGTTATATTTACCTGTTAAGCCATCACAAGTTAAATGGTATAAGTTACGATATGGTGAAGAGGAGCCACGTGCCAACGGTGTCCACATGCATATCAAATATCGCATGCGATATGGCACAATTAACTAATGGTGGAGGTTAAAATCTATGACTTGTGAAATGTTATATTTTCCGAAGTGCAAAGTGATAAGTTTTTCGAAGTGCGGAATGGTAAGTTTTGTAATTTGCGAAGTGGACAAATCAGTGAACTTGTGATAAGTTCTGAAAAGTGTGATGGAGATTTGCGATGTGATATTGCACAGGGAAGAGCCTCGATAAATATGTATAATCTTGGTAGGCATGAAGTAGTCACGTACAATAAGACAAAGTGGTTAAAGGGTTAAAATCATAAGTGAAGGATTGGTTTGGGAAAAAATGGGTTTTATGAACCTATCCGAATGAAGGAAAATTCAGAGTGTATACACTTTTACGAGTATTAAATCCAAGGAACGGGCAGATAGTTTAAGTTTTTGCATATGTGGGTATAAGAAGCCATTTAGATGCATCAAAAAGGTCTTGTAACTAACTAATATGGCATATCCTTGGGCACACATCTAGTATACACTAAGTGAGTTGTTCTTAAGGCATCCAACAAAAAATATATCCTTATCCTTACCTTATCCATTAACCATGCTAAAAATTCCTTTACCCATAATCTTAGGTGATGCATTATTTGAAAATGTTATATTACCTTTGTTGATAGGTTTTAGTGACATAAACCTTCTTTGATATCCTAACATGTGCTTGGAATAGAAACTATCAATATACCAATTTTTGGCTTCATTCTGAGTATATAAAACCAAATCACAATTTTGTTCAATTTTATTTTGCTTCCATACCTTGGGTTGTTGGTTTGATTACTTGATTTATAAATATGGAATTTTGTCTCTAAGTCTACAATCAACTCCATGCCCATTATTCAGGTATATGTAACATTGAATAAAATTATTCAGTGGGGAAAACAAATTTTCGAGTCTGGGTTTGTTTCTTCATTCTAAGCATATACAACTAGATCAAAATTTTGTTCATTTTTCTTTTGATTCCATACCTTGGGTCATTGGTTTGATTTCTTTATTTCTAGAGTTGGCCTTTTGTCTCTAAGTCTGTAATCATTTTTTTCATGCCTATAATTCTAACTTATGTAGCATTGAATCAAATTATTCAGTGGGGAAAATGAATTGCTAAGTTTGGGTCTATTTCTTATTTGTCTAGAAAACCTATTATTGAGCTAATAAATTCATCTTTATGGCCTTATATTCCTATATTATAGGTTCACCCTACAATTTGCATACTTATGTCCATAAGTACTACAAGTAAAGAAAAATCTTCGAAATATTCCCTTTTACTTGTGTGAGAATTTATTTTTAAAGCTTGGCTGAGCTACGCTTTGAGGGAATTGAGCTTCTCTCAAACATAATCCTATTTATTAGAGAATTAATTTTATCTCTCATATCCTATTTGTCCCTTGCTAATTCAAATAATTGATATTCAATTTTCCCCTTTTGTCTTGTGATTGCATATTGGATTGTATGTTTATTGTGTTGGTCACATTTTTTACAACTTAAACAAAAGTTATAAATTTCTTACCTTTCACTTTAGCTATTGAAACTCACCTGCCCTCAAATCCTACACCAGTTCTAACATGCAAGTGTCTATGCACTTAAATAAATTCATTTGAATTGTTAGTCCCTTTACTAAATTTCTCATTAAAACTCAGTTGTGTTTTAGCCTTTTCAGGTTTTTTTCACAAAGAAAGAAATTGTCCTTCAAGAATTTCACATAATTTAATTTTCTCATTGAGTTTCTCATTCATAGTTTCCTAGATCATATTACCTTCTTCAATTTGCAAGAGAAGAGTTTCAATAGCTTCAACTTTATCTTTGGCAAGAAATTCCTTTTGAACATTATTTTTCTTTCACAGCCTTTGGATTTCCTCAAGAACACTGATTGGCTCCAATTTCATCTTCTTCTTCTTCAGACTCATCATGGTCTTCTTCTTCTCTCTTCTTCTCTCTTTATGGTGATAAAAATGAATTCATTTGAGCTTTTATGGGGTTTATCCTCATCTGAAGATTAGTTGTCCTGATTTTTAGAGGAGTTGGAGTCTTGAGTGTAAAAACTATTCTTCTTATAATTTTTTTCCTTTTTCTCCTTTTGATACTTATTCTTAGATTCATGCTCATTATTCTTCTTATTAGGATACTTAGAATCATAATGACCTTCTTTACCATAATTAAATCACTTAAAAGGTATCTTACCTTTTTAATTTCATGAGCCTCTCTTAAGCTCTCTCATGAACATTACCTCATCTTCATGTGATTCACATCATGAGTCATCATGTTTTTCCTTAGGATCCTTGTCTACTTTGAAGGTTGACTCCCTTGTTGTAGCCTTTCCATTAGAAATCCTCATTTCATAAGTATTAAGACTCGCGCGAAGTTGACTAAATGTGAGATAATATAGGTATTTTATTTCCTCAATGGTTGTAACTTTTGTATTAAATCTCTCAAGGGGAGATATTAGCATATTTTTGAACTACTATTGGCTCTTTTACTTCTTGATCAAGACCTATTATTGTATTAACAACTGCGTCAACTCTAAGAGATAAATTTTCAATATCTTCATTAGCATTCATCTTCAAGGAATCAAATTGCATTCTAAAACCTTGGATTTTAGCTTTCTCTATCTTGTTTCCACCTTCATATAAGTTTCTTATTTTGTCCCATATTTATTTGATAGTAGTGCAGTGCGTAACCTTGACAAGTTCTAATTTAGGCATGCCACTAAATCGAGCATCCATAGCCTTTGCATTACATGTAAATTAAATATTCTAATCTCTAGTAATCATGGATTGTGTTTTTTTATATTCTTATTTGAATGTGTCCCATACATTTTCACTAAGAGATTGAATATAAGTTTTCATCATAACCTTCCAAAAAGTATAGCATGTTCCATTGAACATAGGTGTATTTTTGGTCTATCTTCCTTCCTTTTTTTCCATTGTCCCTAATCATTCTTCCAGTTATTGAATGGATCTTGAAATAAATTTCTCTTATACTAATTGTTAAAAACCAGGACAATACTAACAGAGGGGGTGAATCCATATTGTGATAATTTAAAACATTATTTCACAATCATAAGGAATAATTTAATAAATGAGTACAAGCACACCAATTCATAAATTAGGATACGCAATATAACATGGAGACCAAACTAGGAAAACAACCTAAGTTTTTGTATTATGATTCAATTTATAAGCTATAAGTTTTATTACATCAAATGTACGCTTCAACCCTCAATCTGTCACAAGCTCCAACTTGTTGGTTTCTTAGGCTCCATCCTAAAGGAATCTCCTCCTCCATAATTTATCATCTACCACTCAAATGAAGCTACAACTCCCCATTTTTATTAGTTTCTACCGAAAGGAAGCTCCAACTCCCTAAAATGGAAGTTCCAAGTAGCTTGACCTTCTTTATTCCTCTTTCATACTTTTTTTAAAATCAAACCGTGAAGGCCTCTTTCTCATAAAACAAATGAATATCACCTCATGATATCACTCTAAATAATCATCTATTCCTTCTTTGATATTTGATTCTCTAGTCGATTCACCAAAAACTAATTCTTGCTTATTCAATTATTCTTATAAAATTATTGAGATTATAGTTTAGGAGCTAAAAATTTAGTTATATTAAGCTCATTTCTTCTTCGTTTTGTTATTCTCTTATTGTTTAATTCATGTTTATCTTACTCTTACATCTCAAAGAACTTATTTCCTTACTTGCAGACTATCATGGTACCAAATTGTGTTTAGATATTGTTTAGAACTAATTTTGGTACATTAGAGGGTTTGTGAGAGGGTTTATCTTCGATTCTAGATTTAGAAAATTGCCAAAATTGAAAAATCTGCCATGTATACCACCAAAGCTGCCAAGTCATTCATTTTATCTTAACCAAGTTATGAACTGCCACTTTTGGCATAAATTCCAAATATATTGCATGATTCTAACTCGTTCATGTTCATATTCCCATAGGTGCTTAATCAAGGCTATAGATCAGTTTATCCATAAGGCTTAACTAAATGCATTAGGTCTCCCATGACCTTATTATAATAATACCACATTGCCACATCGGTGGACTAAAACACTCTATCAAATCCCTAAATGACCCATGATGCTAACACATCAATTTAACCTTGAATAACTTATGAAACCCCTAGTCACATTACCCTATGAAGCCTTCATAAACATTGATCCTAGGTGTCTCATAAAACACCTCACATACTAATAACCGATGAAGAAATTTCTATCTTGTAGTGCCATCTCCCTGAGAGTCCTTTGTTTTCCTCCTCTTGATATTTTTGGGGTGACATCACACCCTCATCACACTTATCGACTGTGCATGCCACTTGTACTAGCTTCCTTGTATCCTGCTCTGAGTGGTACCTTTTGTCATCCCAATTTTGGCCCACATCGCCACATGAAAATGATGAATAGACATGCCACTTGTCACCATACTCCAGTTCCACGTTTCTTAAGACTCTCAAATCACTATTATAAAAATAGAAATTAGTGGTTAAAAAAACTACTAAAAACCACATATAAATGAATATGTTGTAATAATCCTAAATTAGCATGCAGTTAATAGGAATATTGATTTTGGATTTTTGAACCTAGTAGATGAATAAATGGGGGAAAATACCCATACTTATCTTGAGTTAGCATAAAAACCAACTTGGTATGAAAAGGTATAATTCTAGTAGCTGGATTTGACAACATCATATGTGAACATGGACAAATGGATGTGGACAACGTCAAGTTTGACCAAGTCAATAGAATTCATGAAGAGGAGTGGATCAACGGTGAAAATAGCTCAATATGAAAAAGGATCAGTTTAGATAAACATATGAGAGGTGGATTGAAGACACTTGGGTGTGACAAGGGGTGAAACAGTTTGAAGAGGTCAACTTTGACCAAATCAAACAACGTTGTTATGGAGGAATGGCCTTGATGGAGGTACAATGCAGTTTTGGAGGGAGATTGATTATGTGATGTTGGAAACCCTAATGGGTGGGACCCAAGGTGAGGAGACTCACATATTTTATAAGGGAGAATATTCCAGCCATTTGAGGTTAGCTTGATGATTATTGATTTTATGGTCTGCATGACTATTGGGCATTCTTCAGCTTTTGAGTTGAGATTGCAATGTTGCTTAGCATAAGGCATTCCTGCTTAGGGATTCCTTCTCCTACCTTGAGAGACCTCTTGGAGGAGCATTTTAATTCATTTTTCCACACTCGGGCTTGAGGCCAAGCATCTTCTTTCAGCTACAACATTATTTCTATAGAGTGTAACATTGTGTTGTAGGGTGTTGCAGTGGAAGTTTCACAACACCACTTCCGGAGCTTGTCTTTCAGAGGAGGAATAATTCCTCTCCTTGGGAGATTAGTGAGGCATAATTTTGAGCATATTTTACATCTTGGTACTTGGACAAATCATTCTCCATCTCCTATAGCTTAGTCCTTTGTAGGAACTCTGTCATTTCTTTTAGTATTGTAGTAGCAGGGTCAAGATCCTTGATCTTGAGTTTGTTCCGTGGGTTAAGAGCCAACCCTTCTCCCGGGAGGCTTGTATAAACATTTTCTTCTAATCCTTGTATTATTCAGCTATATATATACATATTTGCAGTATAATTGCATTGTTTCAGATCTAGATCTACAGATCTAGTATTTTATACTTGTACTTTCATGAAGCCCTTTTGGGATTATTCTTATATTGTATAAAAAGGAAGAGATCTCCATTTTTCTCATCCATTGAATGATTGCAAACTACAGATATATTATTCCTTATAAATTGTTGCATAAACCCTCATTAAAATAATTCTATCACTTGCTTCAGGATTTTATGTTGGAATAAGTCATGGGATTTGGGCATTTTTGAGTTGTATTGGCTTGGGGAGACCTATTTAGCATGGATAGAGAGATTTTTTTTTGCCCCCATTTTGTATGTAGATGCATAATGTATGAAATAAGGGATCCAAGTCCCATTTCTCACTATTTTTACATAATTTTTTGAAAAAAATGTTTTCATTGCATATATTGTTGCATGTTCCCATTTTGGGATACTACAATGGTATCAGAGCATAATCTTGGCTCAGCCTATGACTTCCAGCTATTATGACATTATAAGAATAAGAATACAAAGAGAAGGAGAAATATTAGAATGATGGAGAGGATGAGCCTTATCTCATCACTTTTCAGATCTAAGAAGAACCTCTCCAGGGAGGTTAAGGAGGTGAAGGAGAATAGGTGCAATGAAATTCCTAAAGGGTTTCAAGAAGAGGAAGGACCATGCACTTCCTAATCTCATAGAGAAGAGGACAAGAAGCATGCAAGAAACTTGGATCATCAGATTCTAATTGAATACCTTGTTGAGTGTAAATCTCAACCTAGAGACTTCAAGGAGACTCTAGCTTTCTCGTAGTTGATTCAACGGGAGGAACAGAGGAGGCCCTATAAAAAAATGGGAATCAAGGGAAATAGGTTCCTACTGTTTAATTTTGATGGGTTACCTACGGCAAGATCTTGGGAAAGGAAAATTGATGCATTTTTCCTAATACATCTAGTGCTAGAAAGAGAGGCTCTAGAAATTGCAGTGCTACACCTAAAGGGTGAAGCTAATATTTGGTGGTTCAGCCACTTGATTCATGCAAGATTGTCTAATTTTTTAGAGTTCACTCAAAGTTTGATTGGGAAAATTGACATGGAGAAATCAGAGGAGGAGAAGCCATCACCCCCATTAGAGGAGGCATGTACTAGCACTAACATAGCTATGGAGGAGCAGCCATCTATATCAGTAGTTGGGGTAGCCATCACATTGGAGGGAGGAACTATTGCAGCCATCCAAGATGTTTCCAAGATTCACCAAGGTATGCCTAATTTTCCATTTCCTCTTGTTTCAGTAAATCTTATGAAGAGTTGTATACCATTGCATGTCCTATGGGTAAAATACAATGCTGATTTAGAGCAACACACTCTCACTACGCTGAGGAGCATTGATGAAATCAAGGGAGGAATAAACACACATCCTATCTAGTCATTTTTTAGTTGTACACAACTCTTGGGGTTGGATTATATATTTCTGAAGGATGAATTGAGTATTGTTCTCCACAATGCAATACAAAACTGTGTACTCAATAGTGAGCATGATCTGGAAACAGTAGATATAACATCATGGAGACCAATAACGCTATCCTTAAGTGAAAATAATGAGTTGGGGATACAGTAATTAGTGGCGCATTCCAATGAACACTCCACATGTGTATCAAAGGAAGGACAGATGGTTGAGGGTATGTATCTTGTCTCCCATTACCATGATGGTATTCTTCATCTGGAAGATGCAAATGTTGAGCAAGATGACAGACACTCACCATGGTTTGAGTGGGTGATGTTGGAGAGTAAGAGGTGGGAAAGCCCCTTGCAAATCTATGACATAGGGCAACAAGAGGCAAGGCTGCATTGGCTACTCTTGAGAGAGTTTAGCCTGTTAGCCATTAGTAAATTTTTGTCATAGCAAATGATGGATAAAACAAGTTTTGAGCCTTCAAGAGATTATTTTCATAGAAAATTACTCATTCTTGAAGCCTTATGATACTTTCTAAACTAAAAATTTAATCTTCGTTGATGTTTCATTCAAAAAATCCACGAAGAAACCTTATTAATATAAAAAAGATTGTTTTTAAGGCCATTTTCCATCATTTTCTAAGACTATTTCATTCATTTTTCCCTTTCATTTATCCTCCATTTCCCTTTAAAAATCTCGTTTTATCCTTCTCATTTTCCCCTCATTTTCCTAAAAAACCTTCAAAAATCCCTTTTAAACATATAAAAATCCCCTTTTTATGGTTTAAATTACCCTATTTTGCCTATCAAAACGTCAAAAACACTTAAAAAACCCCTCTTTTGGCCTAAAATGCGCCCCCTTTATACACAGGTTTTAAGCCCCTAGGGGCTTAAAACTTCAGCTCCTTCTTTGTCATATGACCCGCACTCGCGACCAGGTGCTAGCCCTCTAGCCCTTTTTCCTCCGCCCCTAGTCCCCTATTCCTCCACACAACCGCGCTTCTGCCTTATCCTTAGCCCTTTCCCTTACCTTTATTTTTCCCCCACACCCCAAAAAAATACATTTTCCTTTATATTTCCCCCCCTACATTTGTCAAACCCCACGTTAATCCTAGCCGTAGATCTATATGATCCAACGACGCTAATTCATTCCCCCCTTCTCCGTTTTCCCTTAACTGCATTACTCCATTCCTTTTTCTCCCTGGCTTACCATTAGGGGAATTTTGAGGTCTAAAATGGGCCTCCTAAGGAAATTATAAAATAATAGTGGAAAAAATCAAATAAGATTTGATGACATCATCAAATTTTAGAGGGAAAAATGGAAAAACTACTTTTTCAACTCATATTTTCAACTTATCTCCCAAAGTTTTTACTCAAATTTCGAGCGGGAGTACTCATTGGATGCGAAATTTAATTCCTCATCCAAGGAGTACCCATGTTGCATACTTTTGATGGGTCCTACTACACGAAAAATGAGAAATACATAAAAAAATGTGATTACAATCATGTTTTTTATGTATTTCTCATTTTTCGTGTAGTAGAGTTCATCGAAAGTATGCAACATGGGTACTCCTTGGATGAGGAATTAAATTTCGCATCCAACGAATACTCCCGCTCGAAATTTGAGTAAAAATTTTGGGAGATAAGTTGAAAATACGAGTTGAAAAAGTAGTTTTATTATTTTATTATTTTTTAATATTTTTACCCTTTTATTTAAAAATGGTGAATCATCCCCCATGGTTGACATCATCATCTTGAATCCTATTGGTTGTTATAAAGTTTATTTTTGTTGTACATTTTTCTTAGGAGGCCCATTTTAGACCTCAAAATTCCCCTAATGTATTTCACGAGATGTTCCCCAACATAGATCTATAAAGATCGACGATCACCATCTTTTCCCCTTCACCCTCTAGTCTCCCGACCATCCCTTCTCATGTATCCATCCATCCATCCCTACCATCGATTCATCTCATCCAACGACTGTTATTCACCCAAGCCTTTCTGATCGCCCATCGACCACCCGCGCTACCAAACAAAAGAGATGATGCTAGTGTTATGGCCCACCCACCATTATCCAACCACCTGTCCAATCACTAGGTGCCACCTAGCTCCCACTAAGACCCTCGCCCGAGCACCTTTCCATCTGTCACGCTCCCCCATAGCCGTTAGATCTTCCCCCCAAGATCCAATGGGCTACGTTCAATTTTGCATAGATTTTGTCTTCAGGGTTTTTACACCAAAATTCATGTGAAACTGTTGGTTTCCTGGAAGCCACGCGTCACCTTCTGATTGTATCGCATTCGATACACATAAAACCGTTTACTGCCTAAATTTCGTGCGAAAATCGCCGACAGTATTTGCCAAACCACCAAGCCATATTTCGCACCAAATGCAGTTTTAAACCCTTTTTTCGTGGGTTTTGTCTATAAAACCTCCCCCTACATACATTTCCTCTACCTCACTGCTCCTTCCACCTCCGCCAGCCTCTACATGTATTGTTTCCAACCCCGTAGGGTTTTATAACATGTTTGTTGGTTTTTTGTAGGTTCTATGGTGGTTTTAGGGCCGAAAGCCCTCCTATAGTCCATAAAGGGACAGGGTTGGAGGTGACGAATTTCATAGCCAAAACAACGCAAAAATCATGAAAAAGGGAGTTACCAGGGTTTGTTTTTTGGTTTGACCAGTGCCTCATGAGCGTTGGTAATATTATGAAACCCTCCGCGTACTAAAGCCACTTGTACACCAACAAACACAGTGGTGAAGAATTAAAGAGTATCAGAGAAAAAATAAAGTTAAAGGGTTAATACATAAATATTGAAGATCAAAGAGCTTAACCTAACAATTAAGGCTAAAAACCAAAGGAAAAAGATAATTAAAGGTTGAAACAGTCAGAAAAGGACAAAAAATCCTGAAAGATGATAATGAAGGCCTTAAAGTTAAATCAATGGCCTAATTGAATTTCAAAGCACCGAATCGACGCGAATCAACAAAGAAAGCCTCCAAATGCCACATCAGTGAGGCAATTAATGCTCAAAAATGCCACCCATAGGCTTATTTTCTCAAAATAATACACAATTAATGCACAGTCAGAGGTATTTGCCAAAGATAGCTCAAAATTAATTGCCTGCCTACCAAAAGCCTCCAAATTCAACAAAGGTGACTGAAGTTTATGAAATTCAATGTAAAATTTATTAAAACAGAGATAAACATCTGAAATTTTCTCCCTAAGGCCTCCCAAAGGTCGAGAAGCATTTACTCTATATTAATTGATTATTTGGACCTTCTTTCCACTCCACCTCCTCAAATTCACCTATAAATATCATATGAGGAGTTCATTATTATTTTTGGTTGAATACTCATTGAATGTATATAGCTATTGAGGCTGCTGAAACTCTGTTTTGTAATTGAATAAAGATGGGCTAAGAAGAGAGTTTTGAAGCTATTAAAGACCCACTAGACTTGAAGATTGTAACTAGTTTGAACATCAAATATACAAGCTTGATTTATGGGATCCTATTTTATGTCAATGGTGATGTGTTTCTTATTGTAATTGTCATTTCACTTATGTTTTCATACTGTCCACTATTCTCTGATAAAGAACAATAAATATAGATTAGGATTTACTGTAAAGGTACCTTATTTCTCACTGAGAAATCTTTATCTTTATGTTTTCTTCTAATTCTGTTTTGAGGATAATTCAATAGAGTATAACCAGTGAAGTGTTGGTAAGCCCATGTTTCCTAAGTACAGCTTGAGATATTTTCGTTGAAAGTTCTTGAAAAGTCTGCTAAGTAAAGTTGAACTAGGTAAGTCTATGGTTAGCCCTGTCCTCTAGTTTATCTCCAACATTTGCTTTGAAAATATCCCCGAGAGTATGCCAAAAGCGGGATAGGTTCAAATTCATTACTTGATCTTAGGCTACCCTCTATTTTCTTATATGTTTTCTATTTTCTAAATTTAATATGTTAGATTGCTGGATTTTTGTCTGAAAAGCATGCTAAGTAAAGTTAAGCTAGAGAAGTCTATGGTTAGCCCTGTCCTCTAGTGTTTTCTCCAATAGTTGTTTTGAATGTTTTCGTTTGATAATATGCTAAAAGCATGTTAGATTCAAAGTTCTTACTTGATCTTAAGCTATTCCTTATTTTACTTTGAGTATGCTGAAAGCAGGCTAGGTTAAAAGTCCTTACTTGATCTTAAGCTATTCTTTGTTTTCTCATATGTTTACTTCTTTCAATCACTTTTCATGTTTCATACCATAACCCAATCTTAAAAGATCCTTTGATATAGATGACTTTCCCCATATACCATACTTGAAACTTGTTGTGCAATTAAATCATTTTGTGACTCCATAGCACAATGGATTGATAATGTTTCTTACTTATCCTATCAGCTAGACCATTCTCTCATCTTGCTTACACCTTTACCCTTCAAAAAGACTTCCTTCATTTTGATGATATTCATTCCAACCAAAAACAAACAAATCCTTGTACTTCTTAACTAGCCTAATATCATATCCTAAACCTTGAAGAAATATCTTTGAAAACACTCATATATAGAGATCCCTCTCTGAATCTAGGAGGGCTAGATCCTAGGATTCCAAAGTGGTTCTTATGTAGGCTCTGCAGCATTTTTGCTTGCCAATCTTGCAAATTATAAAGACCCTAACATATTGGCGACCATACTAGGGAGATTATTGAGTAATAGATAACTTCACAACTCAACTCAACTCAACTAATCAAGTGTTACCAAGACTATTTATTATTGATTGTTGATGGTTAACAACAATCAAACCTTGAAAACAAGTAAAAATTCTTCACCTGCTGAATCCATTGGTTTTCATTAGCCCTGCTAACCCCTCTGGTTTTTCCTAAGACTCTATAGGGAAATTTTGAGTGAATTACATGTTGCACATCCTTAAGACCTCAGAAGACATAGAAAATTTCAAATTTTTATTTAAATAAATCAATGGTGGTGGATCATAAAACATTTTACCTTCAAAAAGATAAAAATTTCCACCTAGCGACTCCATAATTCCTATAAGACCAAATGAATCCATTGGTGGAAGACTCTGAACTAGCTGACAGGATACAATGACCTCTTTTCTGATTTACAAACATGGATTCAGATATAGACCCAAAACAGAAACTATTGGCCAAGATGGAAAAAATTTTGTACATGTTTGGAAAGATAATGGATAGGTATAAGGATAATTTAAATATTCATGAACTAGAGCAACCCATGCTTTTTCTAGATCAAGAAAAAACTCAACCACTACAAGACCTAGACAATGAGAAAGACAATGGTGATGTATTTATTACTTTAATTTTTATTTCACTTACGTTTTCATACTGTCCACTATTCTCTGATAAAGAATAATAAATATAGATTAGGATTTACTGTAAAGGTACCTTATTTCTCACTGAGAAATCTTTATATTTATGTTTTCTTCTAATTGTGTTTTGAGGATAATTCAATAGAGTATAACTAATGAAGTGTTGGTAAGCCCATGTTTCCTGAGTACAACTTGAGATATTGTCTTTGAAAGTTCTTGAAAATTCTGCTAAGTAAAGTTGAACTAGGGAAGTCTATGGTTAACCCTGTCCATTAGTTTATCTCCAACAATTGCTTTGAAAATATCCCTGAGAGTATGAAAAAAGCAGGATAGGTTCAAATTCCTTACTTGATCTTACGTTGCCCTCTGTTTTCTTATATTTTTTTCTATTTTCTGAAGGTAATCTGTTAGATTTCTGGATTGTTGTCTAAAAAGCATGCTAAATAAAGTTAAGCTAGAGAAGTATATGTTTAGCCCCGTTCTATAGTTTTTTCTCCAACAGCTGTTTTGAATGTTTTTCGTTGAGAATATGCTAAAATCAGGCTAGATTCGAAATTCTTACTTGATCTTAAGCTATTTTTTGTTTTCCTTTGAGTATGCTGAAAGCAGGCTAGGTTAAAATTCCTTACTTGATCTTAAGCTATTCTTTGTTTTCTCATATGTTTACTTTTTTCACTCAGTTTTGATGTTTTATACCATAACTCAATCTTAAAATATCCTTTGATATAGATGACTTTCTCCATAGACGATACTTGAAAATTGTTGTGCAATTAAATCCTTTTGTGACTCCATATCCCAACGGATTGATAATGTTTCTTACTTATCCTATCAGCTGAACCATTCTGTCAACCTGCTCACACCTTTACCCTTCAAAAAGACTTCCTTCATTTTGATGATATTCATTCCAACCAAAAACAAACAAATCCTTGTACTTCATAACTAGCCTAATATCATATCCTAAGCCTTGAAGAAATATCTTTGAAAGCACTCATATAGAGAGATCCCTCTATGAATCTAGGAGAGCTAGATCCTAGGATTCCAAAGTGGTTCTGATGTAGGCACTGCAGTATTTTTTCTTGCCAATATTGCAAATTATAGAGACCCTAACGTATTGGTGACCATACTGGGGAGATTATTGAGTAATAGATACCTTCACAACTCAAGTAGCCCCTATTCCTAAATGAATCAAGTGTTACCAAGACTAGTTATTATTGATTGTTGATGATGAACAACAATCAAACCTTGAAAAAGAGTAAAAATCCTTCACCTGGTGACTCTATTGGTATTCAGTAGCCCTGTTGACCCCTCTATTTTTTCCTAAGACTCTATGGGGAAATTATGATTGAATTACATCTTTCAAATCCTTAAGACCTCAGAAGACCCGAAACATTTCAGATTGGTATTTAAATAAATCAATTGTGGTGGACCATAAAACATTTTACCTTCAAAAGGCTAAAAATTTCCACTTGGAAACTCCACAAATCCCATAAGACCAAATGACTCCACTGGTAGAAGACTCTGAACTGGTTGAAAGGATACAGTGACCTCTTTTCTAATATACAAACATGGATTTAGATATAGACCCAAAAGAAAAAATATTGGCCAAGATGGAAAAAATTTTGTACATGTTTGGAAAGATAATGGATAGGTATGAGGCGAATTTAAATATTTATGACCTAGTGGAGCACATGATTTTTCTAGATCAAGAACAAACTCAAACACTACAAGACCTAGACAATGAGAAATACATGTATGATGATCAAGACTTATACAAGAAGATGAGCAAGGTGACAGTGAAAAAAAATGAAGAAGGTTGTCAAGAGAGTCCTAACAGCATACATCTATCTTATATTGCATTGTTAAGAGAACTTTATGACAAAAATTCAAATAATAATAGTGAGAAATGCTTTGAGGAAACAAGTAGCCACCTAGAAAATGCAGAATATGATATGGAAAGAGAACTAGCATATATAGGGACTCTCCCTCTATGTTATGACTCATTTTATATTACACAAGAAGAATGGCATCCTGATATTGTAGAAGAAACAACTCATGAACCTTGTATTCAAAATGAACATCATAATAACCATGAGGAGTTGTTTGAAACAGAAGAAGATCAGGAAAAATTAGAAAATGATCAAGGTTTCCCTACAAGCACAAGTACTGATTCACTAGAAGAGGCTCAAGAAGACATCCAGCCTCAAAATCAATCAACAAAAGAGATAAAGGACTTCTCTACTTATGTTCAAAGAAACATAGAAACATCTTCCCATTTGACAGAAGAAGAAATTGATCAAATATTAAACAAACATCCAGCCCTCAAAACTTCATTTGAGCAAACCACTTCTGCTCATCTACCTACTGGACCTCATTATCATGAACCAAAAAATAAACTTGTAGATTAGAATAAAGAAAGACCTACTGATAATCCAGTATGTTTGATTGGTGACATTAGTTACATTAATGATTTTCCTAATTTTTTTCTGTCTAATGATGATATTTTCCAAATGGAAGTTGATATTGTAGGACCATGATTGGTAGATTTGTGGGAGGAAGATCAGTTCCACCAACCTCGAGAAATTAATGAGCCAAAGAAGACTATTTATGATACCAATGAAGAAAGCTTTAAAAATGTAGAAGATGGAGAAGAATATCGGAATATTTGCTCTACTTCATTACAACTCATCAGTAACAATTTTCATGTGATTGGGAACCAACAGTCTTTCATATCAAAGGTTGAGATTGAAAATAAAGAGGAATTTCTTGAGCATGATCAATATAAATAACCTTCTCCTGAAAGGGTTAAGGTAATCAAAGAAATCCCTGCTCAAGAATATAATGAAATCTTAACAGAGTTCAGTCCACTAAATCAGAACATACCAGGACTACAAGAAGACAATACTTCCAATATGATGAGTCCTCCAGTTCAGATGATAATGAAGATGAGGAAGAAGTTATTTCTCAAAATAATCTTGATCTTGATCCAGTGGAGAAAAGGTAATCCTGGTTGAAAACTATCTTTCAAATACTCACAACCAGGTATTATTTCAAGATCCCTATGCTGATTTTTTGAAGACATTTGAAGAGGGAATAAATATTGTTAGGAGTAGTTTTTTGACAAGTACAAGGAAATATTTTAGCAGCGCTACTAAAAGACAAGTGATATGGGAGTGGCCCTGTTGGTCTAGTATGCTCAAGGAGATGAGGAAAGACCAGTCACGGAACCATCTGATTGATTGGATGTATTCGAGAAGAAATTTTGTCAGCTAAACATGTAAATATTTCAGAGCTATATTAGGGTAGGTATGAATGTTAATAAAGCCTAGACTTTCAGCATTTAGTTAATATTTTTTTTTGGCTTTGAAATAAAAAGAGAAAAATACAAAAAACAGTAGAAAAAGAGAAAAGAGGGCATATAAAAATAAAAAGGTACAGCTCCATACCCAAAAAGAGAATTTTTCTGAAAGTGAGCAAATCTATGTGCCACTGTTGATTCAAAAATGATATATTTTTCAGTCATCTAGCCTAATCATGGTTGAACATTCTTTAAATTTATGTTGATAAGTTAGTAGAAGCACAGATTAATAATATTTTTTTCAGAACTGGCTCATTAGTAGAATATATTAAGATAGAAAGGAAATGGCTCTAATCAAACCAAAATCTGAGCCAAATAAAAATAAAAGGAATGGTTCTAATACCCTGAAAACTTGAACTAAGAGAAAAGACGAAATATGACTCAAAACAGATCCAAATTTGAGTCATAAGAAGAATTAAGGATATTTTTAAAATCTCAGATCTTAAGCCTTCAAGTTTTGTTTCAATTTTTTTGCAAATAAAGTCTATGTCTATCTTGTACATACAACCATAGACATCATAGCAAGTCATACAATTTAATCCTGACTTGGCTGTGTTTTAAATTTTCTGTTTTAGAATGTAGAGAATAAAATCTGTGAGATAGTTTAATCCTGGCAGATAGCAGATTAGCTAGAGAATTAATGAGGTCAATTGTTTAATCTGAACTCATGGAAGAAATAAGGGTATATTTATATTAGTTTCTTACTTTTAATAAAATAATAAAATGTGATGTCAAAGGTTTGCAAGTCCAAGTGCACCTTATGAAGAAAAAATTCTAGGAAAAGTAGGCTGTGTAGGTAGAATGTTTGGAAGAAATTTGCTTGCTTATATGAAGTACTGATCATTTTTCGAAGTAGCACGATCAAAGAAGAAAGGTTGTAAATGGATAAGGCATAGATCTACATCCCAAAGATCAATTTTTGAATTTCTTCACACCTCCAAGGAGCTGCCATCCCCAAGTGGAGCTACTGTTAGCCATCAGTAAATTTTTGTCATAGCAAATGATGGCTAAAACAAGTTTTGAGCCTTCAAGAGATTATTTTCATAGAAAATTACTCATTCTTGAAGCCTTCTGATGCTTTATAAACTCAAAATGTAATCTTCATTGCTATTTCATTCAAAAAATCCACCAAGAAAGCCCGTTAATATCAAAAGACTGTTTTTTAGGCCATTTTCCATCATTTTCTAAGCCTATTTCATTCATTTTCCCCTTTCATTTATCCTCCATTTCCCTTTAAAAATCCCCTTTTATCCTTTTCATTAACCCTTCATTTTCCTAAAAAAACCTTCAAAAATCCCTTTTAAACATATAAAAATCCCCTTTTTATGGTTTGAATTACCCTATTTTGCCTATCTAAACCTCAAAAACACTTTAAAAACCCCTCTTTTGGCCTAAAATTCACCCCTTTTATACACAGGATTTAAGCCCTTGAGGGCTTAAAAATTCAGCTCCTTCTGTGTCATATGACCTACACTAGCGACCAGGTGCTAGCCCTCTAGCCCTTTTTCCTCCGCCCCCAGTCCCCTATTCCTTCACACAACTGTGCTTCTTCCTTGTCCTTAGCCCCTTCCCTTACCTTTATTTTTCCCCTGCGCCCCTGCAAAATACATTTTCCTTTATATTTTCTCCCCTAACTTTGTCAAACCCCACGTTAATATTAGCCGTAGATCTATATGACCCAACGGCGCTAATTCATTCCTCCCTTCTCCTTTTTCCCTTAACTGCATTACTTCGTTCCTTTTTCTCCCCGCCTTATTATTTCACAAAACAATCCCCACTGTATATATATAAAGATCGACGACCACCATTTTTTTCCCTTCACCCTCTAATCTCTCGATTGTCCCTTCTCATGTATCCATCCATCCATCCCTACAGTCGATTCATCCCATCTGATGGCTCACATTCACCCAAGCCTTTCCAATCGCCAATCGACCACCTGCGCTACCAATAAAAAGAGATGACGCTAGCGTTATGGCCCACCCACCACTATCCAACCACCCGTCCAATCACTGGCTACCACCTGGCTCCCACTAAAACCCTTGAGCGACCACCTTTCTATCCATTGTGCTACCCCATAGCCGTTGGATCTTCCCCCCTAGATCCAACAGCCTACGTTCAATTTTTCTTAGATTTTGTCGACAGGGTTTTTACATCAAAATTCACGTGAAACTGCTACCTTCCTAGAAGTCACACGTCACCTTCTAATTGTATCGCATTCGATACGCATAAAACTGTTTACTGCCTAAATGTCGTGCGAAAATCGCCGACAGTTTTCGTAAAACCACAAAGCCATATTTTGTGCCAAATGAAGTTTTAAACATTGTTTTCATGGGTTTTCTCCATAAAACCTCCCCCTACAAACATTTCCTCTGCCTCACTACTCCTTCCACCTCCACTAGCCTCTGCATGCAGTTTTTCCAACCCCGCAAGGTTTTATAACATGTTTGTTAGTTTTTTGCAGGTTCTATGGCGGTTTTAGCGCTGAAAGCCCTCCTACAGTCCATAAAGGGACAGGGCCGGAGGTGATGACTTTCATACCCCAAACAATTGAATAACCATGAAAAAGGGAGTTACCAGGGTTTATTTTTTGGTTTGACCAATGCCTCATGAGCGTTGGTCATATTATGAGACCCTCCACGTACTAAAGCCACCTATACACCAACAAACACAGTGGTGAATAATTAAAGAGTATCAGAGAACAATTAAAGTTAAAGGGTTAATACAGAAATATTGAATATCAAAGAGCTTAACCCGACAATTAAGGCTGAAAATCAAAGGAAAAAGATAATTAAAGGTTGAAACAGTCAAAAAAGGACAAAAAAGCACAACAGATGATAATGAAGTCCTTAAAGTTAAATCAATGGCCTAATTGAAGTTAAAAGCACCAAATCAACACAAATAAACAAAGAAAGCCTCTAAATGCCACATCGGTGAGGCAATTAATCCTAAAAAATGCCACCCACAAGCTTATTTTCTCAAAAGATTACACAGTTAATGCACAATCAGAGATATTTTCCAAAGACAACTCAGAATTAATTTCCAGCCTACCAAAACCCTCCAAAGTAAAAAAAAATGATTGAAGTTGATGAAATTTAATGTAAAATTGATTAAAACAAAGATAAACATCTGAAATTTTCTTCTTAAGGCCTCCCAAAGGTTGAGTAGCATTTACTCTGTATTAATTGATTAGTTGGACCTTCTTTCCACTCCACCTCCTCAAATTCACCTATAAATATCATATGTGGAGTTCATTATTATTGTTGGTTGAAGACTCATTAAGTTTAAATAGCTATTGAGGTTGTTGAAGCTCTGTTTTCTAATTGAAGAAAGATAGGCTAAGAAGAGAGTTTTGAAGCTCTAAAAGACCCACTAGACTTGAAGATTGTAACTGGTTTGAACATCAAATATACAAGCTTGATTTATGGGATCCTGGTCTATGTCAATGGTGATGTGTTTATTACTATAATTGTCATTTCACTTATGTTTTCATACTTTCCACTATTCTCTGATAAAGAACAACAAATATAGATTAGGATTTACTATAAAGGTACCCTATTTCTCATTGATAAATCTTTATATTTATGTTTTCATCTAGTTGTGTTTTGAGGATAATTCAATAGAGTATAACCAGTGAAGCGTTGGTAAGCCCATGTTTCCTGAGTACATCTTGAGATATTGTCTTTTAAATTTCTTGAAAAGTCTACCAAGTAAAGTTGAACTAGGGAAGTCTATTGCTACCCTTGTCCTCTAGTTTATCTCCAACAGTTTCTTTGAAAAGATCCGTGAGAGTATGCCAAAATTAGGATAGGTTCAAAGTCCTTACTTGATCCTAGGCTACCCTCTATTTTCTTATATGTTTTCTATTTTCGGAAGGTAATCTGTTAGATTGCTGGATTGTTATCTAAAAAGCAAGCTAAGTAAAGTTAAGCTAGAGAAGTCTATGGTTAGCCCTATCCTCTAGTGTTTTCTCCAATAGCTTTTTTGAATGTTTTCCTTTGAGAATATGCTCAAATCAAGCTAGATTAAAAATTTTTACTTGATCTTAAGCTATTATTTTTTTTCCTTTGAGTATGCTAAAAGTAGGCTAGGTTGAAAGTCCTTACTTGATCTTAAGCTATTCTTTGTTTTCTCATATGTTTACTTCTTTCACTCACTTTTGATGTTTCATGCCATAACTCAATCTTAAAATATCCTTTGATATATATGACTTTCCCCATAGACCATACTTGAAACTTTTTGTGCAATTAAATTCTTTTGTGACTCCATAGCCCAATGGATTGATACTGTTTCTTACTTATCCTATCAGCTAAAAGATTCTCTCAACCTGCTCACGCCTTTACCCTTCAAAAATACTTCCTTCATTTTGATGATATTCATTCCAACCAAAAACAAAAAAATCCTTGTACTTCATAACTAGCCTAATATCATAACCTAAGCCTTGAAGAAATACATTTGAAAACACTCATATATAGAGATCCCTCTCTGAATCCGGGAGGGTTAGATCTTAAGATTCCAAAGTGGTTCTGATGTAGGCTCTGCAGCATTTGTTCTTGCCAATCTTGCAAATTACAGAGACCCTAACATGGCCATCATATAATATACCCTTTTTCAAAAGGTATGTTGAGGATTGAGGCATTGCATGGCACCCATATGATATGGCAGTAGAATATTTGGTTTTATGGGGAATCATACAATACAACTATCATGATATTGCTCTATGGCTTGTATGGAGGGGAAATAAGGGAGCAACAAGAGTTATTGTTGCTGTGGTTTCTCCTAGGAGAGTATGGGTAGAATTTTCCTCATACTTATCATGATATTTCCGGAGAGGGGGATGGCACATTCAGAGTGCAAGGAGGCTACCTTTCAGCATTGGAGGATAAGGAGAGGCTTCCACCTACGAAGAATATTTCCTCACATATCAGCATGATGGTGGATGGCTTTGGAATGTCGAATGTCAAAGGAAAAAATCATGGAGTGAAAAGAGCCTTATCACTAAGGCCAACAATGCTGTCACTTGGGAGTATGTCTCTATTGATGGAGTGTTCCAAGGGGAGTATGCATCCCTTCATTTTGCAGATTTTTATGAGAAGATTCTGATGGGAGGACTCATCCATGGACCTCACTTTCAGCCTACTCACTATGCATGGTAAGAAATACATTTATATACTTATTTATTGTTCCATTGAGTATTTGTATCTTCTCACCATCTATGAATAGTGAATTTCTCCATAAGAGAGCAAGATTACTCTTGGGTTTCATGGTCACTCTAGGACCAACCTTTATAATGATGATAACCCTTCTCTACATTACTTTGGGCAAGTGTATTGTTATCTTGATTACACACAGCTAATATATATTGCTACTTACTACCACCTAGTAGATGAGAAAACATGCACATCTAGTAATTCATTGGAAGACAACTTGCCACCTGATGTTCTCAAACAGTAGTTGGGAAGATTGCATTGTATCCACTCGATAAACCATTGGTATCATCCAAAATTTCACATAACCTTTAGCAATTTTCTGATTTGGATACCAAATGGTGATGATGTGCCATTCATCTTGTATGGTATGGTTTGGGTTAGCATGATTCATGACATTGAAGAGAGGATCTTTGAAGACCCATTCTTATTTTCGCCGCTTGAGGTCAACCTGTTTATAGCCCAATATTAGCATATACTCTACACTTATCATGAGTGGAGAGAGAGAAAACATGGGGTGGGCCATTTTTCCTACCATATTTACTTATTCATCCCACCTACATTGCAGGAGCCAAAGGTGGAGGAGATTCTTCTTGAGTTACCATTCTAGAGGGTGGCTCATTTTGTATGAATGATAGCTTTGGAATGGAGGTTTCACATGAGATTGATAGTTCCCAATGCATTTCAGACTCCATTCCTTGAGAGGACCTCTAGACAGAACATAGTTGCCCCCTTGAGTATTTCACCTTTACACGATGATGGCTATTTGGGATGTTCACCAAATGCTAGCTTGTATGCTTGGGAGGTGCACTATGGATATTTACTGTTGAGAAAAAATCATATCACTTGGAGGAGTTCATCATATGAGGATTCTACAGGAGGAGGAAAGGATAATCCTCAGTTCTATCCTTGCAGTCGCTTGAGGATAAGCAACATTTGGGAGGGGAGGACTGTAATATTCCTAAATTAGCATGCAGCGAATAGGAATATTGATTTTTGGTTTTTGCACCTAGTAGATGAATAAATGGGGGAAGAGACCCATAATTATCTTGAGTTAGTATAAAAACCCCCTTAGTATGAAAAGGGATCATTCTAGTAGCTGGATTTGACACCATCATGTGTGAATAGGGACAAATGGATGTGGACAAAGTCAAGTTTGACCAAGTCAAAAACATTCATGAAGAGGAGTGGATCAACAATGCAAATAGCTCAATATGAACAAGGATAAATTTAGATAAACATATGATAGGTGGATTGAAGACACTTGGGTGTAAAAATGGGTGAAACAGGTTGAAGAGGTCAACTTTGACCAAATCAAACAGCGTTGTTATGGAGGAATGGCCTTGATGGAGGTACAACGCAGTTTTAGAGGGAGACTGATTATGTGATGTTGGAAACCATAATGGGTGGGACCCAAGGTGAGGAGACTCACATTGTTTCTAAGGGAGAAGATGGCAATGATTTGAGGTTAGCTTGATGATTATTGATTTTATGGTCTGCATGACTATTGGGAATTCTTCAGTTGTTGAATTGAGATTGCAGTGTTGCTTAGCACAAGGCATTATTGCTTCGGGATTCCTTCTCCTACCTTGAGAGGCCTATTGAAGGAGCGTTGTAATTCATTTTTCCACACTTAGGCTTGAGGTCAAGCTTCCTCCTTCAGCTACAATGTTATTTCTGCAGAGTGTAACGTTGTGTTGCAGGGTGTTGCAATGGAAGGTTCACAACGCCACTTCCGAAGCTTGTCTTTCAGAGGAGGAAGCATTCCTCCCCTTGGGAGATCAATGAGGGAGAAATTTGAGCATAGTTTACATCTTATCACATGGCGAAAGCATTCTCCATCTCCTACAGCACAGTCATTTACAAGAACTGTGTCATTTCTCTTAGTATTGCAGTAGGAGGGTCAAGACTCTTGATCTTGAGCTTGTTCCATGGGTTAAGGGCCAACCCTTCTCCCAAGAGGCTTGTATAAGGAATTCTCTTCTAATCCTTGTATTATTCATCTATATATATAAAGAGATGTAGTCTAACTATGTTGTTTCAGATCTGGTATTTTATAGTTGTACTTTCATGAAGCCCTTTACGAGTTATTCTTATATTGTATAAAAAGGAAGAGATCCCCATTTTTATTAGAGATTGAATGATTGCAAACTGTAGATCTATTATTCCTTATAAATTTTTGCATAAAACATCATTAAAATAATATTGTCACTTGCTTCAGGATTTTCTGTTGGCATAAGTCATGGGGTTTGGGCATTTTGGAGTTTTATTGGCTTGGGGAGACCTGTTTAGCATGGCTAGAGAGATTTTTTTTTTCCCACATTCTGTATGTGAGATGTATAATGTATGAACTAAGGGATCCAAGTCCCATTTCTCACTGTTTTGACATAATTTTATGAAAACAACGTTTTCATTGCATATATTGCTATATGTTCCCATTTTGGGATACTACATATGTTTTGTCATGTGACCATTAGTAGCTAATTTATAGCATGTTATCTTTGCAGAAAATTTAGTCATATTTAAACTAAGCATTAATTTAGTCATATTTTCCTAGTATATTTAGTCATGAATTGAGTAATTGATTTAGTCATTAATGTCCACATTTAATGACCAAATAGAGAGATAAATGACTTGGAAATTAAAATTTTGCGACTATGAATGATGACTAAAATTTGCATATAAACTACTAATAGTGGCAAATTTATAGTATCTTATATCATGACCAACATTTTGTTCATATTTCTTTCATCACTAATTGGTTCCAAAGATGACTAGAATTGGCATATAAATGGCTCTTAGTGGCTAATTTATAGTATCTTCTCACAAGAAACATTTTGGTCATATTTCTTTGGCCATTAATTGATTTCCTTAGGTGATCACGTAGTAGTATATTTGGTTGTGAACTGATTAATTTATTAGTGTATATTCATCATTTATTTTCATTAATAATAATTATAAACGACTAGTTTAGTCATTATATATTCATTTTATTTGTGTTTATTATTAATCAATATAAACCACTAATTTAGTAGTTTTATTTTCATTTTGTTTATGTTCAATATTAATCAACATAAAGGAATTCGTATGATTTTGCAAGTATATTAAAAAACAATCATACAATATTCATGCTCGTCTAATATGAAAATGCATTTGAATCAGGAAAAATCTTACAAGTTGATTAAAACACCAAAAAATATAAAGTACACTCATAAATAATTTGAACCACAAATTTTATTATATGAAATTTCAAGTATTACAATATGAGTTTCCAACTAAATATTGATTGGGCTACAATTTACACATGAAATATTGTTTAATCACTTCAAAACACTCAATTTGTGTCGCTAATGCATTTTACATATGTCTCTCCGCCTTTCAAATTAATCAATGGTTTGCCTCTAAAAACTATGTAACCCACAACATCCACCATTTAAAAGTCATGATGAGGACTAGAATATCCATTCTTTGCATAGTAAAGGGATGGAAGATGAATCTAATCCCTTGGATCTAGAACCAATAAATATTCATTTAACCATTAATAATGTGATCTCATCTACTTTTTAAATTAAAATATACACTAAAACTCTAAACATTATTTGTAACATAATGAGACTATAAAACTTCTTTTATAACACACGGAAAAAGTTCACAAGAATACTCAATACAAACAAAGTACACAGTTTGGCAGGTCAAGTTCCATAAAACATTTTATCACAAATATATTTGCACATAGAAAAAAAGAAAGATAAAATCATTCATTTCATAATAAAATGCCTCCTTTAAAAACTAATATAATGAAACAAATACAAGTTAGTTAAAGAAAAAAAGTTTTCTTAAAGCAACTTCCTCGAGAAAAACATTCATATAAGACAACACACTAAATTTAGAAATAAAAAATGTGTTACAAGGCCACATCATGTAGAAATAAAATCGCCATGAGGAAAGTGCTATCTATTATAGAAAGCATAAAATAGAAATTCGAATTGGTGTGCACAAACATATATAAAATAATTTCAAGTCATATTTAAGGATATAATAGAGCCCATTAGTGGGTATCTTCAGCTTTGAGACTTGGAAGTAGAAAAAGAAAATAAAAAGATGAATATCTTCTAGGAAGCTACGATAACCAAGCATATTAACTTTACCTCAATATAACTTCCCAATCCATTGTTACTCTTGTTCTTAGTAGCGATAGCTGCATTAACGTGGAGAATGGACTTCTGAGTTTTTTCCTATGATGAGAATTAATTCTCAACCAAATCATGCACTCCAATAAAGTGTTCCATCCTTATAAATTTATCACAGTGATCAACATGCACCTCACGAATGGCTTTCTTGTTTTAAAACCAATTCTTATGCACCTAGCCCTATTTTCCATTGAATTCTTCATAACGTGCAGGACATAATAGGGATGGCTTGTTTCGTTTGATCCAGGGTGAGTAAATTAGCTCTGCAAGCCATGGTCCTTGTTTCCTTGTGTCTTTGTTATCTGCAGCCACCATTACTATTGGCAACAGATCTACTTCTATGTCATCGTTAGTGACGTCACCAATAAAACTAGAAAAACCATGAAAAAATAACTCTTGGGCATGCCTTTCAATGTCGTTCGGGAGGTCGAAAAGTCATGGGTCGACCCACTCCAGAAATTATGAATATGTGTTTTATTCGACCCTACATATCCTTAAGGCCTGACTACCTCAAATTTTTAATCTTTGTGTAGGCCTGAATTGGTTTATTTTTCACTGTTTTGGCTCATTCTATTCATTTAACACATAAAACAAAACACAAAAGCAAAAATTCACAAAAATACCCTTGGAAAAAAATTCGAGGTTCTACCACATCATCAGATTATGTCATGTTGGCATAATCTAGGCCACGTGGCATCATATACATGGTGACACATGTCTCCTAGATTTTGCCCATGAGGCCACCCAAAAACATCGACTCTATCTGCCACGTGCCCTTCGTACTACCACATCATTTTGATGTCATCTTCAACATTCTGACCAACACAACACCACACACTAATCACACTCTACCAATTGTTTTCTTGTACTAGGTATGACACAGGTTGGGGGTTAGGGATATGGATTCTGTTATCCTTCGAAATTATGTTGTGCAACTCGACATTTCACTATGCCCAACTAGGTAGTTGATCCTTCATAGGTCGAGGGTCAGGGGTCATGAATTATTCTCCTTCCAAACTTTGTTTTGTGGTGTGACCTTTGATTAGACCCTAATCACCTACGTCCCATCCTTAGTCCAAAATCTTCCTAATTCTTGAGCGAAGGAATTTTTTTTTTCTACTAACTTTAACTGGCTATAATTCTTGATCCAAAAGGAATTTTCTAGACTTCATCATACCATTGGAAATCTGTTCCAAAATATTATCTGACTATGCCACAACCAAGAGTATTTGAGCTAAACACATGGGGAATAAATTCCTCCAAACTTTAGGACTCCCAACCATCATAGTCATATTTTTATGGCTTCTCCACTAAGCCTACTACTATGATTATTATCTACAAGTGACTATAGAAACCATGGAACTCTCCCTAATCTAAATAGACCATGCACACCAATTCCACAAAATTCAATGCTGGTCTAGTTGACATTAATGCCAACAAACTAAGCTCCCCTTGAAACTAGGCATGGTTTTATTCATCATTGTTCTTTTCGTTAGCATAATTAATCTTCTCCCCCTTTTTCATCAATTGAAAAGGATTCTTCTCTATATTCCCCCCCCCCAAACAATGTACCCTACTCTTCAATTCATCCTTCAAGTTGAATAGATACCAATGCTCACTTTAACCAAATAATTTAGGAGGAGGAGTCACAACTCCTATCTACTGCGAGAGATACATAAAGGGCTCTCTTGCAAGTGGCTTAGTATATATTTCTACAAGTTGTTCTTTAGTAGCCACATATTCAAGTTGAACAACACTAGCAGCAACATGTTATCTTAAGAAATGAAACTTGATAGGAACGTTGTTGATCTTTTCCTGCATGACACGATTCTTATACATGTTGAACGCACTAGTTTTGTCACACATGATTGGAATTGGATCAATCAAATCTACCTTAATTTCCTTTAAGGTTTCCTTCATCTACATAATTTGTGAGTAAAAATTGGAAATTGCAATATACTTGGGTTCAAAATTTGATAGAGAAATGGAGTCATGTTTCTTGCCAACCCAGGAAACTAAAAATTCTCCCAAAAATAATGTTTCACTATAGGTTCTCTTTCTGCCATCAATATTTCCTTCGCAATAAACATCAGTATAGGTCTTGAATTTAAACTCTCTTCTCCTAGCATACCACAAGCCATATTTTTTGTGCCTTGGAGATATTTTAAGATCCCTTTGATAGAAATGACAGGAATTCCATGGGGGAAGGCTTGAAATTTGGCCACCAGGCCTACTTATTGCATGATATGTGGTCTACATGTTGTGAGATACAACAAGCTTCCTATCATTAGTCTGTAGACAATATGATTAACTAGTGGTGCCTCATTTTCTTTGCATAACTTACAACCTATAACCATGGTGTTTCTAACCAGCTTGCAATCTTCTAGTCCAAATTTCTTCAGAGTTTCTTGCAGGTATTTGGATTGGGAGATAAAGACCCCATCCATTGATTGAGAAATTTGCAATCCTAAGAAAAAGGTAAGTTATGCTATCATGGGCATATCAAACTCTATTTCCATACATTTTGAAAATTGATGTCCCAAAAACCCCATATCGTTGTCAAATATTACTTCATCTACATAAACTACAACAATCAGTATGTGATCATCTTCAATTTTTATATACATATTTTTATATAAAGTGCCCCTCTTAAAGCCTTATTTTTGAAGTTATCTACTCAGTCTCACATACTAGCCTATGGGTCCTCTTTACTCCATATAAGGCCTTTTTAAATTCTCACAGTCATCTTCAATGAGCATGAACCCCTCTTTTGGGTTAACGAAAACTTCTTATTCTATATTTCCATCTAGAAATGTTGACTATGCATCTATATGATACACCTTAATGTTTTTATGACTAGAAAAAGCAACAAATATTCTGATATATATTAGTCTTGCTATAGGTGAAAATGTTTCTTCAAAATTACTCCCTCTGTTTGGGTATATCCTTTGCATAATAAGATATCCTTGTTCCAAATAACTTGAACTTACTCATTTAGCTTATTTTTGAAGACCAATTTTGTTGCAGGAGCATCCTGCTTAAATTTCATTATTTATTTGTGTGATTTAGGGGTGATGTTTTTTTTATTATTATTATTTTATAGATTATGCACATTTTAAATAAATTAAGAGGAAAATCTGAGTGTGAGGTTCATTTTAAATATTCTCTTAATAAATTTATGATATGAGTGGAGTTGGGTTGGATAGATATTTTAGGGATTATGAAATCAAATGGAACTTAGTGGAGTGAAAGGAGGGATAATGATATTTTGGGATTTGGTTGAGTTATTTGTGGAGGAAATCATGGATTCAAATTAATCCACAATTATGTATAAATATGAGATTTGTATGAGGAAAGAATATAGATAGATATATACATACAAAGATGGAATAGGACAGAAAAGGAAAAACACAGGTAGATTTAGATGTGTGTGAGAGTGAGGAGGGGCCAAGCATGAGGCCAATTTCTGTGTAAATATTTTTATTTATTAATTAATTATTCATGGAAGTATTTTGGTGAATAATTATGTTGTGAATTTATGTTATGAGTTCGTTAAATTGAAACATGTCCTAAGGCTGAGTTATCATTTTGATATGAGAGCACATAAATTTTTTATAGTGCAGGGTATATGTTGAGCACGTGAAGCTGCATGTATTGAGGGCAAATCAAAAAAGGTTTAGATCCTATTAGAGAGAGCTGGGTAACTGAAGATTATCGGCGCTTTGGAGTTGTTTTTTATTTGATTTTGTTGCATAGAGAAAGTGTTTTTGAAAGGTAAGGGATTATTGTCAAAGTCTTATTTGCAGCCACCCATAAATTTGTGTGAGAGAACTCCAAAAAAACGTTCACAACTTGATTGTGCATATGTATCTATAATGAGCAATGTTGAACTATGTTGCTTGTAGTAAGTATTAGTGTTAGAATCTAATAATCTAGCATCTGAGGAAGATGAGTTTGACAAAGGAAGAGTTTGGTTTGGTTAGTGATTAAATTTTTGTAGTAGATGAGTTGTAGGCTTGAACGTCTTGATCGCGATGTATGTAAATTTTTAAATGATGGCTAATTTGAAAATTATAGAAGTATCATTTAACCTACAGGGAATAGGTAATGTCTATTTTTCTGCATGCACTCTAATTTGTGTAGATCCTTTGCATCATTTGGTATCAGAGCCCTGCAATCATGAAGTTGCTGTTGTGGACAAAGAGGAACCCAAAGGCCACAACGCTTGGGCATAGAGAAGATTTAGATGTGTGCATATTTGAGTGATGGACTGCATACACTCCAAAAAATTTCTAAGAACAACGAGGTTCCAGGGGAAGTTGAAGTGGACATTTCCTCTGATCACAACGATACTAGATGACGTGGTCCTTGCAAACAACCCTCAATTCATTTCTCTGGTTTGCAAGCCCAATACGTTTTCCAAATTATAACGTTCCAAATCCATCCGAGTCGGGAAAAAAAAGGAAGTTTTGATCCATCTGCACTGGAGACTTCTCGTTGATAAAAGTGTGATGGGAATAAGGGAAGATTTGATCCATCGTGAGAATAGAATAAGAATAGGAGGGAGCATGATTGGTTCAATCGGGTCAATTTGGAGGTACGAACCAAAAAACTAGTTTTAATCACATTTTCTTTAAAGCCACTCACATATTTGGACAACGTTCCAAGTATCAAGGATATTATTGATTGGAAAAGGAGTGTGGTCAAATTCTAAGTGTGAATTGCTAAAATTAAACTTGGATACTTCCACTTTTATTTTATCATTTAATGTTGGATATCTATTTATAACACAATGCCACAGTTTGTGAATAAATTTATGATGAAGGTTGTAATCTGTGTTCTTTTAAACCATGAGAATTCTGATCCATAGAGGAAGAGGTGAACCAAACATAGTGGAAGTGTGGTTGAAAAAAGAGGTAGTGAGATTGGGGCGAGAGAGGTTATGGTGAGTTTTGATTTGTGTCAGTGTCAAAAAATTCATTTTGTGAAGCAATCAAGGATTTAGCGGTTAGAATCCCTGGAGCAGAGTACTTACTCTCCACATAGTGATTGGGCTGTGTAGAGGGGTTGTGGCTTCTATATTATTTTTTTATGCATTTATGGAACGCTCCCCCCAGAAGTGCATGCTTAAGTTTGGAGGGCAGGATGGACGCGGTCAAATGCTTTGGACATGAATTTTTAGATTGGAGCCTATATAATTTTTTTTTCTTATAGAAATATTGTTTCCATACTCCATATGATCGCATATATTTTTTTTAGTTCCTTTACGGCATTGATGGTGGAATTCCGCATGTCCATGAAGATCAAATATTAGATTAAAGGTCATTTGGAGTAGCGTCCTTATTGGGATTGTGGAAATAATGCTTCCTCTTTTTGCACCATTGGATTCCAATTTTACCTTGTTCTCCCACCGAATGATTCTCAAAAGCATTTGGTTATGAAAAGCGTTGTGAACCACCAAATGGTAAAGGGTAAATCCTTTAATCCATTTAAAAATAATGTGGTAAGTTAAATGAGTTTTTTATGTTATTTAAATAAAGTGGATGTGTAATTCAGGTTGAGAAGAATAGTACTAAAGGCCATATACACTTTATGAGTGTTTCACCAGAATTGATGAGTGCGAAGAGAGATCTTTTAAGAGAGATAAAAAGTGGAGTGATAAGTATTTGAGTGTGTTATATATAGAATATTTTTATGTAGATTAATCACATAAAGTTGAAAATTCAAATTAATATGCTAAGGTCAAATGAAGAAATTTGGATAGCTTGAGTCGAGTTAAACCATTGAGCTATTGTACAAGAGGGTGCATTTTTCATCCAGGATGAAGAGTTGATATCAATTTCGAAGTAAAAAAGTCTTAAATCAAGTCAAAGGTTTGAATGTAATTGGGTGCATAATTGGCGGAGTCTGACACCCAAGGAGTTTGGTCATTGTAACATAAGAATTACTGTCGTTGTTGTTTGTAGAAAAGAGGAGTGATAGGGTTGCCCAAAAATGATTCCAAGATGGAGAACTCAAAGATACGAAGCACATGAAGAGAGTTTGTATTGTTGGATGGCAAGTATGAAGGCTTTCTGAAAAGGGGATTGAATGAAATCCAAAAGTGAACCAATGAAGCTCACAAAGGAGGAGGATATGACTGTTGATAGTCATTTCAGAGGATCAAAGGAAGACCACAACAAAAGAAAGAGGAAGGAAATTTCCAAGGCAAATGGCATATGGAAGCAATCGACTAATGAAGAGTATGAGAGGGAGAAAGCTAAGACAGCAGTTCACCTTGAGTTACTGATGGAATTGTTGGATAGAAATAAGAAATACTTGAGACATGGTTGGACCATGAAGTAGAAAGTGAAATGGCAGAGGCTACATGCAAAGAGGGATCAACAGGTAAACATATAGTTAACAGAAGAGATGAGGAAGCTTGAGCATATGATGAGTGTGAAATTGAGATATGAAGAACTCAGAGAAGCTGAGTTGGAAATGAAAGTTTCCATTTATGGCCCAAAACAAGGTGAAATTCTGGGTGAAGAAATTAATGAGAAATATGAAGTGGACTATTGGAATAGTTCAAAACAATTTGAATATATGTTGACAAGAGAAGTAGATGAGGCTATGAAGTGTTGTATTTTTAAATTTCATAGTTGTGTATGTTTGCAGGATGTGCAGAAGATGGTGAAAAGTATGGTGAAATTGTCACGAAGATAAATGAAGCCCTTGAGGTGAAGTATGGTGGAGAATGCCTTCCAGAGGAGGAAGGTACTGATTTTTTGCAGTAGAAAGAATTCATTGATGAATTCTTGTTTGGTGTAAGAAATCCATTTGAAGCTATTATGGAGCAAAGGAATAATGAAAATGCTGAAGAGATATTCCAAGGAGGTAAACAAATGAATTTTTTTAATGAAATTGATGACATAATTTTGCAATATGATGATGCAGACAACATGACAAATCAGGAGGATTTCTAGGAGAAAAATGAAACTGGGAATGAAGGTTGTGATGAAATGCTTGAAAGTTTTCAAATGGAAATAGAGTTCTTGGAATGATGGCTCAAGGAACCTTAAGGAGAAGTGAAGCTTGCAGAACCTGATACAAAAGAGATGGTAGTTACTGTTCATGATAAGGATGAAATGTTTCTAATGTTTATAGAGTTAAGTGAATGATTTAACTCTTAAAATAATAATGTGGATGTAGGTACAAAATACATAATTAATAAATATGATGTTGAAATTAGAGAAATTGAGCAGAAAGTATTTGAAGTTGAGATGAAAGATCAGGAGTAACAATAAAGTTATGTCCTTAGAGACATAAAGGAAATAGAAGTATTAATCCAGCAAAATAAAGATGAAAGCAACCAGCAATTCAAAATAGGATTTACTAAAATCCGGAAGGTCTATGGTGGGAGATTGGTGCTTGAAGCATCAAAAGAGGCCAAAATGTCTTATCTTTTTTAAACTAATAATTTTTTATGAATGTAGGTACAACACCGGATGAGAAATTTTTTACTATAGGAGAAATCAATGACTATATGTGTGATCAAGGAGAATTTCTTGATTATTATTCATTTCATAAAGTTGAGTGTTCAACACAGCTAAAGATGGAAGCATCAAACAAAGAGGAATTACTCCGAGGAATTGGAGAGGCCGATGGAATTAGGTTGATATAATGAGTGATGTTGATATAAAGCCAGTTCAAGATTCTTTCAATGTTTGAAGACTAGGAGAATGGGTATTATTGTTTCTACACCAGTCTGTATTTCCAGAGATAAAGATGATATGATATGGAAGAGTGAGAATTACATTCAATAGTATTCTCAAAATACTATTCTAGGAATTCTGTGCAAAATTACAAAATGGAGTTGATACTTTAAAAGACCAGCGGCAAAACAGAGTTTGGAATCTTGGAGGTAGTAAGTCATTGAGACTTGTGGCTGTTGCATTATTACAGAAAAGTGATAGACCTCATAGACATAAGTCTATGGAAACTTCTCGACATGGGGAGTCTGATGCAAGAGCATCCTGCTTAATTTTCATTATTTATTTGTGTGATTTAGGGGGTGATGTTTTTTTCAAATTATTTTATAAATTATGAACATTTTAAATAAATTAAGAGGAAAATATGAGTGTGAGGTTTGTTGTAAATATTCTCTTAATAAATTTCGGATATGAGTGGAGTTGGGTTGGATATATATTTTAGGGATTATGAACTCCTTAAATGGAACTTATTTGAGTCAAAGGACGGATAAAGATATTTTGGGATTTGGTTAAGTTATTTGTGGAGGAAATCATGGATTCAAATTAATCCACAATTCTGTTTAAATACAAGCTTTGTATGAGGATGGAATATATATAGATAAATAGATATAGATATGGAATAGGATAGAAAAGGAAAAAGAGAGGTAGATGTAGATGTGTGTGAGAGTGAGGAGGGACCAAGCATGAGGCCGAGTTCTGTGTAAATATTTTTATTTATTAATTAATTATTCATAGAAGCATTTTGGTGAATACTTATGTTGTGATTTCATTAAATTGAAACATGTCCTAAGGCTGAGTTATCGTTTTGATATGAGAGCACCTAAAATGTTTATGGTGCAAGGTATATGTTGAGCACGTGAAGCTGCATGTATTGAGAGCGAATCAACAAACGTCTAGATCCTAGTAGAGAGAGAAGGGTAACTGAAGATTATCAACACTTTGGAGTTGGTTTTTGCTCAATTTTGTTTCATAGAGAAAGCGTTGTTGAAAGGTAAGGAATTACTGTTGAAGTCTTATTTATAGCCACCCATAAATTTGTGTGAGAGAACTCCAAAACAACATTCACAACTTGATTGTGGATATGTATCTATTATGAGCAATGTTGAATTGCGTTGCTTGTAGTAAGTAGCAGTGCTCGAATATGAGAATCTAGAATCCGAGGGAACTAAGTTTGACAGAGGAAGAGTTTGGTTTGATTCGTGATTAAATTTTTGTAGTAGACGAGTTGCAGGGTTGAACGTCTTGATTGCGATGTATGTAAATTTTTAAATGATCGCTAATTTGAAAATTATAGAAGTATCATTTAACCTACAGGGAATAGGTAGTGTCTATTTTTCTGTGCACACTCTGATTTGTGCAGATCCTCTGCATCACATTTGGTGCCTATGAAATTTTTCTCTTTGGGGCTTGGAACAATCTCCCAAGTTTCATTCTTCTCTATTTCATCTAGATATGAATTCATTTCCTTTATTCAGGAATTATTTTCACTTTCCTTACTCAGATTCTTGGGCTCAATATGAGATACCAAAGCTAGGTTTGCACACCTTGGGATACCAAGAAATATCCTCCTAATATAAACACCATGTTTTGATCACCAATAATTTAGATATTTTGATGTTGTTTTTGTACATACCTTGAGGGATTTTTGGACCTTGGTGTTATAATTATTTCTTCTTGTTCATCATGTCCCATCTATTTCTGTTTAATTTGAGAGTCTGGTGGTTGAAATTTCTTTTCCATATGAGTTCATGTTGCCTTTGGGAGACTTGAATTTTGGCATTATTTCATCCACTACTATATCAATGAAATCCTCAACTCTCCTTCTTCTTTTGTTTTAGCATATCTATCCTTTACTTAGATATCAGTACCCAAGAAATACACCCTTGTCAACATGATAATCAAATTTTCCAGGATTTTATCGTTATTTTTTATAAAAAAATTTACTTATGCAGGTTTTCCCTTTCATAACTCATAGGAAGTTTTATCATTATTAGGCCTAAGTTGTGTTCTATTTGATTAATATATTTCTCATTCTGATGCTTCTCCTAGAAAGGTGTGAGGTACATCTACTTCATCCATCATATGTATGGCCATGTCTTGGACTATTTTGTTCTTTCTCTCAGCTACTCCACTTTGTTGTGGAGTTTTGACCACAAAATAATGCCTCCTTATTTCATGCTCTTCACATAATTATTTGAACTCTCTTGAAGTGTATTATCCTTCTATGTCTAACCTTAAGCATTTGATATTTAGATCTTTCTCATTTTCTACCTGATATTTAAATCTATTAAAATGTTTAAGTGCTTCCAATTTCTCTTTTAAGAGCATGATCCATGTGGCTTTGGTAAAAAAATCAATAAGAAACATGGAAAACCTCTCTCTTCTTGGAATTTTTGTTCTGTTTGGGTTACATATATTTATGTGAATTAGATCCAACAAACTAGATGAAGAGAATTCCTTTGTCTTTAAATGAGTCTTGGCCTACTTACAAAATTAATAAGACTTCTGCATTGAATTATCAGACTTTGATAGCCTTGAAAACACTCTTACAGATCCTATCTTTATGAATTTTACCACACTCCCAAAATTCATCTGACTAAGTTTCCTATGGCACAAACAGGTTTCATTTTTCTTACTTAAGTAGAAGCTTACTATGGATTCATCAAACATATATACAATATTGTGAGTTCTGACTACCTTTCCCACTAGCTCTCCATTATTTTCACGTTAGATCTCACAATATTTGCATCAAGATGTCACGTTATATTTGTTATCATACATTCATCTCACACTAAGAAAATTGTGCTTGAGACCCTATACATACAGTACATTTTGAGCTTTAGTATTTTCATCAAGACTGACTATGCCCTTTCCCTTTATTTTTACTAGAGAATTGTTGTTGAATGTGACATTGTTCCCCCTATCCTTTTATTTTGGACACCAGAATTTAATTTTATCCCCAAACTTATGCTTGGAAAAACCATTTTCCACATACCATCTATTTTCTTGATCATGTGCTAACAATGTAAGTCCACATTCCATTTTCTTTTCCATACTTGCGTTTCCAATTTTTGTTATCCTTTTGAAAATTTTGCTGGCAAGAATTTTTGGATTTAGATTAATAGTAAAATATGCATTTAGTTTCCTTGTCCCCTAAATTATTACATTTGAAGCACTCACCATCATCTATCAAGGGAGATAATGGATTTATATTTCAGGCAGGAGAGTTTTGAGATATACAATTTCGATACTTATTTTATTTTATATTTTCATCTCTTTCAACTTTGAGCCTTCTATAGTCAATAGCTTTATGTCCAAAGATATGAAATTGATAAAAATTACCATAGAATAAATTAGATCACCTGAAATTAGAAATTTCATGAATTTGTACATGAAAATACCTACGTTTCTTTGTTGATTGATTCATTCTCTGCTGGTATGATTCCTTTGAGAAGTTGGAATTCTTATTCCAATGATGGGGTCTTGTCTTGCTTGATAAATTTCTATGTTCATTGGTTATTTCTTAATTCACCTTTGCATAGTTATGAGATTCCTCAAATCTTGTAGACCTAAATTTCGTCTTCCTTGTAGAAGATTCATGTGGTCTAGAATATCCCAGGCTTGTTTCCTTTTCTGGATACCATTTAATGTTTAGAATATGATCTAGCTTTATTTTCCCTTCCACAATTTTTTCATTTACACCCTTCTTAGTCTCTAGTCTCTCAAGATACGTTCTGAGAGAGACAAATTATTCCTTGAGACTTTGGAATTTTTCTTCCCATTCATGGATTAAATCATTAAGAATTTCTTATTTTTATTTAGCTTCTTCTAATTTGACTTTCAAGGACAAAACTTATTATTTGCATGTCTATGAGATTGTCTCCTTCTTTACTTTGAAAAAATCCTAATTTAGATGACTATTCTCTTCTTCTAGTTTCTCACATGTTTTTTCTTTTTTCCTTCTAGTTGAGGAGCTAAATTGTCTTTAATTTTAATAGATAGTTCAAGTTTTTCTTTTTTATAAACAAATTCCTCATTATATAAATTATAGGTACCTTCTTCAACACGTTGTATATTCTCTTTTAGCTATTTTATCTTTCTTCTGGCTTTATTTAACACAGAAATAACATTGATGAGTTCTCCTTCAAAATTCATCCACTCCTACTTATTATTTTTCTTCAGAGTATGTAATTATTTTCTTTTTGGATTCTGATCCAAATTCCATACATAACCACTCATTTGACTAATCCTATGAGGAGTTATCACTATTTAATTATGGTTCTAGGCTATCCTCTTTGGAGTAGATATCCTTCTTCTTATAGAGCCTCTTCTTTCGATGTTTCTGATATTTTCCTCTAAACTTATGATCATCATCATTTTCTATCCTTTCTTTGTAAGGGAGCTTGGAAACAAATTTTCCAATTATTCTATAGTCAAATCATTCGATGGAAACTTCCCTTTATACTTTCCTGAGCCATGCTTCAGTTTTGTAGCAAAGTGAGCCAGTTCCTGAGCAGATTTGGAGCTAGATCAATCCTGATGCACATTTTTCTCCTTAGGCTTCCTAGATACCTTCAAAGCTTCCTCCTACGGTTCAGACTTCTCTTTTCCTACTCTCATGTCATAGGTTGCAAGAGTTTCAAGAAATTGGTCCATTGTGAGAATTTTTAGGTCACATATCTCGTCAATGGAAGATATTTTGGGATTAAATATCATAGGCAGACATCATAAGACTTTTTGAACAATTATATCTTCTTTGATAGCTTCACCAAGTCCTCTAATCATATTTGTTACTTCATCAAATCTAAGGAAGTATTATGCTATACTTTATAATTCACTCATTGTTAGGCTTTCAAACCTCATTCTAAACATTTAAAGATTTTCCTACTTGAGTTTATCACCTCCTTCATGACTCTGATTGAGATTGACCCATACTTTCTTAGTAGACTTACAATGCATATCTTTTGCAAGTTAAGATTAAATAAGGTCAAAGATAATTGCATTCTTGGCTTTTTAATGATATCCATAAAATCTTTCACTATCTACATCTATGGGAGGGACATCAGGAACATAAAAATCTACCAATATAGAGCTCCAAACATATACCCCTAGATACATAATATATGCTTCCCTCCAAACCTTCCAAAAAGCATATTTTTTCCCATCGAAGACTAATATCGTGAGTAAGAATCTTGACCATATTTCCTAGACATAATTATTTATGGATCTACTTTCGAGTGGTTAAAATGTTCCTAAAGGAACTTGGATCTAATGCCAAACTTTGGCATAGGGAGTTACTTATAGGTGTGGGCAGGGGGTGGGTGAATCAGTATTTGTGAGGTTATTAAAATTTTATGTCAATTCCTATACTTTCTTTGACTTATTCTAGTTATTTGTATGAGCATTCAGACTACAATTTAAAGGTTCAGTAAAGAAAATAATTTTCATGTGCACACATTTCATCGGTTGAGAAACACACACATATTAACACAAGTATTTTTACATGGAAACGTGTTGTTGGCCAACAACCCCCCCCCATATATTTTTTTGGGAAAACAATGGGGACCCTTCCTTTTTTGACATTGGAAAAATACCTTCTTTATTTATGTTTGGGTGACTTAGGATTTCTTTGGTCTTTATGGCATGACTTTCAGACTTTGAGAGGGGACGATCATGTGTAGGTTTTTTCAATTATCACCTTCCTTGCTTGATGGTTAACTTTCACATTCATGATGAAATTAGTCAAGTGGCACCTTCAATTTACACATCACCTCACATTTTGAAAGTGAATTTGCATATTATTCATCTCCTCCACATCTCTTAGCACATTTCACCTATGATTGCAAAGTTTTACTACTTTCAATTTTCTTCAATCACTACCTATTTTGGATTGTTTGATGAAGTTTGGTTGAACTGAAATTTTTACACAACACCTTCATAAATCATGCCCCTTCACAAGTATGTAAATGAAAAATGTATTAATGATTAATAACATTATGTTAATAATATATGTGGGATAAAAATTGTATATATGTTTTTTATAGCTATTTTATAAAGTGGAAAATAAAATTAAAATATGTATAAATTAAAATTACAATTTAACGATTCCAATTACAAATTATTTGTTTGAATGGTGAATTCTGAGTAATAAAAATTTGCTAAAAATATACAACGTTGATTATAGGAAATCCATGGGAGTGTGAAAGAAGATTTGGTTTGTAAAATCCACCACATATGCATTTTTAATATAGATATTTTGGTCAGCATATCATAATACAAATTCAGATGTTCTGATTAATTGAACAAAGAAGCTATGAATTCAAGGAAAATAGCATCATGTGTCGCGAAATTGAAGGTGATGTGATCATGGTCGAGGATCCTGGTGAAAATTGGTTAATTTCGCATTTATTGGTTGCATACTTTGAGGAACATGAATTAAAGTCCGCCAAGAGATTGTATTGTGAATTTTTAAGGGAATCGACCCATTGAGAGAATGGTGGTCCCTTTCCTTCAATCGATATAGGTTATATTAGTCAAATTATAGATTTATTATTGCATCTGTTATCATATATCATGCATTCTAGAAGTCCTATTTTCAAGAATAAAAATGTTATATTTGTTTGGTTCTATTGTTAAAACAACTTAAGGGCCATTCTCTTGCCTGGTCAGCAAGAAGAATCGAGCTGATGTCCCTTCCTATTGGTAACTAAAGACACATATTAAACTGATAGCAATAGGGAAAAGGTAATTGGACCTTGTTTAACTAGTCGAAACCACCATTTCAACAGAAAATAAGTTGATCCATGGTCCGGACCGAGTGGTCTCCCTCATAATGTTGAAGCAAAGAATTTCAAGTCTTCAACAAAACATAAAGAGAAAAAACCACCAATATGTTTTTTATTATGATGTAATTAAGCTCCCAAATAATTACATCATGTTTTTTGTGAGCACCCACATAGAGGAGGCCCCAACCCTCTTCAGAGGGTGATCCATAACTTAAAGAGAGGCACCAACCTCTTATGATTGCAGACCACTACCTAATGTAGTGATTGTTATTATTTTCATACAAATTTCAAACTGAAAACAAAGGCTAACACATATGCTCAGAAATATAAACCGTATATGTTGCTATGGCAACTACTTCCCTTTAGAACTGCAACTTCACTGCTCAACTAACTCTAGTATCAAACCTTTTCTCTATTGTAAACATAGTTAGCTCACAAAAGTTGTTTGTCTACACTTCTCTTAATCAAACTCACACAAACTATTGTATTACCCCCTACTGTTCATTCCTGACATCCATGTTTTTGTTTCTATGCTACACAATCAACAATGTTGGAGCTATCATGCATACTTCAACATAAATTTCCATCCAATAGTTACTTTTTTTCTCATTCGAGATAGCTAAGTTAATGTGGAGAATGAGATTCTGAGTATTTCTCTATGATCAAAAGTAATTCTTAGTAAAATCATGCACTCCAATAAGGCATTCAATCCTTATAAATTGATCACAGTGATCAACATGTACCTAGACCATGGATTTCTTGTTTTATAATCAGCTCTTCTACACCCAACCATATTTTCCATTGAATTCTTCATAACATACAGGACATGTCAGAGATGGCTTTTTTTTTTCGGTGAGGCCCAATAAATCAACTCTACAAGTCATGGTCCTCACTGGCTTGTATCTTCGTTATCTATAGTCACCATTAAAAATTCCAAAAACTCTAGTGCTTTACCATAGTTAGTGAAGTCACTAATAAAAAATGAAAAACCATGAAAAACTAACTTATCGGCATGCCTTTCAATGTTTGTAGGGAGGTCGAAATTTTATGGGTTAGGTCACTCCATCTATTATGCATCTGAATTTTAGTCGTCCCTGACTTTACCATAGGCCTAGCTAGCTTGGAGGTTTAATTTTCCTGTAGGCCTAACTTAGGTCCTTTTTCATTATTTTGGCTAGTTCTATTCATTCAATGCCAAAAACCAAATACATGAAAAATCCCTTTGGTGAAAACTTCGAGGTTCTACCACATCATCAACTTATGTCATGCTGACATCATCTAAGCCACATGGGATCTTTTTCATGGTGACACATTTTGTCTATATATGGCCCATTAGGCCACCCAAAAACGTTGAATATTTCTACCACATGTCCTATGTACTTGCGCATCATGCTAATGGTAGTTGCCACGTTGTTTCTAACACATCACTGCGAGCCAATCTCACTCTACCAATTTTTTTCCTATACCAAGTCCCACATAGGTTAGGGGTCATGGATTGGGACTCTCTTATCCTACTAAATTCTTCTTAGAAACCCAACCTTCCACTACACTCGACTAGGTATTTAATCCTTCATAGGTCGGGGGTTGGGGGTGAGGGCTTTTCTCTCCTGGCAAAGTTTTCTACAAGACTCGACCTCTGACTAGCCCTGAATCACCTAGGTCCAAAATTTAGTAATATATCTATTTCTTGAGCGAAGGAACTTTTTTGTCTATAAACTTGAACTTGTTATAACTCCTGATCCAAAAGGAATTTTCCATACTTCAGCATACCATTGGAAATATCTCTCAGAACACTATCTGACTATGCCATAATGAAGAGCATTTGAGCTAAGAATGGGTCGTGTAAAATGGGGCTAGAGGGATTCTAAAATCAAGGACTCAACCTTATGTCATCCTTTAAGGCTACGTAGAGATGCGAGCTCGCTATGATGATTCTCTAAAATCGACTGTAGAAACCATGGAACTCTCCTTGATCTCAAGACACCATGCAAAAAAATGCCAACATCTTCTACTACAAAATTCAATGCTAGTCTAGTTGACATTAATGCTAACATACCAAGTGCCACCAACAATTCATACAATGTTAAATTTCCAAAAATACCCCCCTTTGGCATTGATGGAAAAAAACTAATCTCCCTTTGAAACTAGGCATGGTTTTCTTCATCATTGTTCTCTACCCTGGGATAATTAATGTGACCAATGGAAAAGGATTCTTATTAAGTCCCCCCCTAAAACATTGTACCCTAGTCTTGAATTGATCCTTCAAGTTGATAGTTTCCAATACTCATTGTAATTGAGTCATTTGGAAGGAGGAATCACGAGTCCTATCTACAAGTTACTATTGCAACCATGGTGTTGTATCTTTGAAGACACTTCTAGGCTCGGGAACTATGAAAAATCATCTAAGTGAGGGATTTAACTTAAATGGATGACCAACTATTGAAACCATTTATGCTTATACAATCCAAAAACTTCTAATATTTTCAAAGATTTTCAAAGTGTCGATTTTCACTACTAACAACATATAATCCTTGAAATGATTTTGATATAGGAAAGACAAAGATATATGATAGTTAAACATTCATTCTTAATACTTAATTTATTAGATATAGTAAATTCATGTAGAAAAATTTCTACAGCCAACACATATACATTGAAGAGATGACAAAATGGAACAATTTGGTGATGCAAAGATACTAATTGAAAAAAATTGTTTTATTAGCTATTCTCAGTGATGATTATAACTTTGTAGTGAGTTTTCATGAAATCTAATACTTAACATAACCCTACACTAATTCCTATGTTACCTTGAATATATGATGAAAAACATAAATGAATATAGCATAAAAACTCACATGAACACAATTGGTGTTAAAACTGAAGTAAAAATCCGTTGATTATCTTCACAAAGTTCGAAAAAAGTACAATGATGTTTCTTGTATGTCCCAAAGGTTCTACCATTATTACATTGAATTACAATGTATATATAGAGTGTAATTCAAAAATATCTATCTTAATAAATCCTTTGCAAAAATAAAGTCATATTCAAAATGATTTGGATATATTTAATTAATACAATTCAAAATAGGCATTCTAAAACTAATTCTATAGAAACATCACACTATTTGAATATGTTATTTGCAACTACTACCTTGAAATCTCTCTTCTACTGTTTTTATTTATTATGCTCCTGTCTTCACTACAACTTCGCCTGAAAAGATGCATTTTGTTCCTACTTTTTTTGTGCTACTACTTGAAATCCTGCTTTTAGTTCACAAAACAAGTTGTAGGAACTTATCCAAATTTTTATCATCTATACAATAAAATTTAATTACCATATTGTAGGATTCATCCACTTTGATGTACTTATCAAAATATGGCTCAAAATATGGCTTAGTGATAAAAATATAGTGGAGTTCATGCAAAGTAAACAAATCATTATGCAAACCTTTTAGAAAAACTTTACCACCAGTGATTCATTTTACCTTAGCAAATTTTGAGTTATCTTCTACTATGTCATGCAACTTGTATTGGAAATTTTTTTATGGAATCAATTTACCATGAGAATATCTTAAGGATGGGAGTCCTTTTTTATGAAGGATGGAAAATTTTCTATGGAAATTTTTTATTTGATTTTCTAAGTTCTCGAATCTGTTTTCCAATTGTAACATCAAATTCCTTTTTGTTAACACCTTTCTAGATTCTAGGACTGTGTTTGTCATGTATTCAATTCCAAAGTCTTCAAGTTGATATTTAGTTTTTGAGTTCAGAACTTTGATCATCCTTGTTTCTTATCCTAGTTTGTGGTCTATTTCTTCTTTGATTTATGTTATGGCTTATTTTTCCTATTGTACTAGTTAGTTCTGTTCAAATAGATTTCCACTACTCTGAGATGGTTGAATTTATGTCATTCAAGATCTTCTCTTTGGCTTTTGATAATGCATGTCAACTGGTTGATTCATGTTTGTAATTTTCAAGTTATTTTCTTAGCTTGAAATTCTTTTGCACTTCTGAGATATATGCATTATCTACCTTAAGTTTATTTTCTTCCATTCTTTACACTCATTCCTTTAACTTTTGGATTTAAAATTTTCTTAATGAAATATTTCCCATAGCCTTTAAGAACTTTTCAATGGCTTCTTCGCTAGTTGATTCTATTAGTACTGCGGAATGACATATTTCCCATAGCCTTTAAGAACTTTTCAATGGCTTCTTTGCTAGTTGATTCTATTACTACTGTGGAATTTCCTATCCTCATTTATTGTTCATTCTCTTTTAAGTGTTTTTCCATATCTCATTAATTCTTCTGAATATGAATATTCTGATCAACAATCATATGTAGCATATTTTCTTTCTATTTGTCTAATTTCGCAACTTCTTGAGGTAGAGGATGTTCTGTTGTTGGTAATTTTAGTTGCTTCCTTAATGCTTGAATATCTGCATTACTTCTCTAAATAATTTCCTTATCAACACTAATATCACTATGTTCTAATCCTAACTTGATTAAAATATCTTCTAAGCCATTTATCTTTATATATTTGGCTAATGAGGAAATATTTTATAATTTAAGTTGAGAGTGAATATTATTTAGAGAAAAATATAGCTTTGAAGTTGCCAGAACATAACTTGTTAAAGATGAATATATCATTTAACCTTATCATTTGTGTAGATCAATTTGATCTATAGGATGAAATTATTTAATATCAAAAAAAAACATTGAAGTTTTATAATCCTATTCACTTTAAGGAACTAGAACCTTTTCCTAGAGAAATTCCAGTTGAAATTGTCATTTTTCAGGGTCTAATGCAGACAATAGTCTTCTTTGAGTGGTAGAGTCTTGCTTCCAAAATTCAGAATAGGTAGTAGTGTTTGATATTTCATTCTTCTTCTTAATTTCTATGAATATAGAAAATATACTTTGTAAGCTAGAATAAGGGGAAGCATCTATATCATAAATGATTTATTCAGTTTGCTCTAGTGAAAACACAACCTCTCTTCATAACCTAACTATTGTAGAGACCTCAATATCTTTGACCTCTAATGATTCTTCCTCTATACTCATTGTCTTTATTCTTTTGAAAAAAATAAATCCTTTTGATTTAGAACCTCAAATAGCAATGGATATACTCTCACTTGGTATCTTTAACTCGTTTTATTCCAACCTTGGAGTCTCTAATGTTGTTTGGCTATAAATTTGTTCTTCAACTTCTTGTAAAATATTTTTCTCCCATAATCCCTAATTTTCATACTATTCAATTTCTAGTTTCGATATATGAATATAGGGTGTTTATTTATGTTAAATTGTAATTGATTATATCACTCCCAAAGGGTCATACAGCCAGTGAGATCTTAACTTGAAATATATCTATCTCAATAAAATCACAACTTAATTGTTTGCTACTCCAGTGTTAACTATGAATGGACCAACTTGTGCTTTCAACATTAATTGGCCCTTTTTCTTCCTAGAAACAAAATTAATGTCATCCATATTCATCCTTTGCCTTATAAAATCTAGAGACAAAACCCTCATGGGCACAAAAACTGGCAACATATATGGTGGAAATTCACAACCATAAGTTATGATTTCTGTAAAATTCTAATAAAGGTACCAATATACCACTTTTAATTTTTCACTGAGATGAAAAATTATTTTGATTTATGTAGATATCCTTAGAAATACATCACTACTAAGGAGACACAATGGCATATGTAAAAACTGGTTCAAAAAATTAATGAAAGAACACTCTTTTGAATTTTTCCTAACCAAAGAAGTCTAGTGGATGACAAAATGTGGTCGTCCCTATGAGTCAAGTTTTTACAGTGGGATTTTGTATCCTTATGACAAATGGTACAGAAATAGATATACAAATATTGATTTATGCTTGAAATACCCTTCTACACTAAATTTTAGGAAATTTTCATGGATAACATCTCATATAAATTAACTAAAATTAAAAAGGACACAGATTTTTTTGCCATACGAATAAAATGACAGAAATCCTAGGATTACTTGATCAACCCACCAATCAATTTGGTAACCTCAGAGACAAAAAAACTATATAAATAACATTTCTAGAAATTTTTGGAAAGATAGCAGAAGAATATGGTGGGTTGGTTCGAGGAAATTCTGAATTTTCAGGTAAGAATAACTCAAAAATTTGAGCTCACTAAAGAAAGGAATTTTTTTGATAAATTTACATTAGGGAATCAAATAGAAAAGGATAAATACAATTATCAGGGTTTATCTGCAAATCCTATCAAATTTATTATGGGGTTATGGAAAACGTAATATCATTATTTTGAGAAACTATGGCTCTTTGAATTGGTAGGTAACAACTTTCACAACAAGTAATGAATTCATGGAAATGATGAGTTTGAGGGAAATTGGGGTAATAGGGACTCCCAAAAATTTAACTCATAATTGACATCTTCAAACTTTTGAAATACCTAATTATGCAATTCATACAGGTCAAATTCACACTAAGTCTCTATGATTTTAAACTGAGTATCGACCAGAGGGAATTCATCTAAATTAGGCATGAGAGGTAGGATAGGAATTTCACTATTTACCTTAGATTTACCCTTTTGAATGGAAATTTTGAAAATAAAACAAATAGAGAATACTTGGTGAACTGTCCACTGGTGGTTTTGGTGAAATCTGGAGATTTCATGTCACTGAGTACTTTTGTAAACAATAGTGAATTGAAAATTAATACACTTGAGAGAAGTTAATTCGGATTTAAAAATGGGTTTGAATAGTTGTGGTTCAAATAACTATTATTGGCACAACAATAAATGACACTAGGAACATTGGCGGGAAGGATTTAATAATTTAACCATCAAATAATTAAATTATCAAGAGATATAATGGAGGTCGATTTGGCAGAAATGATGGAAATGTGAGAACGTGGAGGGAGTGATGGTGGAGGACGAAAGTAGTTTTTGGGGGCGCGGGGGTCCTGTAATCCTTGAAAAATCGAAATGTCATGTCGGGTGGTAAATACAAAACCATTTTGCAAACCTTCCCCCTCTCCCCCCCCTCATGATCTTTCGGGAGTGTCGTGGGTCCCGCAATTATTTATTACCCATTGATAGGAGCAGTGATGATCTGGAGAATCCAAAGTTTCTCAGACGATAACTTCTTCAGCGAAATTTTTATTTATATTTAAAAATTAAGTTAAATTAAATATTCATTGCTATATCAAACTTAACTCAACATTTTAACTTATTCTCAACTTTATTACATAGTGCATGACAAAATTTAACTCATTTTTTTCTTTTCTGAAAATTATACAATTTAAAAGTTAAATTTCATAGGTAAAAAGAAGTTACAACATCGGCTGCATCTGGGGACAACTATCGCTTGTGATATGCAGAGAATGTGGAGATCTATCTGCCTTATCCTCGAGCTATGGAGTCATTGTTGTAGAAAATGACACTTTCTCTAGAAATTTAAATCAAACCGCCCATGAAAATTGATGATGAAATGAAATTATTCACTATTGGATGTAATTTTTTAAACATTTCCCATTGACTGGCAATGGGAGCTATTCCCCTCCAAATTTTGAAGAATAAAGGTATTGTTTCGTTTGACTTCTACAATATTGAAAGGTCCCATTGATTGTCAAAATTTAAATGCATTCCTTTTTCTTCTCTTGTTGCATCCCACTTTAGAACTAAGTCTCCTTGTATGAAATCCCTTTCTTTAGCGTTTATGTAAAAAAAAAAAATTCATATTGTCTTGATATTGTAGGATTTTGTTTTATACTTCTTCTATGTCATAATTTAGTTCAATTATTTGATTTACCCATTATTAAAAATCACCAGTCTCCCCATATACGTTGATCAACGATTGTCATTGATGTCAGCCAAAGCAGGACTAAGGGCTAACCCAATATTTCATGGGAATTTTGACCTACCAAATTACTATATTCTCGGTCAAGAATTCTTTTAATGGTTTCTACTTATCAAAATGTTTCCATTGATATATGGCATGCCACGTAGTTCTTCACAGTTTGAGAGATATTCATGTTTGAAGTTTGTAACCCTAGTTAGTGGGATCAAACCCCATGGGGTTGTGGCATGGGTTATTGAAAAGTAAATATTTAATAATTTTTAAGCTCCTAAAATCCCTCCCACGTTCACTTGTTGAAGCCCCTCTCAGCCTAAGCATTTATATAAATTGTGATCTGCATATCCTCCTTATGTAGGGATTTCACTACCCGAAACAGGTCATCCTGGAATATGCGCTATAACTCTTTTTCTACGAAGGTTAATAAGAAAAAAATATTATGAGGTTAATCTGGAATCCTCAAGAAGCTCCTGTAAAAATTTCAAATCAGGGTGCGTAACATTTTCAGAGATATGATCTGTGGAAGTCAGTGTTTTTGCAGGCTCCTGAAATTCATCTCAAAGAAGTGACCTTGGGAGAATCGTCATAACTCTCTCTCTGAGAATCAGATTGAAATTCTGTAAAAAGTGAAAAATATTTCATGGACTGTAATTTTTGTTGTATCAATTTTAGAGTTTAATGAACAAACAATGACATGTGGCACATTATGCAAGCTCTCTCTACTGAAACAGTCCATAATTAGGTCATTGTGAGAGATTGGGCATAAATCTCACTTGAAGAACCCAAATTGGGTCAGACATGTGGAATTGAAAAGAAGACTCAAAGTAATACTACATAACCAAAAATCACATATTGGGGAGCTGAAATAACAGAGGTACACCAGATTCACTATTGAGATCCTAAAAGGCAAGAAAAAGATAGAGCATGTGTTGTCAAGGACTGCAAAGGACTAGAATTTCTAGGACATAAAAGAAAAGCAAGGTGCAACAGAGGATAGCATGACAAGATCAAAAATCAAGGTGCAAAAAAACAGCAAGAAATTGAACACATGACGTCTTCAGGTAGGCATCACTGCATACAATCATTGTAAATGTATCAATGTACTAAGTCATTGTAAATGCATCATTGTAAAACTTGTACTAGTGTCTATCTACCAAGAGTCGAAGAGGTAGTGTTGGGAGGTCTAGGATCATCATTAGGTGGTTTTTCAATATTTGGGGTTATGGTCTAGTGTGTCTTCTTCTTCTACATCATTCTATATCATTCTAAAGTGGACCATTTTCCCTGGTATAGGAGTCCATTCTGGTTTTATCCTTCTATAGGGTGGTAGGGTGGTGCTAGGCTAGTGCATGAAGTCACCAATAGGTTCAAGCCTATGAAAAATTTAGGGTGGTAGGGTGGCGCTAGGGTGAGTTGTAGCTCATTTGGTGTTAGGGCATTCGTTCAGTTGACTACTGAAGAATCTCGGGAGTTGGAGCATCCATCCAATGGGAGCTGGAGAAGAATGCTTTCTAGATTCTAGGAAGTTGGTGCTTTATTTTCAGTTGGATTTTAATATCAAAGAATTATTAGAAAATAATTCAGGTGGTTTTTTCCTAGAGAGGGTTTCCACCTTAAAAACTGTGTCCATTTGTGTTCCTTTTGTTTATTGATATCATTGTATAAACACTGATAATAATTTAAGAGTAACTAATGCTCTAATTGAAAGGAATACTGATTCACCCCCCCTCTCAGTCTTTCCAACAATTTGAATTAGAGCTTTGTTCCTTCAATAACAGTTTAACAGTTGGAAGGAGGTCATGGAGCATATCAAGAATGGTTTACCTCTGTTCAATGAAAATAAGTATGCACTTTGAAAAGGAAGAATGGAGGTCTATCTCTTGGCGCAAGGTTACGAAGTATGGGACACTGTTCAAAATGGATTTACATCAACCGCAGATGAATAAGGTAAGAATAATTTGGTAAATTATGCAAAATCAAAGAATATATTATTATCAATGGACTTATTGAATCTACTTATCATAAGGCGTTTGGTTGTAAAACCACCAAAAATGTATGGGACAAGCTTGAGAATATATATGTAGGTGACTCAAATGTCAAATAAGAAAAGCTTCAAATCTGTAGAGCAAAATTTTAGCAACTCAGAATGAAATATGATGGAAACATTGCTTCATAATTCCAATACGTTGATGAAATAACCAATAATCGGGAAGGATTGGGAGAGCCAGTTGACAAGAAGATTATTATATGAAAGATTCTTAGAACGTTACTAGGGAGATTCAACCCAAAGGTATCGGTCTTAGAATACATTGAAAGTCTGGAAAAAATTAGCAAAGAGGAATTACATGGAGTTATCATAGCATATGAAATGAGACTTGATGAAGAAGTAGGTACTTCACATCTAGAAACTACGTTGGTTGCATATAAGAAAACCGATAAGGAAAAACAACCTTTAATTGAAAATACATGCACCTACAACTGTGAAGAAAAGGGAGATGATGAAGAAGGTCTTTTAGATGAAGAATATGCTTACTTTACGAAAAAACTAAAATTTGGTATGGGAAAATTCAAAGGTAAACTTCCATTGATATGTTTCGGCTATGGTGAGATTGGGAATTTTGCAGCAAAATGTCCAACCAGAAGTGATGGAAACTCAAAATGAAAGAAAGGCTTTAATAAATTCAATAAGCAAGATAAAAAGAAAGGATCGAAAAGGAAATTTCTCTCTAATGTATATAGCTCATCATCTGATGAAGACAGTGACAGCGAAGAAGAAAACAATGAGAGAGTATTGTTTATGGCCAAGAAGAATAAACAAGAGGTATCAAACAATAAAGAAGAAAGCTTGACCATAGAATAATTTTCTAAGGAGGAAATTAGGCTTATAAAAGAGCTCAAGGCTGAGAAGATCCATTCCAATACTCTTGAAGAACAAGTTCAAGGTCTCAAAATTGAATTTCAAGAAAACAAATGTATTGAAGAGTCGCTTGAAAAGAAGTTGGAAGAAAGCAACCAAGAAAGGGAAGCATTAGAAGTCGAAGTAGTCTCGCTACATAAGGAAGTGAAGAAGGGAACAACTATCCAAAAATATGCCAATAGCTCAAGGGCATTGGAAGAAATCATCAAAAATCAATGATATTACAATGATAGAACTGAGCTCGGTTACAAAGAAGAAGAAGCAGGACCTTCTACAAAAAAATACAATGAACCTATGAGATCTGATATGAATGTAGACTTCATTGGACAAGATTCAAAATAACATCCTTGGAATACCATTCCTCAACGAAGATTTCCATCCAGGAACCAACATATTTTTCATGGATATTGTTATTCATGTGGAAAATTTGGTCATAAAGATGTAGAATGTCACATGTACCCTAGGAATGGATACAATTCTAGGATATCCTTCAAATATGAACCTCCCAGGGCTCAACGAAACATCAATATATTTGAACATTTATGAAATAATATGGAATGTTACAAATGCCCGAACTTTGGACACATAGCTAGAGACTGAAAATTGAAAATCCTCCAGAAGAATCTTCGAAGCCACAGAATGAACGAACATGGAAGAAGAAGAAGACTGATAATTGTGCTCTCACTCTCAAGGCTCGAAACAAGAAATATGTGTGGTATGTTGATAGCAGTTTCTCAACGCATATGACTGGAGATAGAAGGAAATTTGTATCTCTGAAAGAGAAGAAGGATGGAACCTTATCCTTTGGAAATGATGGATCTTCAAATGTTATAGGATCAGGTACCTTCACTCTCGGAAGCAAAGATGTTATAGCCAAGAATGTTCTATTAGTTGAAAACATGAATCACAATCTGCTCAGTGTTGGACATCTGTGTGATCAAGGAAAAACAATGCTATTTAACTCCACAAAATGTGAAATCAGGAAAGGCAGGTATGATAAAATTGTGGCTACAACATGTCGAGCTCCAAATGACATATATGTTCTAGATGAAGAAACTAAAGCATTTCTACTAGCTAAAGAAGATGAAAGTTGGTTATGGCACAAAAAAATGGGTCATATAAACTTTGACAATATTTTCAGGATAAGAAAAAATGAAGCAGTACAAGAAATGCCGAAAATCTCAAAATCTTCCAACACACTATGTGGGGCATGTTGGCACGGCAAGCAGGCCAAAGTCGAATTTAAAAAAAAAAAAAAACACTTTGCATCACATCCATTGGAATTGATACATGCTGATCTATGTGGTCCTATGAGAACAAAAGGCTTATATGGATAATTATATTTCATGTTAATGATATATGACTATACCATGATGATAGCTGTCAGTTTCCTAAAGAAAAAATATGAAGCATTTGAGTGCTTTAAGATCTGCAAGGAGTTGTTCGAAGATGAAACTGATTTGAAAATAAAGTGTCTAAGATCAGATAATGGCAGAGAATTCACTTCCAAATTATTTCAGCAATACTGTGATGAAAATGGAATAAAAAGACAATTTTGAACAACATGAACACCTCAACAAAATGGAGTTCCTGAAAGAAGGAAAAGAACCATACAGGAAATGGGTAGAACAATGTTGAAGGACTCAAAATTGGATGAAAAATTCTAGGTTCAAGCAATTGATACGACAATATTCATTATCAACCGAAGTCTTCTCATAAATAATTGCAACAAGACACCATATGAATTATGGAAAGGAAAACCAGCTAATGTAAAATATTTCAGAATCTTCGGAAGCAAATGTTATATCAAAAGAGAAGATCAAAATTTGGGTAAGTTTGAATCATGTGTTGATGAAGGTATCTTTGTTGGTTACCCACGCAAAATAAAGGCCTATAAATGCTATAATATAAGGTGAAAACAGATAGTGGAGAGCATAAATGTTACATTTGACAAAGACTTTGTTCTAACGAATGATTATGAGGATCTAGAATATTTGAAACTTGAGGCAAACACTGAAAAAGACACAGAGAAAATCCTACAACAAGAAGCAACTATCAACTAGGAAGAAGTAAATAATGATCATCAAGATATACCAAAACAACAAGAAGAAGCTTCTCCAAAGAGAACAAAAGAATGGATTCAAAAGAACCATCCATCAAATCAAATCATTGGTGACATAATTGAAGGTTGATGGCTTCATTCATCACAAGAAGCTCACATTTATTTTCTAGCAAAATTTGAGCCTAGTATTTTTTAGGAAGCCAACCATAATGAACATTGGGTTGCAGCTATGAATAAATAATTGGATCAAATCAAGAAGAATAACACCTGGGAATTAGTTCCATGACCAAAAGATAAAAATTTCATTGGGACTAAATGGGTGTTTAGGAAAAAATTGAATGAAGATGGACAGGTTACCAGAAACAAAGCAAGATTGGTTTGCAAAGGCTATGCACAAGTGGAAGGAATTGATTTTGATGAAAAATTTGCACCAGTTGCCATAATGGAAGCCATCAGAATGTTCCTCGCCTATGTATGTTCAAGAAAAATCAAAGTCTAACAAATGGATGTTAAGTCAGCATTTCTAAATGGCGAATTAGAAGAAGAAGTTTACATCGAACAACCTGAAGGTTTTCTACTATCACAAAAAGAGCACTATGTTTTCAAGTTAAATAAGGCTCTATATGGTCTCAAGCAAGCTCCCAGAGCATGGTATGCTCATCTTGATGGATATCTACGTCAACAAGGGTTCAAGAAAGGTACTATTGATAGCAATATTTATGTACAAATAGATAAAGATAATTTAACAATCATTGAGGTATATGTGGATGATATAATATTTGGTAGCAATGATGATCAAATAAGTAAGAAAGTTTCTACAAATATGCAAAGTTAGTTTGAGATGTATTTACTTCGTGAGCTAACATAATTCTTAGGGCTTCAAATATCTTAGAAAGATAAGGTAATATTTATATGTCAAGCCAAGTACATCAAGGAAATGCTCAAGAAATTGAAAATAGAAGATTGCAAACTCGTCCTTACTCCGATGGAAACAAGTTGAAAATTGAGTGTAAATGACTCATCTAAGGATGTCAATTAGACATTGTACAGATATATGATTGGTAGTCTTCTATATGTAATATCCTCCTGGCCAGATATTATGCAAGCAGTTGGACAAGTAGCAAGATTCCAAGCAACACCTAAAGAATCACATGTTATTGTTGTCAAAAGAATTCTTCGATATCTAAAGTGTATAGAATAATATGGCTTTTGGTATCCCAAGCATAACAATCTCATTATTCAAGCCTTTACAAATGTAGATTAGGCAGGAAGCAGTGAAAATAGTAAGAGTACTAGTGGAGCAACATTCTATCTAGGTGGTTGTCTCGTATCATGGTTGAGAAAAAAGAAAACCTCAATCTCATTATCTACAATGGAAGAAGAACATATTGCATTGGCAGCATGTTGTACTCAAGTCATTTGGATGAAAAAAACTTTGCAAGATCCTTAAGTACAATTCAATGAGCCTATTCCCATATTCTGTGACAACACCAGTGCCATCAGCATCTCCAAGAATCTTGTCATGCATTCAAAAACAAAACACATTGTGATAAAATATCATTTTTTTATATAAGAGGTTGCTTAAAAGCATATCAAACTTGAGTATGTTGGTACAAAAGAAAAAATCATCGATATCTTCACTAAAACTTTACCTCGTGAAGCATTTGAATATCTTCGCCAGAAGCTTGGGATTATCCCAAGTTCTCATTAGATTTTCCTTATTCATAATATAAATGGGGAGTAGAAGTGTGTAAAGTTCTACGTGATGGTTGTGTGTTAGGGGGAGTTACCCTTTTACATTGATTTCAAAGGGGGAGAGAATGTTGTAGGAAGAGGTGTCATGATCGCAGGGGGAGTACTTGTGTTGCCATCAATACCAAAGGGGGAGATTGTTGATCGGCAGTTGTCATTGATGTCAACCCAAGTAGCACTAGGGGCTACCCAAATATTGCATGGGAATTTTTACCTACCAAATTACTATATTCTAGGTCAATAATTCTTTTGATGGTTTTTACTTGTCAATATTTTTCTGTTGATATATGGCACGCTACGTAATTCTTCACGGTTTGAGAGATATTCATGTTTCAAGTTTGTAACCCTAGTTAATGGGCTAAAACCCCATGGGCTGTGGCATGTGTCATTGAAATTCAATAATTAATAATTTTTAAGCTCCTAAAATCCCTCCCACGTTCACTTGTTGAAGCCCCTCTCAACCTAAGCATTTATATAAATTGTGATCCTCATATCCTCTTTATGTAGGGATTTTGCTACCTGAAACAGGTCATCATGGAATTTTCACTCTAACTTTGTTTCTACGAAGGTTAAAAACCTGAAATTGGGCTGAGGTGAAGCCAAAATCTAGAGGAAGCTCCTATAAAAATTTCAAATCATGGTACACAATATTTTCGGAGATATGATCCATGGATTTTAGTGTTTTTGTAGGCTTTTGAACTTCATCTCAAAGAAGTGACCTTGGGAGAATCATCATAACTCTCTCTCTGAGTATCAAATTGGAATTATTTAAAAAGTGGAAAATAGTGCATAGACTATATTTTTTGTTGTATGAATTTAAGAGTTGAATTAAGAAACCGAGACACATGCACGCCATCCAAGTTCGCTCCACTGAAACAATCCATAATTTGGTCATTGTGAGAGATTGGGAATAACTCTCTCTTGAAGAATCCAAATAGGATCAGACTTTTGGAATTGGAGATAAGACTTATAGTACTACTACAGAACCAAAAATCACATATTGCGGAGGTGAAATAGGAGAGATACACCAGATTCAATATCGAGATCCTAGAAGGCAAGAAAAAGCTAGATCATGTGTTGTCAAGGGCTGAAAAGGACCAGAATTTCTAGTGCAGTAAAGAAAAGCAAGGTGCAGCAGAGGGTAGCATGACAAGATAATCAATCAAGGTGAAGAACAACAACAAGAATTTCAGCACATGAAATATTCAAGTGGGAAGCACTACATATAGTCATTGTAAAGGTATTATTGTACTAAGTCATTGTAAATGCATCTTTGTAAAAATTGTATAAGTGTTTATCTGCCAAGAGTTGAAGAGGCAATGTTGGGAGGTCTAGGATCATCATTAGGTGGTTGTGTCATAGTTGCGGTTATGTTCTAGTGTGTCTTCTTCTTCTACATCATTCTATATTATTGTAAAGTGGACCATTTTCCATGGTATGAGAGTTCATTCTTGTTTATTCTTCCATAGGGTGGTAGGGTGGTGCTAGGTTGGTGCATGAAGTCACCAACAGGTTCAAGCCTGTGAAAAAATTAGCGTGGTAGGGTGGCACTAGGGTGAGTTGTAGCTAATTGGGTGTTAGGGCATCCATTCAGGTGAGTACTAAACAATCTCAGGCGTTGGAGCGTCCATCCAGTGGGAGCTGGAGAAGAATGCTTTTCTATATTCTAGGAGTTTGGACCTTTATTTTCAATTGGAGTTGAATATTAAAGAATTATTATAAAATAATTCAGGTGGTTTTAATCCCGAAGAGGGTTTCCACCTTAAAAAACCGTGTGCATTTGTGTTCATTTTTTTTACTGCTATCATTGTACAAACACTGATAATAATTGAAGCTTAACTAATGCTCTAATTGAAAGGAATAATGATTCACCTCCCATCTCAGTATTTCCAACAATATAAATCCTGCCAAAGCTTCATGACTAGAAATGTTGACTGAGTAGGTAAAATAGCTTGTGCTCCATAATCAAGTTGAAAATGAGATTTATAAGTGGATCTCTTGGGTGAAATTATGTTTTCCTATATTGCATATTTCAAATGACTTTCCCATATTATTTTATGATCTACTAACACTTTATTAATTAATATAATCATACTTTTATTTGATGATTATACTATCCCATTCCCTTGTGGACAATAAGGTGTAGAGTGATGTAACAAAATTTGATATTTTTGACAAAATTCAATCATTTTAATGGAACTAAAATCTTGAGCATTATCTACAATTATTTTTCTTGCACAACCAAATCTAGATGAAATGTTTGCCTCAATAAAATTCATGTCCACAAAATCAGTTGCATTCCTCATAGAAATAGCCTCTACCCACTTTGTGATGTAACTAGTTGTTGTAAGAATCCACCAGTGTTGATTTATAGATGAAGGGACTATTTCACCAATAAATTCTATAGCTGACTGCAAGAAGGGAGCTTCAACTAAAACTTGAATGAGGGGGAGGGAAGCTAATATCTGTTTTCATGTAAAATTTTCACAAGGAATACAAATTCTTACTTTTGAACCAACTTTTCCAAACAACTTTAGCCAATAAAATCATGTTATCAGTATTCTCATGTTGTTGCTTCCCAAGGATAATGTCCTCTACACAATCCTTCAAGAAATTTTTCAATACCCCCTTTTATTAATAGTTCATTCAAACAAAAGAAAATAATTTTCAGTGGGTCCTTCCAGTATAGATTTTCATTTACTATAAAATATTTCATTTCTCTACACTTAACAGATATACAATGATTCCTTGTGAATTCAAGAGGATATTAAAAATATCATAGAAAATGTACAATATCTTTATACCAATTTGATGATAAAAAAAATTCATGAATATGCAAAGGAAGTGGTACATGTACTGAGTTGGAAGAAGGTTCTTGTGTATTCTTCTCCTCTGAAATATTTGAACCATGCATGATTGAATTGATGCTAAAGATTTTACAATTTAATTCTACTAATAACTTAGCTAGACCTTCTCCTTTAAATATATTTTTTGGTTTGATATCCAGATAAAACTCCAAGATCTTAGCAATCCATATCCCCCTTTTCCCAATTGTATGAGGTTGAGTCAACACTATTTTTACTACATTGTTAGGTAGATAAGAAAGTATAGGAGAACGCAACACATAGATTGTAAAATATTTCAAGTCTTGAACTTAAGCATGGGCTTGCTTTTCAATTATGCCATACTTTAGTTCTGCATTGCTCATAACTTTTCTAAAGAAAGAAATTGGCTACTCATATTTGTATTCATTTTTCTGCATAAAAACTACTTCTATTGTGGTGTCTTGTGCAAAAGAGAAAATTATGAAGGGCTTTCAATAATCAGGAATAGAAAGCATAGCTGCTTCTGAAATTTCATTCTTAATCTAAGAAAATGAAAATCTAGCTTGTGCATTCATTTGACTTAATTATTTTTCTTAAGCATATCGGTTAGATCCTTAACAATTTCAACATAATTAGGTATGAACCTTAAAAAAAATATTTTCCCTAAAAGTCTCGAATTTCTTTCTTTATTCGGAGAAAGATGATTAACAGAGTTTCTTAGACTCTTTTAGGGTAAATTGTGGCTCCTTCCTTTAACATTATATGTCCTAACAATTTCCCTTCCATCATGGAAAATACTAATTTTTTCGGATTAAGAGAAATCCCAAATTTTCTACATTTCCAAAAAAAATTCTTTAAGTGTTTGATATTTCTTGCATCAAATTATGAAAATATACTTAAATCATCAAGTTAAATTACTATGAATTTTACATTTCCAACAAATTCCAAATCCATGTCTCTTTGAAATGTTCCACTAGCATTGATTAAACCAAAAGGAATTTTAGCATACATTAAGGTACCCCAAGATATTGTGAAAGTGGAATTTTATCTATCTTATTGAATGAATGGAATCTGATTATATCCATAAAATCCATCTAACAATGAAATCGTTTCAGAATATATTAATCTTTGAAGCAAATGATCCATCTTTGGCAGTATATAATTATCTTTTTAATGACAACTTGCTCAATTTACTACAATCAATATAATCTAATTTCTCCATTCTTATTCTTAACAAGAACTAGATTTCTATCCATTCAGAATATCATAACGTAAATATGATTTTTTCACCTGATAATTTTTTACTTATTTCTCAATAATGGGAAGTATGACTGGATTTATCCTTCTCATTTTTTTTTTTGAAATGTCTTAGTTCCTGGTTTCAAAGGAGTTTTACACTCAATAATAGTTGTATCATAAGTCTTCAACTCCTCATTTGACCATGAAAGCACATCTTCGTAATATTTAAACAACTTGATATATTTAACTTTGATATCTTGTGGCAAGGTTTCTAGGATTTTGATATTTCTTACTTCTTTTGTAGTACCAATATTGCAATCCAGTATATTTTCTTGTTGTGAATTTCGTAATGAAGATCTTGATACATCATTTTGATCAAAAAAAATTTCAAGAGGATATAGTCATTTAGGAATTTAATTGTTATAAAATTGTATTATATCATGATCAACAATTTTTTGTTTCAAGTTTGTATCTAGATCACCAATGTTTTATTTTACCACACCATTGTTTTCTTCTTCAATATGTGAGGAAGAAAACTCCTCAATTGTTTGAAAAAAAATATTCAATTTCTCTTCATCCTCAAGAACTTTCCAGTGCCTTAAGCTATCATGGATAGAAGGTATGTACATAAATTCAATTTTATACTTTAATTGTAGGGAATCTTGAATTTTGAAAGTGCTTGTAGAAACTATCGAAGAATCTACATGCATGTTGTCTTCTCTTGGTATAGTTTAGATGTTAAAAGTCTGAAACTAATTATCCACATAGTCCCATACCTCATTCTTGTAATCATTTAATCTAGGTTGTTTTGTTTGACAAATATTTCTAATATTTTTCACTACCAATTATGAATCAAAAAATACTATCAAACTTGTACCTTCATTTTCTTGGCTAACTTTAATCCCAATATTAAAGCTTCATATTCTTCCACGTTGTTAGTGACTTAAAAATCTGACTTGGAATACTAAATGATGTTTTTTATTTTTAGGTGAATTCAAAACAATCCCATCTCTAGCTCCACCTCTAGAAAATTATCCATCAAAATACACTTTCCATACATCACTGTTTGAAGATTGAGGAACATTTACAGTATCTTCAATTTTGTTTTGTACATTGCACTCATCATTTAAAAACAATATGAAGCACCCTAAATATTGATCAATAGCATATATAGGGTGATTTATTACTTGATTAGCATTACACACAATATTTATAAACCTGACTTCTCTGTATAATCTTATATTCTCTCCTCCATAAGCAGAGATGGTAGCATAAGACATATCCATTTGTAAACTTCCTCCAAGATTAGCACAATAGGATCCTGATAATAACATATCAAATTTAGGATGGATATTTGTAACTAATATATCCATTACAGGAATGTGGGAAAGGGTGAAAATTATATATTTTATCATCTCCAAGCATGGACCCTTCTTTGAATCAAATGTTTGCAAGTCATGATAGGGCCTTGTGATTTTCAACTGAAAAGATTCTGTAATAACTTTAGGCTTTAAATTTTTATAAGTATAATAATTTAGAATATAGTTGTAAAAAATAAAATCATGAAAATTTAATGTGATATAGAAAGGTGGAATAATGTGATCCATCATATCCAAAGTAAGAACAAAAACCACATAAGGTTTCTCATATTGTAGGCTAATCACATCTCCTTCAACATCTAGACTTGAAGATTGTATCCATTTTGAAACTTGTTTCTTATAACCAAGATTTATTGAAATTCAGATAAAGGAATTTGAACCTTAACCTTTTCTAATTATTTTTCCACATTAAAAATAGTGACATATGTTTTTTTTCAATTGTCTAGTCTTCAAATTTTGTTAGATGATAAAAAGGATCCACTTTTATTATGCATTTATTTATGAAGATATTTGTTAATTTTGTCCTTGAATTATAGAACTTGTGTGTAACTATCTAAAAAAAATCCTCATATTTCCTTCTAATGATTGAACAAAAAATCTCATGCAAGCATATTCATGTTCAATGTTCATATTATCTGCAAATTCAAGGAATGCAGACAAATGATCTTCTTCTGATAGTCTTGTTTCTCCATTGAATCTAGGAAGATACTTGAGATATCCTTCAGGGAAATCATGAATCTAATTTTTTGGTGGTATTACTAATTTGTCATACTAAGATGTCAAAATTGGTCTAAATCCAACCATTGTCTAGGAGATAAAGTTTTACTTGAAGATATATAGCCTGAAACTATAGGCTTCTTTTGAAACTGAGGATGAACAATTAACTTTTGAACCTGAGGAACACTTTTTTCTTGATCTTAAAAATCTAAAGGATTTTTATAGATTTCCAGTTCCGCTTTAGGTTTACCAAAAGTGGAAGTATATGTGTGGATAACAGAAGATATAAAATCTGTAGGTTTAAGTTTAGGAAAGTTTAGGTCAAGTTCTACTCTTGTATCAGACAATTATGAAAGGGAGATGGGAAACTCAAAAGATTCAAGCTAATGAACTAAAAATGAATTTTGGAGATATACTCCCTTCTAAAGCAGTTCCAATACTTTAGATGGTATTTCAGATAAATCATAAGGGATATGAACTAATTGAAATTGTTCAAATTGTGAAACTATTTCAGGTGGAAGAGATGTAGAAGTACAAGCTCCAAGTCTGCCTATGAGAGAAGAAATTTGCACAAGCCTCTCTGGAGCTCATAATGGAGTATATATTTTAAAATAAAAAAGAGGTATAGTATGCCTCCATGAGGAAAAATTTAATTTATGAAGTCATCATGTGAATAATTTTAGCCTTCTAGCCTCTTATTCACCGTTAAAAGGTATGTGTTATTGTTTTCCCAGAGAATTTAACTTCAAACTTTGTTCCCCCATAATGCCACCAATATGATGTTGTATCTTTGAATATAGTTCTAGGCTCGGGAATTGTGCCAAAGAATATAAGTGAGGGAATTAACTTAAATGGATGACCAATGACTCAAACCATTTAGACTTGTACAATCCAAAAACTTCTGAGATTTTCAATGTGTTATTTTCACTATTAACAACATATAATCCTTCAATTGATTTTAACAGAGGAAAGAAGAAGATATATGATAATTAAACATTAATTATATATACTTAATTTATCAGGTATAGTAAAAGCGTGTAGATAAACTCATACAACCAACACATATACATTCAAGAGATGACAGAAGACAACAATTTGATGATACAAAGATATTAATTTAAACAACTTGTTTAATTATTTATACCCAATGATGATTATAACTTTGTAGTGGGTTATCAGAGAAGTTAATACTTAACTTAGCCTTACCCTAACTCTTATGTTACCTTGAATATATGATGAAAAACATAAATAAATATACCACAAAAACTCACATGAACACAAATGTTATTAAAACTGATGTCAGAATCCTTTCATTATCTTCAAAAAACTCCAGAAAGGTACAATGATGTTTCTTGGCTCTCTTAAAGGTTCAAATCTTCTTACTTCGAATTACAATGTATATATATATTTTAATTCAAAAATATGTAACTTAATACAATCCTTTAGAAAAATAAATTCCTATCCAAAATTATTTGGATATATCTAATTAATACAATTCAAAATAGGGATTATGAAACTAATTATGTAGAAACAACATAATATTTGAGGATGTCATTTGTAACTACTATCCTGAAATATTTTTTATGTTGATTTTATTGATTCTGTTGCTGTCTTCACAAAAAATTCACCTGAAAAGATGCATTTTGTCCCTAATTTTTTTGTGCTGCTACCTAAAATATTTCTTTAAGTTCACTCAATAAGTTCGAGGAAATTATCCCATTTTTCATCATCTCAACATGAAAATTTAATTACCTTCCTATAGGCTTCATCTATGAATTTTTTTTTTTTTGACTTCCTAAGTTCTCGCATTTGTTTTCCAACTGTAACATAAAATTCCTTTTTGTCAACACATTTATAACTTCTAGGAATGTGTCCTTCCTGTATTCAATTCCCAAGACTTCAAGTTGATATATAATTTTCTATTTTATAAGTTTGATAATCCTTGTTGCTTCTCTATGTTTGTGGTCCAATTCTTCTTTTATTTCTATTATGGTTTCTTTTTCCTTTTGTACCACTTTCTCCCGTCCAAAAAATATTTCAATAGATGTACATAACTCTGAAATGGTTGAATTGAAGTCATTCACAATATTTTTTTTTAATTTTGATAATTTTTGTGCATTGTTTGATTCATCTTTGTACTTTTCAAGTTGTTTTGTTAGCTTGAAATTCTTCTGCACTTCTGAGATTTATACCTTATCTTCTTTGCAGTGATGCATTTAACTTCTCTATTTCAAAATTTATTAATGATATATATCCCATAGCCTTTAACAAATTTTTAGTGGCTTCTTCTCTAGTTTATTTTGTTTGTACTACATAAATTCCTACACTCAATTGTTGTTCCTTATCTTTTCAGAAATTTTCCATATCTACTTCCATATTATGAATTTGAATATTCTTTTTAACAATCATATGTAGCATATTTTCCTTTTATTTCTCTAATTTCCTAACTTCGTTAGCTTGAGGATGTTTTCTTTTTGGTAATTTTAGTCGCTTCCTTAACACTTGAATATTTGCATTCCTACTCCTAATAATTTCTTCAGCAACATTAATATCAGTAGGATTTAATCCTAACTTGATTACAAGATCTTGCAAGCTCATTATCATTGTATATTTAAATAATGAGGACACTATTTCTAACTTAAGTTGAGTGTGAATACTATTTAGAGAAACATGCAGCTTTGAAGTTGCCATGGAAAATTTTGTTCAAGAGGAATATATCATTTCTATTGATTTTTTGTGGATCAATTTGATATATGGGATGCACTTGTCTCATATCAAAAGAAAACAAGGAAGTTTTATAATCCTCTAAAATTTTAGGAACTGGAACCTCTGGCTAGAGAAATGCTAGTTGAAATTGTACTTTCTTAAGGTCCAATGCTGAAAATAGTTTGGTTTGAGTGGTCGAGGTCTATTTACAAAATTTAGAATAGGTATTAGTCTTTAACATTTCATTCTTCTTATTCATTCCTCTGAATCTATCAAAGATACTTTGTTGACCAGAAGAATGGGCAGTAGGTGTATCAAAAATTCTTTATTCAGTTTTTTGTACTGAAAACGTAGGCTCACCTGAAATCCTAATTGTTGTAGAGGCCTCAATATCTCTTGATTTTGATGATTCTTCCTTTGTACTCATTGTATTTCTTCATTTGAAAAAATTAAATCTTATTTATTTAGAACCTGAACCAATAGGGGACATACTCTCACTAGGTCTCTTTAACTCCTTTTCTCTCAACCTTGGAGTATATATATATTTTTTTGGCTAGAAATATGTTCTTCAACCTCTTATAAAGTATTCTCCTCCCATACTTCCTGATTTGCATATTTTCCAATTTCTGGTTTTGATATATGAATTTAGGGTGTAATTTCTGTTCACTTCTAATTGAGGATATCACTCCCAAAGGGTCATAAGTCCAGCTAATTCGTAACTTTGAATTCATATGTCTCAATAAATTCTCAACTTCTTTATATGTTTCTCTAGTGTTAACTATGAATGGACCAATTTATACTCAAAACTTTAATTCGCTCCTAAACACAAAATGAATTTCATCCATATTCGTCCTATGCCTTATAAACTTTAGAGAAAAAATATTTATAGGCACAAAAAATGGAATCTTATATGGTGGAAATTCACAACCATAAACATTCATTTCGTGATAAAGGTACCAATATCCCACTTTTGATTGCTCACTAAGATGCAAAATTATTTTGATTTCTATAGATATTCTTGGAAATACATCACTACTAAGGATACATAATGACATATGTAAAAATTAATTCAAAAAATTAGTGAAATAATACTCTTATAATTTTTTCTTAACCAAAGAAGTTTAGTGGATGAAAGACTGCAGGCTTTCCTATGAATCAAGGTTTTGTAGTTGTATTTTGTATCTTTTTCACTAGTAGTACAAAAATAGATATACCAATATTGATTGATTCTTGGAAGACCCTTCTACACTAAAATTTAGGAACTTTTCATGGATAATATCTTATATAAATTGATTAAAATTAAAAAGTACTGAGGATTTTTTTCAAGATGAAACAAATTACATAAATCTTAGGATTAATTCATCAACCCATTCATGAGATTGGTAACTTGAGAGAGAAAAAAACACATAGAAATAACTTTTTTGGAAATTTATGGAAAGATAACAAAATAATATGGTGGGTTGGTTCAAGGAAATTCTGATTTTTCATGTAAGAATGACTAAAAAATGTAAGCTCACTGCTGAAAAGTAAGTGTTTGATAAATTTTCATCAGTGTATAAACTGAAAAGGGATGAGGAGAACTCTAAGGGTTTATCTGTAAATCCTATAAAATTGATTATGCGGTTATGGAAAATACAATCTCATTATTTCAGGAAACTATGGATCTTTTACTTTGTATGTAACAAATTTCACACCATGTAACAAATTAAGGGAAATTATGGGTTTTAGGGAAAATAAATTGAGGTAACATGGGCTCCCAAAAATTGAATTCATCACCCAAATCTTTGAACTTATGAAATTCCCAATTATGCAATTCATACAGGTCAAATTCACACTAGATCTCTATGATTATAAACTAAGTGTCGACAAGATGGAATTATTCTAAATGAGGCACAAGAGGTAGGATAGGGATTCCACTGGTTACATTCGATTCACACTTTTGACTTGTCATTTTGAAAATAAAACAAATAGAGAATCTTTGGAAGATAATACCTCATGAACAAGTGACTAGTAGCAATAAATCTTTTGGTGCAATCTCGATATTTGATGTCACTGAGTACTTTGGCAAACACTAACGAACTAAAAAATAATTTGTTGGACAGAATTCAATTCGTAATTACAAAGGGGTTTGAATACTTGCGTTTTGAATAAACGTTATTATCACATCAATTAATAAAAATTGGGATGTTATCGGGAGGGATTTAATAATTTAATGATCAAATCGTTAAATTATCGAGAGATATAGTAGAGGTCAATTGGAAGAAATGATGATGAAGTGGAAAAATGGTAGGAATGATGACAGAGGACGGAAGGGATTTGCGGGGGGTGGTGGCCGTAAGTGGTTTATCAAGGGGGGGGGGGTGGTGAAGAAATCCTTGAAAATTCTACACGTCACATCAACCAGTAAATAAAATCCATTTTGAGCCCCCCCACCCTCCGTTCCTTAACTATTGCAAGTGTGGGGGTTCTCAAAATTCTTTATTACCTGTTAATAGAAGGGGTAGTGATCCAGAGCATCCAAAATTTCACGGGTGAGAAATTCTTCGGCAAAATATATATATATATATATATATATGAAACCTGGAAATGTAATATCAACAATACAATTATCTCAATACAACTCCTAAAATAGGAAACAATTTTCATAACATAGCGAGAAATATGAAACCTTCGTCTTATGGAAGGATCAAAATGTAAAGCATTTTCTGAAAAAAATAAAAAAAATGCATATTGAACATAAGACCAATTTAACATGTTAAATGGCATGATATAAAAATATATGTTAGTAATTCGTATTATTATTATATGAAAAATATATAATATCACAAAATCACTACCACACCATAGCGTCCATGTTAATAAATTCTTGTAGGTCACACCTTATCTTTCAAGGCATGTTTGGGAAATGTGCACGAACATCGAATAGAAAATTCATCCACATGTATATTTAAGACATCAATACAACAGTGCAAATGGTATATTAATATTACTATGTTTTCAACGACCATGGGGGCATAATCACTGCATTTGGTCTTCTTAGGAAGCACATGGAAACAACATATTGACAAGTTATGTCGAATGAAGTATCAAAATTTTAAAAATGATATTGTAGTAATGTATATCATTTCTCATAGAAGTTAGGTTGTTGTCATTCAAATGACCCACTGTAATACATCTCCAAATACTCTGTTATTTTAGTATACATAGCCCAACCTAGTGGATGCTCACCATGTTGACTATTCTTCATGTTACCTTCCATTAAATTGAGATTATAACAACCTTATCTAGTTAATTACAAATTTCCTCAAGACCAACTAAAACGAAAAAAAGGAAATCCATGAAATCAATCAGATTCTTCAAAACACTCACAAAAGCTACATGTAACTATATTATGCACATCTAGACTCAAAAAAATATATAAAATGGACCATATAAGGGAATTATGATTAGAATATTTTAGTGTGAAAAAACATCTTAAAAGTCTTTCCTATGAAAAATCTAGATGGAATTGGCTTTGAATAACCAATCTACTAATAATTCCATCCCATGTAAAGGAAAAACCTCCTTGTTTTCTAGAGTTTGTGAAGTGAGTGACAAAATATGCATGCAAATTCTAAGAAGAAAGGAAGATAAATACATGATATAGCCTCTCCTTCAGTAATCACACAATATGGTAAATGCTTGTTTGATACTAGAATAAAATTTTTTAAGGCGATGCCCCATGGTCTATTGTTCTTAACATTTAAGGGAATAAAAACTATATAGTACCTTTTCATCTTAGTAAGAAGAGAACGTATTGATCGAAAAGAATAACTTAAAGAAAATTTATGTTGTGTTAAAGTATGCATACCTTATAGCAAGAATCTTAATTATAGAATAAAGCTCTAGATACACTTGAATGAGTACACATATACCACACTCGTTCATCTATATTACAACCTATTTAGGAATCATATGGTATATTTTAATAAGGCCATTTACTTGCATTATATATATGAGCCATATGTAGAGAATTAAAATGGAAAATTTACTTAAAATCGATATAAAATTCATAAGAAGGAATTTAATAGGACCATTTAGTCTTTCATACTATGGATACCATTATATATATATATATATATATATATATATATATAGATATATATATATATATATATATATATATATATATATATATATATATATATATATATATATATATATATATATATGTATGTATGTATGTATGTATGTATGTATGTATGTATGTAGAATGAAATTTGTGTTCTCTCTTTAATGGTAACTAGCCCAATCGTTCAAAAATATTTTATGAACATCATTGAAATATCCAATAAGATAAAGAGTATAAAAAATATTTAAAAATCCAATCAAATAATTTCTATAAAGGAAATAACTTCCAAGAATATTTTTCCATAAGAATTATAGGTGTACTAATTAGTGCACATGTGCAGTATGATGCATCACACCACTACGAAAGAACACATATATAACATTATTTTTTGTAAAAAAAGATGAATGAACATTTCTTATCATTTAGTATTGAATTTATGATAATAAGGAATCATATTGGCATTGAATCAATTTTTATCCCTAGTTCCTTTTTCCATTTCTTCAAATTATGTACGAATAATGAAGAGATGAAGATAATATTCATAGATGCAAACAAGCATAGGATGTAGTAAATGAAAGCAAGCTATTTAGGCATTAAATAAAAGCAAGTAGAGTAGGAAGTAAGAAGATATGTACTTGGATCCATAGAATATTGGTAGGTGCCATTTTTAAATCCAAACCCCAAGAGGATGGGGACTTGATTCAAATTTCAATTGTATCTCCTTTTTCAGTAGCAAAAGGATTCACCACATCCAAATATTTTGATCTTAGCTACCCAGTAATAAGATATAGTTTTAATAAATAGGTGATACATGGATTCGTGGGCTTTGTAACTTTAGGATATAATTGTTATCTCGGTTGGGCTTGACCCAGGTTTGACTTGTACTTTGCACCAATAAAAACCTAGACATCGGCCCTTTTGGTAACAACCTGCAAGTAGATCAAAGCCTCACCCAAGGTGGCTATGGTTGGTTGGGGAAGTAGTTTTATGTAGCCTTAAGGGACTGTGCATGGTGGAATTACTTCACTTTTATATACTTAACCAACCTTCTATCATACAATAAAATACCCCGCAGTTATAGCTTACTTAATTACTTCGCATTATTTAGATAAAAATAAACATATTCAGCATAAGATAAATTATGTTATCATTACTTTGCATAAATAGATAAAGACAACACATAAGGACACAAAATATTCTCTAAAACTATTTGTTTTTTATTATGATATGTCTCTTGAGTAGATCACTTCTCTTACCTGCACACACAGCTGCAGGTGGTCTGCACACAAAACTGCAGACTCTTCAAGGCCTCCATGCACATAATTATGGAGCTTTCCCTTAAAACCCAATATAGACTAAAATAAATCTCTCAAGTTCTTGTGCTCATCAATTATTAAATCGATCTATCTTCGACAAATCCTTACATTTATTTATATAGCTTTTTCATCATACAAAACCATGGTCCACATACCATGGGCAAACAAAACAACAGACTAAAACCTAATACCCATTACAAAATGAGGGGCTTTGACCCACCCCAAAGCCCATAAACACCATGTGGTAGATCTATGTTCGTGGTACCACTCACTGCACTCCCCAAGATGTAGTGTCTCTTTACCAAAATTGGGCGAAGTTGGGTTGTGCCCAATAGGACCCCAGCACTCACGTGTGACTTGTCCTGAGTCACTCAGCTGGGATGCCCCAAACCTTATCTGCAATGCTTGTGTAGGAAGCATTATACTCCTAAATTATTTCTACCATCTATTTTTCCTCTTTGTGCATTTTCTCAAGTAGTTACTCTATCTTTGGTCCAACTATATTTTCCAACACTTCTTGCTGCCTCTGTTGCAACTTATTAAGCTTTCCATCCATTCTTTGTGAAAGCTAGATGACCTCTTCCTGCCGTGGCTAAGTCCTTGCTATTGTCAGTTTCTCTTTTCTTCGAATATATTCGATCTAAATCTGAAGTTTCTTGCCTTATTTGATTCAAGATCTCATCTTCAATTCACTCAATTTTTTGATCCTACAACAGCGAGGTCCAAATTTCCATGGTGTCATCCAAAAATTTTCCACGCTTCACTACTAAGTCAGTGATGCCTTTTAGTGCAGTTTTCAGGTTTGCTTCCCTCTGCTCTCTGACTTCCAATGGCATGGCTAGTTGAAGTTTCATTCACATCTCAACAATATGGACCTCATATTCAAACTTCAGCTTTTCAGTGTTGTACTTTGAATCGTTGATTGCGAGAACAAGCTTCACAAACATTGTCTATTGGTGTTTCTTATGTGTGGGCCTCAACGTCAAAAACTTCACTACAAGTATTTTCATTGGCTTCTTTTAACTACTTTTGTTGTTCATGCATCTCATCTCATTCCTTGAGCACCTAATTGAGTTGTGTCTTCTTCATGGTTCATTCCTCCTACACCTCTATGTTTTACTGCAAGGTATGTTGTTCGTGCCCCTTTAATTCTTCTATGATCCCTTGGTGGAGCTCATGAAATGTTGGAGTGGGGAGCATGGCGAGGTTCATGCTCCCTATCTTCGGTAGCTTAAAATTTTAGTGATCCTCTTGGTACCTACAAAACCCTCAAACCAAATTATGTCTCTATTAAATGCTCTAGTTGTGTTGGTTGACTTTTATGCCCTTTTTGGTTGGTTGGCCACTCTTCTAGTATCGCTATTTGTACCAACACCTTGAGTCCATGCATGCCTTCTTGCACTTCTGGAAACACAACTTTGTAATGATCTTGGATTATGTTCCATGCGGCGATTTGTTGGACATTGTCTCCAATTTCATCAAGGTCCCCATTAGTGAGGACTAGTGTCTCTACACGTTTGGATCGATCTATCGTCTGCTTCTTCTACACGGCTAGCATAGATATTCTAGGTACCCTCTTCGTTATGATAAATGGGGAATGTACCAACTCGATATCACTAGCAGGGTCTTGGTCAACCTTATATGTCTTTGTTCCTTCGATTTCTTTGTCATCCTTCTCTGTTTCTTGCTCTGCATATTTCCCTTTCATTGGGTCCTTTGCACTGTTTCCTGCATATTGCGTACTGTCTTTCTTTGTCTCGATGCCTCCAATAGGTGGATTCATCTAGTCTATCAACCAGCTCTTGACAATTTCCACAAGGTCAATATGTATGACCGAATATGCAAGGGACTCTATGTCCTTGTCGGATCCTTCCCTGCCTTGATGTAAGCTATATGGAAATTAGCCTTAAAACCTGAAATATTTGGATAATATTCAAACAAAGTGGATGACAGCCTAGGATGTCGATTCGCCAGCATACGCAAATCCATCTCCATTAATACCCAAAAATTCTTATTTTTTATTGTGTGCATTGGCTCCTTGGAAAACCAAAGCGAGGCATACCTCGTAGCTTCACACACATTCGGGTGAACTTGTGGAAAAACGTGACTCCATTGGTTCCTTCCATGCCAATAAAGTGATAATTAAAAACAACCATGCATAGTGGAAAGTTTTACCTTCCTCCTGTACTTCACGACAATCCTCAAAGAAATCCTTGCATAGATATCCAACCCATTTAAATTGGACACCTTTACTGCACTGCGCGGCTAAAGAATCCACAGTTATTTGGATTTCATTCACTCTACACTTGTGCATAATTTTCCCTACAAGAGTGTGTGTGGCGAACCACAATGCTTGGTCATTTATAGAATTGATGTCATAGCCCCTTGACTTCTTTACCAACTCATACTTCTTCATTTTTTTAGCAACTGCCTTATCCTGACTTTTTCCCACGAACTCCTCAGCAGGATTCTTTCCCTAGTATGGCAACGTGATGATTCTCTTGATAAAAATTTCATCTATTGCGATTGTCTATCCCAGCCAAAGGTCTCTGTCATGCAATAAAGACAAAATTTGTCGGACACAGATTGTGTTGATGTCATTTCGACAGAAGTGTGGCACATTCGACATATCTAACAACCCTGATCACTTCAATCCTTCTTCCCGCCAGTGTGGCTCCAGCCTAGTGACTTTACCTTTGTGGTAATATACTCTTTGTGGGTATCAATTTGGTTCAAATTAGGGATACTTTTTTTGATCATTGAAGTTACAATCCTCCACCTTCAGCTGCAGAACGTTTCCAAATAGTTCACCCTCAAATGGTACTTGTTCAGGCAACAATGGTGTGAATACACTAAAATTCGCATTATCAGGGTCTCTGACGTGCTTAACACCCAAATTCATTTACATTACTTATGGGGGTAGTATAGAGAGTTATTCTTCACCTTCTACCTCAATTTCTGGTATCTTTGTTTCTGAGATTTTAATTTCTTCTTCCCTATCATGAATCTACATTGGTTTCTTCTTCTTCTAGTCTTATTTTTTCTTTGTGCACTATTCCTTGGTTATTTTCTTCCTAGAATATTGCCTAACTCCAGGGGTCACAAATTGTCTCTTTACCTTCTTTTTCTTCGATTTTACATCTTTTGTGGTTGGTTTCTTATGTGGCAACCTCAAGCTTGTTACACTTGGCATTATAGCCTCCATGTTTTCTGCTATCCCTTTCCTTAAAATTCTCTAGCAATCTCTTCAAATATCTTCTTAGAAATACATCAATTTTCTCTGTTCTCACATTGGCACAAATTCTCAATTTGAATTCTCAGGAAGGAAAGTGTCAAAATTTTGAGCGATTCCTTGCGTTTATAATGGATTTAAATTTTGGACCTCATGAAAATCTCCATATTTGGCTCATTTAATGCAAATATGGGACTAGATCTAACCAATTGTTGCAAAAAAATGCATTTACCCACTCCTTTCAATGAAAATTTCGTTTCACATCAACATTTTCCTTCCAAAATTCATATTTTTGGCTAACTTCAACGATCCTTCCCTTTTTCTGCAACAATTAATCCCTTGTCACAGTTTCTTCATACTTCGAAATAATAATAAATATCATGTAGTGAGCTTCCTTCAACGTAGTTCTTGAAGACTACGCCATACTCTTGACTATCGAGTAGTAATCTCCTTCCAGTGAAGCCCCATTCTGCAAAGTAGTTTATATTCTAGTTCCCACTTTCAACTGCAGGTTGCACTAGGACTTTCCCCTTATATTTTTCAATGTGATGTTCCAGGGACAGAGTTGTCCCTGATATTTAATCTGCTACCATTCACTCATCCTGGCATCATCTGACTATCAAAATTCGTGATCTAGATTGTGCCTCCATCAGAGATGTGCCTGACGATATATGGTCCCAACCAATTGTTTTTGAACTTTCTGTGGAGATTTAGGAATTTTATATCATACAATAGCCAAGATGGAGTGATTGTTTCAATTCTTAAACTTGGCACAATTTACTCCATAGGTATAAATAATTATTGTCCATAGACCAGTGTAAAAGGTTTTTTTACTGTCATTTTCTTTCATGTTTTCATGTATTTCCATAACATCGTTGGAATTATTAGATCCCAATAAATTTTGTTGTCATTACATAATTTTGTGACCAAATTCTCCAGAACCTTATTGAAAGCTTCGACTGTCCCATTATCTTATGGATGACATGGTCTAATTTTCTGATGATATAATTGAAATTATTATGTAAGAAATGTGGACTCCTACCGCTCATCAAAATATTTGGTCGCCAAAATCTGGATAGAATATACAAAAATATGAACTTCGCGATGGTATCTATGCTACAATCCTTCATTGGATGTTCTTCATCCCACCTTGTCAAATAATCAGTTGTAGTGATTATGTATCTTGTGTCGATATCCTTCCCTGGTGGGTTAATAGGTCCAACTAATTAAATATACCATTTTTCAAATTATTTCAATGTCATTTATGGATTTAATGTAATTTCGCCCCTTCTAGATGGCTTTCTTGTTCTTTGGCATGCATCAAATGTTTAACAAAACTCCTCTGTATCCCTATGTACCATGGGCCACCATAACCCAACTCTCAAGATTTTCTACAGAATTGACTTTCTTCCACAATTTCCTCCTGCAACCCCTCCATCAGCTTCTACAAAAGTACTATGTCTCTCATGCTCAAGGACATACTTGTGCAGTATTTTATCTGGCCCCATTTTGTACAAATGTTCTGCAATCAATGAAAATCAGCTACTTTAACTACTAGCTCCTTGTTCTGTTATGTACTGTACTCCATGGGTGCCATTCCTATACCCAAAAACTAAATAACATATGTGAAGTGATCATATGCAACCCTTATTTTGAAAAACTACGCATCTAGCAGGTTATCCTCAATACTGGTTAGTTCTTCACTTATTTCTATTAGTGACATATGATCAGGCCCAATATTCAATCTTCCTGGCTTAACTATAACTTCAAAGTAGTACTCCTGAAAAAAAAAAAACATGGACAAATATTTCCTCCTAAAACACGTTTATTTACCAAATACTTCAGTGCAGAGTGATCAGTTAACATCTTGAAGTGTGCTCCTAAAAAATAATGCATGAAATATTGTAATGCATAGACCATATCGAACCCTTCTCTTTCTATTGCAAAATAGTTCTTCTCTGTCTTGGAGAGTTTTCCACTTGTAGAATCTATGTGGTGATCAATTTCTCCTTATCCTGTTTATGCCAATACTGTATGCAACTCTATGCAAACATGTACACGAAACTCCTTATTCCAGTATGGGAAAACTCAAATAGGCGCATTCACCATATTCTCCTTCGTTATGTCGAGGATATTTTGGAATTCTTCATCCCAGTGAAAAGTAACATATTTCTTCAATGGCTTCTCCATTGTCACAGTTATTTGCACATATTCCTTTATAAACATTTTGTAGTGGCCAGTATGTCCAATTGTCATGCGCAGATGCTTCACTATTTTAGGTGGTTCCAAGTTTACAATAGCAATAGTATTCGTAGGTTCCATTGTGATTCTTTGCTTACAAACAACATGGCCCAATAATATACCAAAAGGGACACAAAATATACGCTTCTTCAAATTCAATGATATTTGATACTACCTAGAGGTATCCAACAACAATATCAAGCTTGAACCACGCTTCTTCAACAAACCAAATATTTTCCAATCATCAAGGTAAATCTCCAAAAATATTCTTATATACTCCTTGAAAGCTTTGACTAGAACTCTAAAAATATGGCAGGAGCATTATTCAAACCAAAAGGCATCGTTGTGTACTGGTAACAACCCCACTCTGTAGAGAAATTTGTCTTACGTCTATCTTTTGGGGCAATTATGATCTTATGGTAACCTGAAAAGCCATTTGTGAAAGAATAAGGCTCATGTCCTCCTACGTTGTCCAATACTTAGTCCGTGAATGGTCTGGGAAAGGGGTCATGAAAACATGCATCATTAAATTTCCATAGGTTCACATATATTTTGATCTCACCCTTTTCCTTATTTTATTGAACTACCATAGGACTTACCTATTCATATTTTTTGACCAGTTCAATGATCCCTTCTTTGATCATTCTTTGTAACTCTACTTTCACATTTTCCTTATATTCCATATTCAACCTATATGGTGTTTTCTTTACTGGCTTCTTGTCAGGTTTGAGATTAATCCTCATAGCTCCTAGGTCACCTACTATACCCTTCAATTTAGAAAACTTCCTCAGGAAGAGTTCTTGATACTCATGAAATAGTTTTGTAACTTTACTAGTTGTGTCTTCATCCCAATAATCTCCAATCAGTGAAAGTTTTGGTTCTTCGTCTGACCCAATATTCACCTTCTTTGTCTTCGCGGGTTGCGTAATGTCAAGAATTTTAGGTTCTGGTCCAGTAACTTCATGATGTCATTATGACTCTAGAATATCACTATTTTGTGGATCCTTATCATCCTCTTACGTGGCCACATTATAGCATTCTAGTGTGTGTTGCAACTGTGTGGTTCAATATGGATGCGTCCAAGTTAGCGTAGTTGTGTTGTTAAAAGCCCCTGCTCTGACTTCCTGAAGGGATTCATCAATGCACAGACAACCATCTTCAAAAAAAAATGTTAATAGGAAATCCTCAACCAAATTTGTGCAGTTCACCGTCCCATGTCACAGTTTTGTCTCAAGATATCAATTCATAAGTATTATTTCGAATTTGTGAAAGAACACATCTACCCGTGTTGGTTCTAGATATTCTCCTCAAGCTAAAGTCCAGCGAAAATATGCTCCCAAGGGTCAACCTTGACATCATATTTTAATTTGATCCTGGTTTTTACTGGGCCAAATTTGGTCTTCATGAACTCGTGATACTCTTTCCAACTCCCTATATTCTCTTTATGAGTTCCCCATCATCTAGCAGGTGTAGATCTTAGGGAAACATCCAAAGTTTGGAACCTTTATTCTTCTGGTACTTCCTTTTCATATTTATCAAGAAAAATACTTACATCTCCTATCCCATCATAATAAGGTAGATCACATACCTCTGCGATTATGTAGCGAAGTGATATTTTGATTCTATCACATTATCTTGTAGACACCCCATGCAACTTGTTCTTCCAATTTTCCAGTTCTTCATCAGAATATTACATATAATAACAGTTGTGTTCCCTACTTAGTATTCTATCTGTGGTGGGATTGATCTAGTATTCCTCCTTAGATGTTACATTGTAGATATTATCAATATCTGCATCACAATACTCATCACAGCCAATATTTTTATACCGAACTCCCTCTGATTGGTCTAAAGGGGAAATGAACCTCAAATCACCTTTTTCAAACATTATCTTCCTCTTCAAATTGATTATCACGTCACTCTAAAAATGCAAATCCAATCCAAGAACTGTCAAATAAGTATTTATATCATATACAATTCTAATTACCTCAGATTCTGTAACAATGCACACTCCTTCAATGTATACTATCAGTCCTAGTAACTTTCACATATTTTTTTGATTGGACATCCTCAACTGAATTAGAGACCATTCCATCTTCAGCCTTCCCACTTCCTCCCAATTTTACTTAGGTAATATGTGGCATCAGATCCCAGGTCTAGGATTACCTAATCCATCTTGTATTCCCTGATCTACATAGTTAGTCTCATCTCCCTTCTGGTTCTTTTCTTATGTCAATACAAATCGTTTACTGTGTTTTGGTCACTTCACAGTTCTTATTTACTAGCATAGGAGTCTATCAACTCATAGATTCCTTCGATAGCCTTCTGATCTCTCACAAACTTCATCTAAGTCTACAAAAATGATCTTAATTAGTTGGATCAAATTATTTTAGTGGAGTAGTTACTTTAGTGTTGTCCTTATTTGATATTAACTTCTACGATGGTTACATGTTAGATTTTGAAGCTCATGTATCCATGAAAATTTCTATGCCTCTAGGAATTTTTCCTTTTCCCTCTGCATGTTGAATCCGCTGGCCTTTTCTATAGTCTTCCTAATCCATGTATCTTCCATCGGATTCTTACCTCCAGTTTTATCATCTCCTCTCGTTGTGCCACTTCTTATTACTATGTTGATGCATAGGTCATCGTCCCTTGGTTTAGTGGTCATCATCTGCAGATTTTACGTGGGCTGCTTGTTTATTTTCTCCTGCATATTCTCCATAATGACTAGACATTATTCTATCACATGACCAAAATCTTTACAACACTTATAGGTTGAGGTAGGATTCTAAAAATCCCTTGTGAAGTGCCATGTTTCTTCATAGTTGTAACATATAAGCTGACCATGTCCTCGACCAAAACCTCCTCCTCCTACTTGTCCTCACCCTTGGAATCCTCCCCAATCAGCATGCTGACTTTGATCCTCATGTGCATGTCGATCAACTTGCATTCTATAAGCACATTAATTTTTCTCCATCATCAAATAATAATAGCAATGGTTCTTCACATCATGCCCCGCTCATCTACAGAAGTTACAAAAAAATTTCTTTGGGTTATGCACATACTTTTGTAACAAGTAGAATTCTTTCTAGCGGTATTGACTGGTGGTTTTACATATTTGATACCATACACTCGATCCTAGATTCAATGGATTAGGTGCTCCAGTACCAAGGTACTCTTTGAACACAACGAATTGGTCCTTATAATGGCCTTCTACCTTACACTTTATGCACCATACTGTTGATCGATTTTTTTGCCTAAATTCCTTACATTTCTTTAGATCTTGCAGCTCAAAATGAAAACTTTCTATTTGGATTTGAATCTGTTGTGCTCCTACACGTGTATCTATGACTGGAAAAGCTTCCAAATTTATCATAATTTCCAGAGCTTTGGCCTATGTTGATATCTTCTTATGTGTCAAGGTTAGTATAATATGTGGCAATAGCATAGATATAAACCACTCCTTATGTTTTTCTTTAGGAATGATAAAGCTCACTTGTCCCACTAACATGTTCAACCTTTGATCTAACTCCCAAACAGACTCATTTTCCAGTTGATTTATCTTCTTCAGTTTAGTAATACACTGTGACTGAGATTTTGTATTCTTAAATTTTTAACTCATCGGTTTCTTTGTATCATACAGTGAAGCAACCTGATTTTTCATACAATAATTTATGTACCATGCTGACGCTCTTTCCTGAAATGCTATGACAAGGTGTGCCTTCTTCACATCTTCTTCAGTAATTTGTCTTCCTTTCCATACCATTTTAGCTACAAACCAAAATTTCTCGTGATCCTATGAACTGAGTCCTTTAAAGATAGGTAACTTGATATCATTGGCCATGTTTCCTGGGGGTGGGGGATGGGGTAGGGGAGGGGGTGGGAAAGTATGGGGAGGGGGATGGGGAGTAAGGGGAGTAGCGGGATGGGGAATACCAGAGGTGCCCTCATTATTCTCAACTTCTAACTAGGATGCACCTCTAGGGGTTGCAGGGTTACTACTTTCTCCTTTGCTTTCATATTCACCCAACCATGGATTGTAATCAGTCTCAATGATGTTCTCGTGATCTACTCTATATCGCTTTCCACTTCGCGTAGCTCCAGACATACTTCTTCCAAACATTAATCTAAATACATTCATAGTATTCCATTATCACATAAAATAATTTTAATCCATAGCTTCAAAGAATTTAGTTACTTACCTCGCGGACCCTTGAAAAATATTTTCTCAGCTTTGTTGTAACATACATATGTGTCTATTGAAAAATAAGTGATATATCACCCTAGAATATTATTGATCCATAAAGAAAAAGCTCTTGATATGATGTTATCAGTCTCCTTGACTCACTGTACCAATTTAGTGCTCCACGTAGTAGGCTTGTCATTCTTAAAATAATTCTTGTTCTCAGTCAACCTTGATAACTATTCATGTAGTTGATTTGCAAATATCATGAAGAAAATATCGTGTTTTTCTATCAAAAGATACCTCTGCAACTAGGCTTCAGTCAACAGTCACAAATTTCTCTTTTCTTGAACTGTGAACTCTCGCTCTTTTATATGTACCCAGTATTGTATTTCTTTCCTTTACATATTCCACATCCACATATACATCAAACATATCCCAATCATGGTAACAAAACCATTTTTTGGATTGGTTTGGCTTGACCCAGGTTGGACTTGTACAACACAGCAACAAAACCACAGACATCGACCCTTTAAGCAATGAATTGCAAGTAGATCGAAAAGTCACCCAAGGTGGCTATGGGTGGTTATAGAACTAGGTTTATGCATCCCTGAGGGACTTCACAAGGTGGCTTTACTTCACTTTTATAAACTTAACCAACCTTCTATCTTACAAGCAACTACTACACAGTTATAGCTTACTTAATTACTTCTCATTATTCAGATGAACATAAGCATATTAATTATCATGTAAATTGTGCTATCTTTATTTCACATAAATAGATAAACACAACAAATAAGGACACAAATATTCTCTAAAACTTTTTTTTCTTTATTATGACAAGTCTGTTCAGTAAATTCACTTCTCTGACTTGCGCACATAGCTGCAGGTGGTTTGCGCACAAAGCTACAAAATCTTCAAGGCCTCCATGCACATAGCTGGAGAGCCTTCTCTAAAGACACAAGAAATACTAGAACATATCTCTTAATTTCTTGTTCTCATCAACTATTACATTGATCTATCTTCAAAAAATCATTACATTTCTTTATATATCTTTTTCATCATACAAAACCATGGTCCACATAACATGGGCAGAGAAAACAATAGACTAAAATTGGATACCCGTTATAAAATGAGGGGCTTCAACCCACCCCGAAGCCCCTAAACACCAAGAAGTATATTTATCTTCATGGTACTGCGCACTCTGCTCCTCAAGTTGTAGAGTCTCTTGACTAAAATTGGACCAAGTTGGGTTGCGCCTAATACCAATTTTATAAAATGATAACATTTATTTTCTTCAACTATTATGATATGGAAAAACATTGTTCACATTATTTGTTTTCTAGATGCTATAGCACAAATAAAAATGAATTGAAAAAGAAAAAACTAGAAAATTAATAACAAGTAGTATATATTATGAAAATTTTCCTGGCCCTTCAATTTAAAAAATATGAAAGAATTTCCATTTCAAATTTCACAAGTAATTTTTTATATTAATTTTCATTTGCATAGGAAATAATTTTATTTCCTTCTATGACATACTAGGGATCTATTGAAAGGAAATGAAAACTTAAAATGTGAACCAGTCTTGTGACTACCTCAGTACTCAGGCATTTGTTTAAGGTCAAAGTTAGATGAGACTTCCAGATTGTCCGACCACGCGAAACTTGGTGATTTCATGTTTAATTTAATGAGTTTTAATCCCCCACTAACAAATGCATAATATGATACTTACTCTATGATATTTTCAATAGATTTACCTTTTATTCTTTCAAGAAAAAATTTCAATTCAATCATTTGAGTTTTCCTCTCAAAACTTTCCTCACAAATAAAACAAAACACATTTAATATTGTATATGATAGACTCATATCATGAAAATAATTGACACTAAGTAATATTATCACCTAAAGGAGAATCTATAGTTTGAGTAGCACTATTATCCGATGTTTTATTAGCTTTATTTTCATCTACAATAGGTATCTATCTGATAAATGAGGTGTGATTATTTCATGTTTAGAGGTAATTATATTGAAGATTGTTTTGGTTGTTAAGGACTATGAGGCATTGAAATTGTTGGTAAATGGTATATACTTTCACTAGATTCATCTGAGTTACTATTTAAAAAAATTTCTATTTACATGATGACAAGCTCTTAATATTTTTCAACATGTGCAAAATTTATCTATTCAAACAATTTTACAACATTCAGTGAATATTCAGACACATCCAAATGACAATGTTAAAAAGTTGCATGATAGATTTATAATTAAAAATTATATTCTCAGTGTTATGACTCATACCAAAATCATCCTCTCTCAACATATTCTTAATTTTCCTCTAGCATACCTCCAATGGTATAAGTCCATCGCTTGCAATGTCCAATGCTTGCTTTAATGGACCTTCAAGCCAACTAAAGATAAAAAAATGTCTCCCATATAGGCCATCTTTAACATGTTGATGATTGAAACGTTTTGAAAAAATTAAGGGAAATCCACTTGATAACTGATCATTGTACCATGTCATGGTTCGTACAAGAAATCATAACCAAAATTGGGACTATGACCAAGCTTCTCCTGCCTAGAAATGCACAAGATGAAAACTACACACTTTTAAAGCTTTTAAATTTTTGATAGATTAGAGCATATGTTTTATAGACCACCTTTTATATCTCAATGTATAGACTCAACTAGTTAGAAATGTCTAAGTAACTAGGTTTGATTAGATCTATTACTGGAGTTGCGAGATATATAAAGTCCAAAAGTGATAACATAAAGAGTCATAAATGACATTATCTTTGAGCATAAAAGCTTACAAATGATTACATATTAGCAAAAGGAGTTACAAAAAATATTTTAGATTATTATTTATAATAGACTGAAATTGAAAAGGTGAGAAAAGATCAACAAACATGTTGGCAACATTTTCATCTATCCGACTACAAGTTTCATAGTGATGATGTTAAGATTTGCAATAGGTATGAATAAATGGAACATTTCCAAACTCAATATTCCCATGGTAGAATGAATTTCATTATTTTTTATGGGCCTCTAAATTAGACATAAATTAACGCCGATCTAACCTTTCTTAGGCACATAAAAGATATATTAAATCCCTCCTTATACACTTAATAATGTTTTTTTATGCTTTAATATTTTCTTAGGAAGGTTTAAAGATAATTGCATATTTGTGCCTAATATTATTTATTTTTGTAAATTATTGTGAGAATATTGGGTAGATTATGAAGATTTGGAAAAGGAAATATTTTAGGGACTTTCTCCCTAATTTTGGAGGATCAATATTTGAGAATAAATGAACAAAATATCATGAAATAATTGGGAAATTCTAGAGCGATTATAGAACTCCGATGATTAAGAAAATCTAGGATCCACTAGGGAAAGCTTCCTCCTTTCAAGAGGAATGCTCCCTCATAATTGTTATAATTACCAATTTGAATTGGCCTCTAGTGGCATGCATTTTTTAGTCTTATTGTTGAGAAAACTTGTTTTCTCACAACTCCACTTTCATTTCTTGCAAGGATGTACTTGGATTGATTCAAGTAATGAATATTGGCACCATTTTTTCTTCTAAGGCTTGGTTTATTCCATATGACTCTAAGCCTCCTTGGTCTTGACCATCCTAGGAGCCTCAAAGCCCTCTTTCACAATTTATTTATGTTCTTTGCACTTCTTATTCACACACATCTCTTATTTCTGTTTTGCATATTTTTGTATTTAGTATTGTTTATTTTTTTATAGTAGGATTGAGTTAGATGATTTAAGTAAGTTTTTTTTCAGGTTGTTTACAAGTTAAAAATAATTATCCATATTTATAATAACTTTGGAAGGTCATCTTAATCATTAAGATACTTGGATTTGGTTACTAGTTTATGAATGTAAGATTCTTGGAAATGCCTTGTACTGAAATAGTAGTAAATTTCTGCTATTTTTCAGAAGGGGTTAATGAGATCCATTTGAATTGATTCAACTTGGATTAAGTCATAATAATGTTAAAATTGAGAAAAAAAACTACCCCATTTAATTTTTACTTTATTAGGTTATTCATTTGATAGATTAACTAGCTCACTAGTTCTTGAATTTCCAGATTTTAGAGTAGTATTTTTCTGTCATTTTTTAGCACATGTGAACGAGGGTATTTTGGAGTTATTACAGTTCAAATGGATACCTATGACATCATAATTAATAATAATAAAAAAATTCCTATCCCATTTTAATTTGATTTACTTATTCATTTGTTGAGTTATTTCCAAAACAGACTTGACTATAGAAAAAATAGAGCTACTTGTAGCATTCTTGTCGCATGTGTAAACTCAACCAGGTTTGCTCCAAAAGGTTGGTTTTTGTCTCTTAGGCTTGAATCCTGACCCCTAGGACCTAAATATATGATTGAGGAAGAATGAACAACACTTAGGACATTCATTTTCACAAATTATATTAGGTATTTTTATTTGAATTCATGATTTTATGATTTCAATTACAAATTTTGTTCTTTCGTAGGATTAATTTATTTTCAAAGCAACACTTCCACTTATACAATTATTTTAGGCTTTGATTTCATGACATCCACTCCATTACATCAGAACAACAAAATAAGGACACATTGTATGCTACACATATAGTGTCTATACCTCATAAGTTTGTACGATCCCGAGGTTGATAACTAAAGTTGGTAGCCTCGGTATTTGCAGCATTCTTGTTGCAATATTGAGGGTCATCACTTTTATTGTATGTTATACTAATAAATGGTAAAAAAAATAATTATTCATACCTAACACACACTAGCCTAGAAAGCTTTCATTAATATAATTAATCCATTAAATTCAAGATATTTTAATCTCTGACGTATAGATCAGTTGGTTTATGTGGGATTTTCTCCCCATCATATCATTGGTTCAAATCTTACGAAGAGGGGCTATAGGTGGGAGTCACATGTAGAGAATAAACACGGTTTCAACTTGGAATGAATTCTTAAACATTTGACATTTTTTTGAGTAAATACATTAAAAATAACTTCTTTATCCATATTGCTTATGGTAATGAAATGATATTAAAAACTATATTTGAAATATTTCTTTACACTCATATATTACTCCATTGGAAATTTCCTATTTAAATGCAAGTAATTTCTAGTTCATGTATTGAGGACATCTTTGAATATAAAATCTACACTCAAAGAGAGACTACCATAGACAATAAAAATGATTTATGCTAAGTTGCGTGTAACCTTCACACTTGAGGTATTGCCTCCCTTTCATGTTGAAATATGAATCCAAAACCAGGAAACTCGCACCTTGTGTATTTCTATATTTTTCACCCATTCAGGAGATTAAAATCTCACTAGTGTTAAGGAAATGAGAAGTATGACGAAACACCAAATTCGTCTTGGAAAATATAACATCTGGTTCAATTATTTTGTGAAGGGCAGGTGATCTTTCATTTTTATCCATATCAAGAACATAAAAATGTGATGACCTACACAAGAAAATACATAATATGTTTATTAACTCACGAATACTACAATTTATGGATTATACATGATGTTAAACATTATGCATCCACAATAAACTTGATATAAAACTAAGCTATGAATTGTGAATATAGATGATAATATTGAAACAATAATGTACAAGAAAGATTAAAAACATTTAAAATATCTGTATTGAAATTAGAAACAAGAAAGGCATATTCTAGATATGTAATTCTTTTGATATTGCTAAATTAGATGTTACTAGCGAAATCGTTCTTGGAAACCACATATATGACTTTATACCTAATTTTCATCATGTTTGTGCATAATAACAAAGAATTACATTGTAGAAAATTTAAAATCCTTCGTGTATTCTCGACACTTCAAAAAAAGGAGATATCGTAGTACACTAGTTGGATTTTCCATCGGAGCATTGGTTTCAGCTAGTTCCCTCCAAAAGATACTGCAATTCCAGAAGAAATATGATCATTTTGGTATATAAACCTCCCTAATTTATATATTTCCTAGACATAAAAACTGATGATAGAAAAGCATAAGTAGTTTGAAAATATCTACATATTTATTCAATTTTGGCACAAATCTTTGATTGGAAAGAAAGAAAAAATGAATATAAGACCCCTACAAGTAGAATTATAGAGAGAGGAGAGGAAAAGGGGGCAATTAATAGTAACAAGAAAGAAGTTTGCCCCTGCTATTGGATATCTAGAACCCAAGTAGTGTTCAAGTTTGAAATGAAAATGAAGTAGGTGTGAAAATGACAAGTCTTCCACATTTTCATAACTAGCATGGGAGCCATTTGGCATGCTTGTTCTTGCTCACAAATTGCTCTATAATGATGCATTCTCCTTTCAACTTACTTGATGATAAATTTTCTTTTTTTCACCATCTCCAAGTTCTTATATAACTACAAATATGCCAATGGACCAAAATTCAACACATGACACACCTTTCATAAAAGATAAAATTAATCTAATGGAATGTAGTAAGACAAATTTACTTCTAGTCTATTTAGTGCTGATCCTTCCATTATAGTTCCTAGAGAAGGAGAAAATTAGTGTTCCATTTATCTGCTGCAACGAGGAAGCACCACTACAAGTTAGTCATGCCTCCTCCAAGTGTTAGAGAAGTCAACATCTTAGAATAATGTGAGCTCTAGATCGACAATATGTAGACCCTCCAACCCTCTGAAAGTTTGAAGGGGGTCAGGTCCACATTCATTGGTTTCATTCAAAATATCTACGCACGCGATCAATGGTTGTGGTCAAATTATTACCCCCCCACCTATGTTGAACCCACTTGGGGGTTTCCAAAAAAACCACAAGTAGTTTTGGCTAGGGCCTGAATGCAGATCCATTGTATCTCAGGTTTTATTGTATGTGTACATTTTTCAAAATGTGTAGAAAACATGAAACATATTATGGGAATACATTGTGATAAATTTATTGAAAAGGTTCCAAACACTAGAGGCAGGAGTGGGAGGGGTGATTCTTGGCCCCAATGGAAAGTTGAGACTCAATATGCTTGGCGCCTCGAAACAACATCCAAGAACCAAGTGAAGTTCCTCACTCTTTGACAAGGTTTAAGCCATCGAAAATAATATTTGGAGAATTATGATAATTAGTGATTGAATGATAGCAATTTAGCGAGTACAAGAGGCCAAATATCACCCTAAATCAATTGATTCTCCCATGGAGTGATGGATCCTTATTCAACTTCAATAATTTGAGTAGGTTGAACTATTCCATGTTTAAAGGAATTTAAATTCCATGGAAGATACATTAGAAAACAAGGGAAAAATGCTTACTCAACGGATCATAGAGTTCAATGAGAAATTCCAATCAAATAGCCCATTTTCGTTATGTTCGACATTACAAAGAGGGAATGTTAGATCACATTTATGAAATTTAATAAGGAGGAATGTTAAGAATAGTAGGGAGAAAATAAATTGTTGGAGAATTAAAGTCTTAGACCCAATGGCTTCTAATATTTGGTTCTCCTCATTTCCTAGCAGGCATCCATTTTCTCCCATGGTGTGTTCATGTCGATTTAGAAATAACACATGTCTTGTGAAGTCCTCCTCTCGCTTCCTTGTGTATCCTTCGATTAGAAATGGGTTTCGAATAATTAGCTGGCTAAGAACGTGGCATTAAATTCACCTCATGCTAGAGCCATTAAAATTTATTCTTTTTACTAATTTATTATTTCAATAAGGATTTTGAAGCCAAATTATCATAGAGATCACAGTCCTGCATTCAATGGAGATAGGGAAGAATAGTAGAAGGCACGATGGCCCTCACATATTGTGCATTGGGCACCTCACGACTACGTTCATCATAAAATTACATATATCACTCACTGGGATCTAATCATTACATGGTTTGGATCCATAAATGTAGTGGTTAGCAATGTTAGCATCCGCAAATGGGTGTCGATGTTGGATAATTTTTCCATGGCGAACATGGGCTCCTCTTCCTCTGTTTCTAAACCTGTCGACATCAAAAAAATTTTGGAGAAGGTCCTTCAGGCTATGGAAAACATGCAACTCGCCTTTAAGCACTAAAAAGAAGCTAAAGAAAATTCTTGTAATTCTCTCCATTTGTTAACCAATTCCAAGCTCAAGTTAATGGAGATTAAAATTGATCGTCTGCAGAGTGAACTGAGAACCAAGATGGAAACCATTCACTGCAAATTGGCGATGATGCAAGATTTGTTCGTTACAAGACTACAACTAGTTCCTTCTGAGGTAAAACATGTAGAATATGCAACTCGAAAAATAAAAAAGTTGGTCCAATATCTAGAGAAACCAAAGTAATTGTGAATATGTGCCTAGTTTGGTGGAAATTTTCTATGTAGTTTTCACTAAATTTTTAGTTTAGGGAAAAAATGCCATAAGCATAGGTTTTATATGTATTGACATCAAAAACTAGGATTATGTTGGAAATAGATGAACTTTGTAAGCGTTCTATCCCTAAAACCATATTTTTCTTTCATAGAAATATTCTAATTGTTTATTTGAAGAAAAAAAAATAGTGTTTCTGGACAGTAAAAAAAACAATTATTAATATTTTTCTATAAATATATAAAAAAAAATGAGAGAGTGGTTCAATAAATGTTACAAAAGGGTAGTTTTATAACTGTAACATAATCAATTTTAAAATTGATCAAAATTGTCAACGTTGGGGAGACGATAAAAGTCAAATACTAATTTTATAATTGATCAAAATTTTCAACGTTGGGGGGACGATAAAAGTCAAATACCAGAGCTGAGAAATGGTTATGACTCATCGATTTCTGAGAGTTGTGTAATGTAATTAATATCTTAGAAACCAGTGAATGAGGAAATAACTCGATTCTAATTTTTCAAGAAAATTTGCAGTCAGCTCGTCTTTTTCTCATGTGTTCATCATTACAACAAAATTTTTCCTTCATTTTAGTCAATGTATGTAGAAAAAAGTTGCTTCAAATATAACTACATATTCATCAATGTTACTTTATGTTGTTAAAGTACCTATAGCCAAAGATAACACCTTAATGTGTGCTCCATTGGATTTGGAAACGTCAATCACATGGTCTCTATTTATTTATTAACTCATTTTTTAGTCTCAAGGTTGAATTCTTGAATTTAGTTGCTTCGGTTATTACACCTTGTTTTATCTTTCATCTTGTGTCTTTAATTATAAGTGATTTGAAGGTTTGAAACCCTCAAAGGTTGGATAATTTGGTAATAATTGAGGATTTTATGAACTATATTTTTCCATTATACTTATTAAAAGTTTGAATACATTAAATTATTTCTAAATTTTTCATCAAAGTCTTGACAAATGTCCTGGCTACTGACTCCCTACAGCTAAGTGTTTTCTCCAGGGAGTAGCAAGTTCCACTAGTGGACAGTACATAGATGGAATTATTTTTCCTAATTATGTTGGGATCTAAGCTAATGGTGCAATGAATTCACTTAAATGTGCAAGAAAATTGCTAAAAATAAAATTATATACATGTAGAAGGATCAAATGACTCAATTTTATACTGAAAGTATTTCCTCACTGCTCATGCCAATATGTGTTATTGCGGACTAGTGTGTTATGTCATGAATTCGAGTTCCATTTAAAAATATATGGTTTATTAATGTATGCAACCAATAATTTAGATGAGTCAAAAGGTATGGAACAACTCATTGTATGCCACTCTGCGTAGATAATAAGTTTGGATGTGTGATATGGGTTGGCAATGATACAATATTACAAAATATTGTTATTTCTCTCAAACAGCTATCAAAATGAAATCAACATCCCAACCTTAAATATGTGAAAAATTTATCAAATTGTGAAAAAGGTATTAAACCCTATATTACATGTAACTTAGTGCAATCATCCAATAATGCTTGATAAATAAAGCTTGCACATGTAAATTGAAACACAATATCAAAATTATGAATATATTCTTTAAACCAATGTGTGTTCTACTAACTCGTGTGAGGAATCAGTTGATTTTTGGATTTTAATATGCTTCCAAACTAATGTACCAATGCTCTATAGAAACAACTAAAAGGGAAAATATTTAAATTTTAAAAAAAATATTGATATGTAAGAGATAGTGTGAAATCAGGGAAGGGAAAGACTTCACTATTCCTCCTACTCTGAACTTCGAACAACAATGTCTCAAGAAAATATAGTTTCAAAACTTCTAATAATAGTAGCAGAAGAAACTAAAATTTCCACTAAGGTGTTATGCCATTTAATCTGAATTACTACAATCTGTTCACATTCAAATGAGAACTATTGAATATGTACCAATACTAAATATTTCTAATCATCCAAATAAATTAAGACAATTATCAATGCCAAAAAAATATTCCCTTCTAGGAGAATTAATTAATCTAAGATTTACCAACGAGATACCATGACAAGTTAACAAAGAGAAACAAAATAGAATGAAAAAACTAAAATGAAATAGGATGCAGATCTTCTATCAATGTTGATTGGTGGGACTTTATTAGTCTAGGGAGAGAAGTTGTTAGGTTACAATCATACCACAAATTGCACTAGCAATAAACATGAAATTTCCATTAAATAAAAGAAGAAGTTACACAATTCCACTCTCATGCCAAATCCATATAAAACTAACTAATACTGATAAGGAAGTGATATGAAACTTGTTACGAAGGTTTCACAATAGCATAACGATATCTCACAACTACACTTAATTTTACAGAGTTCGATGCATAATATATAAGAGAAAACCTTATCTAATTGATAAGTTTGACCTAGAAATATACTACATAATTTTCTCAAATGTATTTGTCGAAGCATATATTTTAGACAAAAAATGGAATGAAGAATTAATATGCATCCGTAGTAGTTTGAGGTTAAAAATCCGAGTCTTTGTGTTTATCAAATACTTCTTGTCTTTATTTATTATTTTGAAGTATGATTTCCATATTGTTGTAGATTGTATTGATAGAAAATACATATTTTTTAATTCATCATGTTGAATAAAACTAGCAATTAACACCACGAAATTGCTGAAGGCATGAAGACTCAAAGTCTTGCAACAAAATTTAATGTGAATGATGAAAATTAAGACCTTCCTTGGTGATGAAGGAAATAAAAGTAGATCAAGTTGTAGCAATCAATTATTTTTCCAACGCAAATGATACTTTGGTGCAACTAAAGTATGAGATTTTAATACCTCTTGGACTACTGCCAAATCACATACGAGACAACACCATTTATTGAACTGGAGCCTAAAAATTAACCAACTACCTATAATCACCATTGTCGAAGTTAAACAACCATAACCTAATACCAAACAACCTGTGACTGAGATAAACCTTTGATAGATAGCATAAGACATAACTCCAAAACATAAAAATAAAAATATGCAATATTTTTTATTCATGACACAGGTGCATTTCTGAACGCTACTTACTAGTACCTTTAGGGAAATCCTTATGGAAAATATAGAAGAGGATTGTGAGAGCTATGTCGCCAAGAATAATAAGAAATCCTATGATCCTTACGATAGTTTATAGGGAATATTTCCATCTACCTTATAGTTTATTGTGGTGTCTATAAATTTTTTTGAAGGAAATAAAAATTTTCTTAACTGAGACTCGTATATTATTCCTATGGTAAAAAAAATTCTATCATTTTTCAATAAAATATTGACTGTGTTCCAATAATTTCCAACATTTTTCAATGCACATATAAAAGCAAATTTATTTTTCAATTTCAAAAGGGTTCGACACTAATGATGGGGAGCAAGGATTAACATCACTGACCAAGTTTCAATTCCCCAAGTTTTCCGAACTACCTTAAGGTATTTTTGGAAGCACTTGGAGATATGGATTTCATCTATGAATAAAGGTGGTCATAACTCAGATGTATGTATTATGAATCCAAGCCTAACTCCACATTCTCCTTTAGGTGGAGATCAATGATAAGGTTCCATTCAAATGGGCTTCAACAGCTCCTTGAGGTAACCATGGGGGGATCTAGAGGTAGGGCTTGATCTTATGACACCAATATTATTGAATATATGTAGCAAGAAAGTCTCAATTTAACTTTTCCTTGTTCAAATTGATAAAATTAAAATTTCCACATCAATAGACAACTTGGAGGCAGTTACTAGAGGTGATATGGCTCTTCTCACTCTGTTAGTTCAGAAAATTTGAGTTGTAGGACTTGGAGTTCAGTTAATCATGTGTGATGAATAATTTGTAGCAATAAAGGTCACTTAAAATAGTTCTCAGTATTGGAGGTGTTGATCATATGTTTAACCTTCACTGTTGTTCCCAGTTTTAAGGCCTCTCTGTTTGAGAAGAAAATGCCCAAAAGGCCTCCCTTTCCATCTTTTATCATTCCCATTAAACCTCTTTTTTCATCACCATTTTCTCCCTCCCTTAATTTCTCATTAACCCTCTAAATCATCCCATTTTCCCCTTGAACCTTACAAATACCCTTTTTTTGGCTTGAAAACCCCTTATTCTCCCTACCAAATCCCTTCCCTGGCCTCAAAATGCATTGAAGACAGGCCAAACAAACCATATTTTGCATAAAAGGCTTTAGCCCCCTTTCGGTCAGCCCCTTAACCACTTCCCCACCACGTGGCCCACGCCCAGAACCAAGCGTTTAAGCTCTGGGCACTAATCACAATTGCAACTTACATTGCAAGTGCAATCTGTTGTTATTTGAATATGTTATGATGCGATTGCATTTGGTCTATAGACCTCCACGTTAATATTAACCGTTGATCCATCGCTCTGATATGACGGCCAGCGCTTGTCGCACTCATGCCCATAACCTCGATTCTTTCACCCCTCTGATGCTCATCTCCACTGTTGATTCACTGTCAGATCGGACGGCCCTCGCTTCCCCGCTCCGATCACAATCACAATTTTGAGATCGAGCCACCTTCAGTTTCCTCTGATTGCGATCCCCCGATCAGATTGTAGCCATTCATCCTGCTTAATCCAATGGCCCTTATGTCTCCCATCCCGCTCATTGCATCAGTCTTTCCCCTCCGCTGATTTAATCCCTGCCGTCGATCTTGACCCAGATCGGATGGTTGGCGCTCAATCACACCATCGCCAATCACATCACTGCTCCAATCGCAATCGCAAGCTCCCAAATGCGTCTTCCGCTGCCGCTCCCGATTGCGATCCTCCGATTCAATCAGAGCTATCCATTAATCCAAGATTTGTGGCCCACATCACATTGCACATTTCGCCCATATTGCTTCATCGCAGCTCCTACTAATTTCATCCTTTGATCCAAAACATCGATCTCCTCCGGAGATCCGACAACTCTCAGTTAATCGCCCTTCACCCACGCCGGGTCCGACCATCCAAAGTCCCCGCTTTCGCTCATTTTTTATCATTTCCCTTTGTAAATCCCACGAGCGTTAAACTTTGGGTTTTGCACTAAATGTTATTCCTTTCGCCCTGCTTACTATTCACACCTTTGTCATTAATCCTGGCCATTGAGTCACCATCTCCATATCTGATTGTATGGCTCTCGACTCATATTTACACCAATACTTCATCAGCTCCATTTTACACCATTCTTTCGCAGTTTTACTATTGCGCCACCATTTCTCCGGGCCTCCACAGCATTCCTTCCGCCACTCCCTAGATTTCTTGATGATTTTATCGTATTATGCAGGGTTATTACAGAGTGATGAATTCACTCCAAGTTCCACAATCATGGTCACTATGATTCGGAATGCAGAGAGGTTATTATAGCAGCAGTCAGAGTATCAGCGCCGAAGACCTGCCACAGTAGACACAGAAGATTGAAGACAAAGTTGGGGGTTTCGTCTAAGATTGATTATCAAAATCCCCTCCTCCAAATTAAATCAGAACAAGAGAAAATCGTGAAGATCTACAGGCAAAAAATCCTCTATTGTCACATTAGGGGAAAATTGATTCCTCTCCGCCAACCTTCCGCCATCTGTGATAGCGACCGCCTCAACTCCACCTCGTCAGTGAACAATTCATGATTCTGCACTAGTGGCCTTTTACTTCCATGTGGGTTTGTTACTTTTAAATTTTGAGTGGAATTCACATTCCACTCCTGCATTTTACCTTCTATCAGAAACTGTTATTTGATATTTTTGTTTAAAACGGCCATGAGCCCAACTGTCAATGATGAGATGCCCCAATTCCTCATCATGAATTTTGGTTATTTTTTATGGAAACCTCAAACTGATTTTCGGCACGCGAGGAAGATATTTTTCCCAAAAATATCTTCTCGCTCATGTTTCTCAGGCTTCTATATAAGCAAGAACTGAAGAGAAAAATAGGTTCCATATTTTCTGAAGAATTGGCTGTGAAAGAGTTTCTTGCATGCCTTTTGTTGAAGCTTTAATACAAATGTGAAGAGCCTGCTGGGTCTCAATGAAAAGGAGTTCTATCTTCAATGAAGATTCTGGTCTTGGTGCTTTACAATGTGTAATTCTCTCCTATGTGTTATAGCTTAGCGATTCATTTCATTTACATCCATTCATCTTGTATCATGTTCTGGAATGCGAGTAGCCCACTGGTTTTGGTATGAATTTATCCTAGTTGATACTTATGCCATAACCTGTCTGGAACTTTAAATATGGCTCAGGCGTGATATGCTGTTCCATTTTCACTTCACCCGTACTTCTGCTATATTAGCTACTATGAGGCATTATTTTCAAATGCTGTTATCATGTGTGGATTCTTAATTTCGTAAGCCCACTGCATGCTGATATATGTTTCTGGATATTGTCTCAAAAAAAATTAGTATTCTCTTTATTCTACATATGCAGTAGATACTTTCTGATTATTCATCTCTGTGGAGTATTTAGAATCCAGCCCTCTTTGCAGTAAGTTGCCTTTGAATTGTCTGATACATTCATGTTAAATTTTCTCACCTTGCCTCTGCAGTATTTCTTTCTCTGTATCAAGCTTCTGAAAATTTTGGTCCCATTCAAATTAATCTTCATGTTTACAAGAGATAGCATGAGAGCCTTGTTCTGCTAATTATCCTTGTTATATCATATTTCTCCTTGCTATATAAGATGTCCTAGGCACATGTCTTTCACAACTCAAGGATGTCTCTAGGATCGACAACATATTTTTGGCACCGTTGTCGGGGAATCGAAGTTGAAAGAAGGTGAATCCTTAGGCCTCGAAAAAACCTTATTCTCTCTTAAAATAGGTGAGCATGGAGAGTTGAGAGTTGTAGATCCCTCACCTTGGCGACTCCACATTCATTCATCAGAAAAATTTACTTGCAGTCTTGACTCCTCATAAGCCACACCTGAGGTCAGATACGTCTCAGCCAAAGACACCTTCTGTGTCTGACCCAGAGAAGATTCTACATAGAAGGAGTTGGAGAGAAATACCATCAGTCCATACTGAGATCCCTGAATTCTCTTTAGAAGACTTTCCGTCCTCCTCCTCTCAAGTTTCCATAGTGCAAGGTTCCGACTCCACTATGGGAGAAACCAGTTATTACTCAGACAGTCTACCTCTGGGAAACATCCAAATCAAAGATGAGGCCGAGTCGATAGATACCACTCATTACACATTCCATCCCACTCGATAGGCTGAAGAGGTCAAAGAAGTCACTGAAGTATCTGTTGTTAATATTCTGTCTTTTCCATCATCATCCCAAGAAGTTGTCCAATACATTCCTATTGTCATTCAAACTTCACTTCCACCTCCTCCTCCTCTTACACATCAAACCCTTCTACTAAATCCACCTCCTCCTCCAATGTCCAATGTTCCTAGTTTTTTGTTGAATAAGTATGCCCCCCTGGCATTACCTCAAGTGTTAAATGATATGCCACAGGACTATCTGAAAATCTTGCCCCGATTCAATGGGGAAAATGAGATTGAAGCTCAAAAGCATCTTGAGGTTTTCTGCTCTTTTGCAGAGAACTTTAATGTGGAACATTTAGACGTAGTCTTAAGACTGTTTGTTCAATCTCTTGATGGTGAATCCCGAAAATGGTTTAAGACATTGGGAGACCATTCCATCACCACTTGGGAAGGAATGGAGGATACTTTTCTTAGAAAATGGGGGGAGAAGAAATATCATGGACATTGCCTTACTGAGTTTAACACACTCAAGAAAAGACATAAAGAAGGAGTGTCAGAGTTCATCAAGAGGTTTAATAAATTGTATTTGAGCCTCCCTGCTGATATGAAACCTCATCAAACTGCTGCAAAAGTTGTTTTCGTAGCAGCTTTTGATTCAGAATTCGGTTTCTCTCTGAGAGAAAGAAAGCCTGCCACTCTGGAAGATACTCAAACAGATGCACTAGAGTTGGAGGCAAATTTCACCTCCACTGGTAAATCAAAGGGAAAACCAGATCAAGATGATAGAAGGAAGGGAAAAGAGGAGGTGTCTACTTCTAGCCAAGATAGAGACTCATCTAATGACAAAATTGAAAAAATGAACAAAATGATTAAGAACTTTTCAAGTAAGCTGGTCAAACGTGAACTGGAGTCCAAGAACTCATCCTCCAATCATTTCCAGAATGCTCAAAATAGGGTTACAATCCTCAGTATAGGAAACCACCTCTGTAAATACTGCAAAGGGAACGGAAAGAGGAACAAGATCAGGTACCACACCTGCTGTATTTGGAAGGTCAAGTAGATGGTCCTACTGGAGACACTGCCTATGAACAAGAAGATGCATATCTTGCTTTTTCGAATAGTGATGAAGTAGAATGTCCCTTGCAAGGAAGTAATGAAACAACGATTCCATTACAAGAAGAAAAGAAGGCTAAAGGTGAAAAAGACCCAGAGATTGATGACTATAGCAAGCAATTCGTTGATTTCATGCAAGCACAGTTCAATAGAATATATTACCTCAAATATTCCAGGAAAAGGAATCGTACTCAAGATCAGGAAGAAGAGCCACCTCGGAAGGAAGCACCCGCTCAGAAGGAGACAACAGTTCAAAAGATCACAGACAAAGGTAAGAGGCCTCTAAACGAATCTTTGCAGTCTAATGATCAAATTCCTTCCTCTTCAAAAGTAGTCACTCCCCCTAATACCAAGTCTATGTCAAAAAAAGTAAAACCCTTGGCCGAAAATAAAGAGTCAAAGGAAGTCGCAACAGAAAAGTCCTCTCCTACCTTTAGTCTACAAAAGGAGCTTGAGAAGGTCAAAATCCCAGTTCCCTTGACTGAATTGTTGAAGCAGCCTGCATATCAGTCCCAGGTCACTTCCTTCATGCTCCCTCCAGAAGCAGCACATATCCCAGATAGTCTCAACCTTCAAGAAGAAATACCCATGGTTGTGTTTGTCCCCCACGTTGAGGAATTAGATGCTTCTACTCCTCCTTTTTATGTGTCTCTAGTGATTCATGACCTGCTATTACATAACTTTATGTTAGATTCAGGAGCTTCCCATAATCTATTGCCTCTGTCAGTCATGGAACAACTAGGACTACAAATCACCTGTCCATACAAGGATCTCTATTCATTTGATTCCAAAAGAGTTAAGTTCCTGGGTATGATCAAGGATTTGGTGGTCAATTTGGCCCAGATTCCCACAAAAAGTGTGGTCATGGACATCGTGGTGGCTGACATCCCAGCTCGCTTCGGCATGTTGCTATCAAGGTCCTGGGGGACAAAAATCAGTGGTTCAATCAAGTTGGACTTAACATATGCTACTATCCCAGTTTTTGGTGGCCAGGAGAGGAGATTGTACAAGGAAACTAGATTTGTCAAGATAGTTACCAAAGCTGACAACTTGGTTAAATCCCCAGTCTATAGTAAAGAGGGAGATTTATCATGTTTGATGTTGGAAGAAGATCAAGATTATGCTCATGAACCATCATTTTTCTAGATCAAGACTGAGCAGTCCATAGAGAGCCATGAAACAAGAATCTGGATACTTCATTTTGATGGAGCAAACTCCAGAGAAGGTAATGGGGCTGGAGTATTATTGATTTCTCCTACAGGCCAATGGGTCCCACTGTCTTTCAAGCTAGAATATGAAGCCACTAATAATGTGGCTGAGTATGAAGCACTTCTATTATGGTTACAGACAGCCAGGAGCATGAACATACAGAGTTTAAAGGTTCTAGGAGATTTGAAACTGGTGGTTAGACAAGCGAAGAATCAGTGCCAAACCAAACATCCTAGGCTTAGGGCTTATAGGAACGAAGTTTGGGACCTGGTGGAATTTTTTTTTTTTTCATTTAATATTTAATTCATGCCTTGGGAGCCGAATAGGATGGCAGACTCCCTTGCAGTGGCTACTAGTACATTCTGTCCACCTCAGCACCCTCTCTTAAGATATGAAATTGAGGTGCGTTATCGGCCATCAATCCCAAATAGCATCAAGCACTGGCAGGTGTTCGAGGATGAAGAGCAAGTGAAGAGATTTATGGAAACAATCAGAGAATTCTCAAACATGGAGATTGATGTTTGTGAAGAAGAAGAAACTGAGGACTTTTTAGAAAAAAAATGGGAGGAAAAGGTGGCAGGTCATAAAGTGTTGCAATTGAAGGGAAACGTTATACCTAGAGGGTTGGTGCCTCTAGAAAGATTTTTTGACAAGAACGATATCCCACTGCAGCCAAAAAAAGTGGTAGAAGAAAATTAGGTAGAAGACCTGAACCTCGGTATTGATGCTGACCCCAAAATTGTGAAGTTGTCCAAGAAGGTCCCAAGAGAATATAAAGAGCTCTACCAGAAATTATTCCTGTCATACAAAGATGTGTTTGCATGGTCTTATCAGGACTTGAAAACTTTTGATATTAGCATCATGCAACACAAAATCCCTCTGAAAGGAGATGCGAAGCCACACAAGCAGAAGCTTAGATAGATTAACCCTTTGCTGCTCCCTTCCATAGAGAAAGAAATTAAGAAGTTATTGCAGGCCAAAATAATTGTGCCATTGAGGTACTCTGAGTGAGTGGCAAATTTAGTCCCTGTCCGGAAAAATAATGGATAAATAAGGCTATGTGTTGATTTCAGGAATCCGAATCAAGCATTCTTAAAGGATAATTACCCACTGCCAAAAATGGATTATATCCTACAGAAAATGGTGGGAGCTTCTCGGATGTTGATGATGGATGGTTTCTCGGGTTACAATCAGGTGGTTGTACTACCAGAAGATCAGAAGAAGACTACCTTTACCACACCATGGGGTACGTTTATGTATGCTAGGATGCCTTTTGGGTTGATTAATGCAGGGGCTACTTTTCAAAGGGCCTGGACATTACCTTTGTTGGGGAGAAAGATAAGTTTGTGGTGGTCTATCTTGATGATATCACTATGTTTTCAAAGGATGATGCCAAGCACATTGAACATTTGCGTAGAAATTTTGAGAAATGCAGAAGGTATGGTCTCTCTCTCAATCCACAAAAGTCATTATTTGCGGCAATATTTTGGGACATATTGTAACCAAAGATGGGGCAAAAATAGATCCTAAGAGAGTAGAAGTTATAAATGGCATTTCTCTTCCCAGAAATAAAAAGGAGGTGCAGGTGTTCCTAGGGCGCATTAACTTTTTGAGGAGGTTTATCCCTAACTATGCAGAGATAGTTAGACATATAACTGACATGCTGAAGAAAAATAATGAGGTAAAGTGGTCTCAGGAATCACGAGAAGCCTTTTCCAGGATAAAAATTCCTTTGTTGAAGCCCCTGTGCTAGCTGGACCAGACTATGCCAAACCTTTCATGATCTTTTCATTTGCATCACCTCATAGAGTGGTAGGAGTTTTATTGCAGAAAAATGAAGAAGGGTATGAGCAGCCCATTTCTTTCTTCAGTCAGGTGCTCCGTGATGCAGAGCTGAAATATAACATATTAGAAAAGCAGGCATATGCTCTGGTGAAGTCTCTTAAAGCATTTTTCATGTATGTCTTGTAGTCCCATATCACTGTGTTTGTGCCTACAGCAGCCGTAAAATATATTCTCATCCAAGGAGATAGCGAAGGGAAAAGAGGGAAATGGATTGCCAAAATACAAGAGTATGAGCTAGACATCCTCCCTACCAAACTGATCAAGGGACAAGGGCTGGCCAAAATCTTGTCCGAGTGAAACTGTCAGGCTCTGGGTATAAATATATCCATGATAGAAAATGAGGAGTATGAGAAGAAAGAAGAGAAATAGGGAGTAGAGATAGCTACTCATAAGACACATATGAAGTACCTCATCAGCTCGTGGAACAAAGAGATAGTGGAATATCTTCTAACACTCAACCGCCCTCCTAGCTATGACAAAGCTAAATACAGAACACTGAGGCTGAGATCATAGAAGTACATTGTTGCAAATGGTCGGTTGTACTAGCGAGATCCCTGATGCATCCTGCTCCTGTGTCTCACAGAGGATGAGGTAGAGAGTATAATGGCTGAATTTCATGAAGGAATCTGTGGGGGTCATTATAGTTGGAGGGATACTGCTCACAAAATCCTGAAGGATGGTTTATTCTGGCCCAAACTCTTTGTAGATGTGTTCGCCTAACTTAGAGCTTGTGAGAAATGCCAAAGGTTTGCTGAAAGACAGAAGTTGGCACCTCTTCCCATGATCCATGTTCATGTGGATGAACCATTCCAACAATGGGGAGTTGACTTTATCGATGAAATACATCCTCCATCAAGTGGTCAGCATAGGTGGATATTAATTGCCATGGATTATTTCAAAAAGTGGGTGGAAGATATACCTGCAAGGAATGCAATAGATGTTGTGGTAATGAAATTTATGGAAGAAAATATCATATCCAGATTTGGCTTCCCTGCCAAGATAGTGACCGACAATGCACAAGCTTTTAAAATTGCAAAGTTTGTCAATTTCTGCCAGCAGTATAACATTTCACTATGTCACTCTACGGCCTATTACCCACAAGGTAATGGCCCAACAGAGTCTTCAAATAAAACCCTGGTGAGGGCACTGAAGAAGGCTATCAAAGAAAATCACAAAAATTGGGATTCCCAATTGAAATTCGCTCTGTGGGCCAACAGGATTACTAGCAAGAGAGTAACTTGGAAGTCCCCGTATGAATTAGTATATGGGAGGGCAGCAATATTACCTATACATTTACCCTTACCAGTAGCCCGATTCACGTAAGAAAGTTAAGAAGAACCCGATGATGTGAACAGGAGGATCAATCAGCTGGTATAGTTAGAAGAATCGTGGAACCAGATAAATCAGAGGTTAACTGAATATCAAGAGAAGATGAAGTAACTTTTTTATCAGAATGCCAAGGATAGGAAGTTGCAGGTTGGGGATTTAGTGCTCAGAGGGGATATTCAAAGAGTTGAAAAGGGGAAACATGGTAAATTCAACCCACTCTGGTTCGACCCTTTTAAAATTGTGGAACAAGGGGGCAACACCACTTTCAGGTTGGAAAATTTGCGGGGAGACTTGCTCGATGCCCCTGTAAATGGTCAGTTCCTCAAATCTTACTTCCATTTCTGATCCAGGCATAGAGAGCCTGATGTATCATACTGTACATTAGCTTTTTGTTTTCATCTTTGTTTGAATGATGTGTGTGTCGTGATGAATCTTGAAGAGAAAAATAAAAAGTGCTGAAGAGTGGTGTCCACACAGAATATTAATAGGTGGTCTGCGAAGTTCTCAACATGCCCAAGGATGAACATTTCATCCCCAGGTGGAGCCAATGTCGATCATAGCCTTCACTGTTGTTCCCAGTTTTAAGGCCTTTTTGTTTGAGAAGAAAATGCCCAAAAGGCCTCCCTTTCCATCTTTCTCATTCCCATTAAACCTATTTTTTCCTCACCATTTTATCCCTCCCTTAATTCCTCATTAACCCTCTAAATCATCCCATTTTCCCCTTAAACCTTACAAATACCATTTGTTTGGCTTGAAAACCCCTTATTCTCCCTACCGAATCCCTTCCCTGGCCTCAAAATGCATTGAAGATAGGCCAAACAAACCATATTTTGCATAAAAGGCTTTAGCCCCCTTTCGGTCAGCCCCTTAACCACTTCCCCACCATGTGACCCGCGCCCAGAACCAAGCGTTTAAGCTCCGGGCGCTAATCGTGATCGCAACTTACATTGCAAGTGCAATATGTTGTTATTTGAATATGTTCCGATATGATTTTATTTGGTCTATATACCTCCGCGTTAATATTAACTGTTGATCCATCGCTCTGATCTGATGGCTAGCGCTTGTCCCGCTTGTGCCCATTGCCCCGATTCTTTCACCCCTCCGATGCTCATCTCCACCATTGATTCGTTGTCAGATCGGACAGTCGTCACTTCCTCGCTCCAATCGCAATCGCAATTTTCAGATCGAGCCACCTTCAGTTTCCTCCGATTGCAATCCCTCGATCAAATCGTAGTCGTTCATCCCGCTTAATCCAATGGCGCTTATGTCTCCCATCCCGCTCATTGCATCAGTCTTTCCCCTCCGCTGATTTAATCCCCGTCGTCGATCTTGACCCAGATCTGACGGTTGGCGCTCAATCGCACCATCGCCAATCACATCACTGCTCCAATCGCAATTGAAAGCTCCCAAATGTGTCTCCTACTGCTGCTCCCGATTGCGATCCTTCGATTCAATCAGAGCCATCCAATATTCATCCAAGATCTGTGGCCCACATCACATCGTTCATTTCACCCATATTGCTTCATCGCAACTCCTACTGAATTCATCCTTTGATCCCAACCATTGATCTCCTCCTGCAATCCGACGGCTCTCAGTTAGTCGCCCTTCACCCATGCTGGATCCCGCCATCCAAAGTCCCCGCTTTCGCTCATTTTTCATCATTTCCCTTTGTAAATCCCCTGAGCGTTAAACTTTGGGTTTTGCACTAAATTTTATTCCTTTCGCCCTGCTTAATATTCACACCTTCGCCATTAATCCTGGCCGTTGAGTCACCATCTCCATATCTGATCGTACGGCTCCTGACTCATGTTTACACCAAGACTTCATCAACTCCATTTTCCGCCATTCTTTCGCAGTTTTACTGTTGCGCCACCATTTCTCCGGGCCTCCACAGCATTCCTTCTGCCACTCCGTGGATTTATTGATGAGTTTATCGTATTATGTAGGGTTATTACAGAGTGATGAATTCACTCCGGGTTCCACAATCATGGTCACTATGATTCGGAACGCATAGAGGTTATTATAGCAGCAGTCAGAGTATTAGCGCCGAAGACCTGCCACGGCAGACACAGAAGATTGAAGACAAAGTTGGGGATTTTGGCTAAGATTGATTATCAAAAGCCCCTCCTCCAAATTTAATCATAACTAGAGAAAATCATGAATATATACAGGCAGAGAAGCCTCTACTGTCACATTAGGGGAAAATTGATTCCTCTCCTCCAACCTTCTGCCATCTATGAGAGTGACCGCCTCAAGTCCACTTCGTTAGTGAAAAATTCATGATTCATCCCTAGTGGCCTTTTACTTCCATGTGGTTTTGTTACTTTTAAATTTTGAGTGGAATTCACATTCCACTCCCACATTTTACCTTCTGTCAGAAACTGTTATTTGATATTTTTGTTTAAAATGGCCGTGAGCCCAACTATCAATGATGAGATGCCCCAATTCCTCATCATGAATTTTGGTTATTTTTTATGGAGACCTCAAACTGATTTATGGCATGCGAGGAAGATATTTTTCCCAAAAATATCTTCTCGCTCATGTTTCTGAGGCTTCTATAGAAGCAAGAACCGAAGAGAAAAACAGATTCCATATTTTCTGAAGAATTTTCTGTGAAAGAGTTTCTTGCATGCCTTTTGTTGAAGCTTTAATACAAATGTGAAGAGCCCGTTGGGTCTCAACGAAAAGGAGTTCTATCTTAAATGAGGATTCTGGTCTTGGTGCTTTACAGTGTGTAATTCTCTCCTATGTGTTATAGCTTAGCAGTTCATTTCATTTACATCCACTCATCTTGTATCATGTTATAGAATGAGAGTAGCCCACTGGTTCTGGTATGAATTTATCCTAGTTGATACTTATGCCATAACCTTTCTGGCACTTTAAATATGGCTCGGGCGTGATATGTTGTTCCATTTTCACTTCACCCATACTTCTGCTATATTAGCTTCTATGAGATATTATTTTCAAATGTTGTTATCATGTGTGGATTCTTAATTTCGTAATCCCACTGGATGATGATATATGTTTCTGGATATTGTCTCAACAACATTTAGTATTCTCTTTATTCTACATACGCAGTAGATACTTTCTGATTATTCATCTCTGTGAATTATTTAGAATCCAACCCTCTTTTTAGTAAGCTACCTTTGAATTGTCTGATACATTCGTGTTAGAGTTTCTCACCTTGCCTCTGCAGTATTGCTTTCTTTGTATCAAGCTTCTCAAAATTTTGTTCCCATTCAAATTAGTCTTCTTTTTTACAAGAGATAGCATGAGAGCCTTGTTATGCTAATTATCCTTGTTATATCATATTGCTCCTTGATATATAAGATGTCCTAGGCACTGGTCTTTCACAACTCAAGGCTGTCTCTAGTATCGACAACAAGAGGAACTAGTGGAAGGTGAGTTGTGCAGTGGGACAACAGTCTAGATCAGTGATCATCTAGTTAACTGATCAATCCTCCCAAAATAGTTAGTGCATATACAAAATTCAAGCTCCCCATCTTTGGTGGATATTCCAAGGTAGTATAACATCAATTACAGACTAGCCTTGAGTGTACAGGTGTTGTATGCAGTCATATGATCAAACTTGGGAATTATGCAATCAATTGGAGGTAAATTCCTAAATAATAGGGACCTAATCCCTGAATATTTATGCAAGGAAATAGGGTCTCAAGCAGAGGTTTAAATTGACTAATTTTGGGTTACAGTCTCTTAGCTTAGATTGAGATAGAAATTGTAATATATGTGTATTCATCATATTAATGAAAGAATTCATAAGGGGTTTCTAGTAGTTTATTTCCCTTATAAAACTATTATGTGCATGTGTGTTATTTGTCATTTCATGTTTGTGATTGATGTTTTAAACTGTGTATTGAATTCCACATAACAGTAGAGTAGCATTTTGTTTTGTGATTTATATTAAAATTTCAAGAGAAATTACAATTCTACACCATAATTTCTACATGGTATCAGAGAAGGATTCACATCAGGGATAATTTTAAGGATGGAAAATTATCTTGAAGTTTAAAACATTGGTGAATTTCACTAGTCCCTAATATGTGAACTATAAAATTTTATTTATATTTTTGTAAAATTATACAAATTTATAATTATTTTATATAGTCTCTATATAATGTTAGCTATTTTTAGGTAAAACAATTTTATATTGTAAAATTTGGGTGAATCATTTTTATAAAAAAAAATGGAAATTGGCGAATCTTTTTTTTGGAAAAATCATGGAAAATTAGCCCACCTGCGAATATTAGCCCCTAAAATTTTCCATGATTCACATTAGAACAAGATTTTTGAAGTTGCTTCTTAGGAGGATCAAATTTTCAATTTAGTGTAGCAAGATATCCTCAGCATTGGGAAGATGACCTTTAAAGGGCTGAGATTAGAATATTCCTTGGAAGGAAACTTGAATTTCATTTCATGGAAGGATCACATGGAGGTATTTCTAGATGAAAATGAATTATTGGAATAGGTCAAGATAGACATTCGAAAACCATGATCAGGTGATCCACAAAACCTAGCTCAGTGGAACAAAGATGTAGCCAAGGTGAGGAGAATAATCTTGGAGGGAGTATGAGACCACATTGCCTCAAATACCCATGGAAATTAAACTCCTTTCACAATGTGGAAGATAGCGACATATTTGTTCGAGAGAAAAAATGACCATAGGAAACTAGCACTAAAATATAAACTTCGAAATATCAAGATGCATAACAATGGCACTATCCCATAGTATATGAGCAGATTTGCACAAGTTCATGATGAACTTGGTGGGGTTGGTGTAAATGTTGGAGAAGATGATTTCGTAAGCCTATCTCTTCTAGGCCTTCCAAAAATCTGGCATAGCTACCAATACTTTATCAATGGGAGGGAGATATTACCAAATTGGGAATGCTTATGGTCCGATTTAGTACAAGAAGAAATCGGGAAAAGTACCAAATATGGAGTAAAATCCACATAAGCAAACGAGGATTTTTCTATAGCTGGAAAAGTATTGAAGGAAAAGGGTAAGAAGTCCCAAGGTGAGTGTGAATCTAGCCAAGGGGGCAAGAAGAAATAATTTTCAAAAATAAAAGCTTTGATTCTCATGGATTTAGGCACTATGCTACAAAGTGTCCACACAAAAATTATAGCAAGAAGGAGCCTTCAGTAGGAGCAATGGGTGAAGCTTTGGCTACACAACTCAAGCTTTAACTCACCTTTATCACATGCATGACCATCATAGTGATGGGGAGTGTGTCTGTTTCGACTTTAGTGCCTCGTTCCTCATGATAGGGTGTAGAGATTTTGTCAGAGACTTGGAGGAGAAATATCTCCAGATGCATATTTAGTTTGGGGACAACGAAATGTACAACATGAAAAATTTTGGTACAATCAGGTTTTAAAGTGAGTTGAGATCCCCTCTATGAATGAAGGATATTATGTTTGTTACAGGCCTAAATAAAAATCTCATCTTTGGAGAAGTTTTAGAAAATCATGGTTCTGATGTGATCCTCAACAAAGGGAAAGCATTCCTGAGATACACAGCCACTATATAAGTGAAGCAAGTTGGATTTTATGTGAAGAACCTATATTCATTTGAGGTAGAATATTCATGTACAACCTTGAGGAGGAAGGAAAATATTAGAGATATGGTGGTTGATAGGGAGCAAGATAGACGTCTCAAAATGGAGCCTCAAGAGGAGCCTGAGGAGGTTTTAGAGCAACTAAAAATGGAGGGGAAGAGAGGAGGAAGAATGGAGAAATCCACTCAAGTAGATACCTATAGCAGGGGGATAGTTTGATCAAAGTGGGCAGAGGGAGAAATTGCAGATATAACACCACGAGTGAGGTGGTTTGATGTATATCCCTAGCACCATAAGTGGAGATAGTTGGGAAAGGTCCATTGAGGTGTTCTCCTCATGGATCATTACCTCATTAAAGTGGCCCATGGTATTCAACATCAGGAGGATCAATGTGAGTCATATACTGAGGATTTTGTTAACAATATTTTTCCAATAGAGGTGGCCTCCACATTCTCCTTCATGAAACTCGTGCTTGATTATATCTGCATCAATCTCAGGCAAACATTTAAGCAACATACCACTAGAATTTTTCCAATATAAAATTTTATCTACAATGGAGTAGTTTGCAACCTTCAAATTTAAGAATCTAGCCAGTGTTTTGGACAAACCAGGAGGAACATTAAGATTAAAGAGAACATATACAATATCAACATACCAAGATGAATTCAAAAATAATTCCTTAATAAGTGGAGTTGCCAACTCCTCCTATTCATCTAATGCATCAATCATATTCATGTCCAGCGCTTGAATTTTTTTTCAGCCATGATTTTAGCCAATCCTTGTCCTTTGATTAGTTTAGTGGGCTTGATTTCTAGATCATATTCTAATATAACAACAATCCACTTACCCCTTTCGCCATTAGGGTGTTAAGATGTCTTTTACCACTGTGTGAGGCACAAATGCAATGATGTGTGAGTGCAGAATATAAACTCTGAAATATTTCAATGCCTTGATTATGGCAAAAGCTTGTTTCTCCATTATGTTGTATTTCAGAGGTGCATCTCTTCATGCCTTTCTGAAAGATGAAATAGGTTGTTCCTGCCCTTTTATGTTTTTCTGTAGTAGGACAAGAACAATTGTATGTTCTGATGCAAAGGAAAAGATGAATAAATCTTTGGTAAAATCAGGGCTGATTAGAATTGGTGTTTGGGTATGTGCTGGTTTTACTAGTTCGAAGGATTTATTTGCTTCTATGGTCCATTTGACTCCTATTTCTCTTTTCAACATGTTTGTAATTTTTCTTAGGAGTTCTACAAGGTTTGGTATGAACCTTCTTAAGAAATTTATCTTTCCAATGAAAGATTGCAACTTTTTGATATTTCTAGGATGATTGATTTGCATGTTGTGAAACCAACTCCAAAAAGAGAAGAAAAGAGATATCAATGCCTTAGAAATAAGCCACTTCTAGGGGGTAACCTCCAATAAATTACATGAATGAAAATTCTTGGATGATACACATTACAAACCCTTATTTCTATATATAGGAGTCCATGGGGCCACAATGTAATCCTAGTGTGGCCACAACGTAATCCTAACTGACCTAACAATAATAATTTAAGGGCACAATAATAAAAATATGGGGGTTACAGGGGTACAATAATAACAATAATGGGGTTACACTAACCACAATAAGGGACTATACTAGTAATATAGGTACCTAACATGCCCCTCTCCTTCAAAAAAGTGTTGTCCTCAACACTTTAGTAGCTCTCAGTGCTTCTGAATAAAATTCTCATCCTCCCATGTAGAATATTCAGTGGGTAAGTTCTTCCGCTTCATGAGATACTCTGAAATTGATCGATTCTGTAGCTATCGAGTTCTTGTTTCCGTGACTGCTTCAGGTTTCAATATGATTTTTCCTTCCTCATCAAGTTCTGGCAATATTGTTTGAACTGGAATATTTTCACCTATAACCTTATTTAAGCATGAAACATGGAAAACTGGATGGACTCGTGAAGAAGCAGGAAGCTCAAATTTGTATGCCATAGTACCAATATTTTGCAACACCTTGTAAGAACCATAGTACTTTGGCGATAATTTATTATCCTTCTTAGCTTGCTTGAGGGAAATTTGTTGGTATGGTTGTAGCGGTAAAAATACCCAGTCTCCTACATTAAAACTTCTCTCACTGCGATGTTGATCTACATGTTGTTTCATTCGATTTTGTGCCAAATTTAGGTTATCCTTTAAGAGTTAGAGAAATTCTTGTTGATGCTCAATGTGATCTTCCACTGCTTGAACCTTCGAATTTTTTCTTAAAGATGATGTGATGGATGGTGGATGATATCCATAAAGTGCCATAAATGGGGTCATTTTTTCTGCAGCATGGAAGGAAGTGTTATACCACCATTCAGAAAGAGGTAACCACTTGACCCATTTTGTTTGTTTAACAGATACAAAACAACAAAGATATCCTTCCAAAAATTTATTTACTATCTCAGTTTGACCATCGGATTGAGGATAATAATATGAGTTATGAGCTAATTGAGTACCCAAACAAGAAAATAACTCCGTCCAAAAATTTCCAGTAAAAATGGGATCTCTGTCGCTCACAACAACCCTTGGGTTTCCATGTAGCCTTTGAATTGTGTCCATAAATGTAGTAGCAATTGTACTTTCTTTAAATGGATGAGATAATGCACAAAAGTGTGCATCCTTGGTAAGTCTATCAACTACCACCATGATGACACTCTTTCCTTCTGACCTAGGTAAAATTGTGATAAAATCCATTGAAATCCTCTCCCAACGTTTACTTGTAATGGATAAAGGTTGTAGAATACTCGGGGTCTTAATTGTCTCAACTTTATTCTGCTGACAAACCAATCATTCCACCACAAACTTTTTAATATCATATTTAAGGGCATCCCAAAAAAAATATTTCTTCACCCTATGGTAGTTTTTAAAAATCCTGAGTGTCCTCCTGAAGGAGAAGTGTGTAATTCAAAAATAATCTTTTGTTTTATTTGGGAATACTTACAAAGATATAAGCGATCTTTGTACCATAAGGAATCATTTTTCCATCTAAATGTATTAGATGTACTAGGATCTTTCTGCAACTTTTGAATGAGTGTCCACACTTCTTCAACCTTCTTCCATTCATCTCTTGCTTTGGTTATCCAATCTGGTTGGATAATTGAAATGGCACAAATCAATGCTTCCACCTCTTCATTCTTTCTTGAGAGTGCATCTGCAACAACATTTAGCTTCCCTTTTTTGTAGTTTATTTCAAAGTCATAACCCAACATCTTTGTGACCCATTTTTTCTACTCTTCTGAAGATATTCTTTGTTCCAAAAAGTGTTTAAGACTATCATGATTAGTTTTTACCTTGAAGTGTCTTCCCATTAGGTAAGTTCGCCATTTCTTTACTGCATGTAGTATTGCTAACATTTCCTCTTCATAAATAGGTTTCTGTAAATACGTTCCTTTGATTGGATGACTTTCAAAAGCAATGGGTCTTCCTTCTTGCATTAAAACAGCACCAATTCCATTTCCTGAGGCATCACATCCCACAATAAAGGTTTTTATGAAGTCTAGCGTAGCTAGGACCAATGCTAGGCACATTGCCTCTTTAAGATGTTCAAAGGCTTTAGTTTCTTCAGGAGTCCATGAAAATGCATCTTCCTTCAATAATGTTGTTAGAGGTGCTACTATTCTCCCATAATTCTTAACAAAATTGCGATAATACCATGTTAACTCAATAAATCCTCGCAACTGCTTTATGCTTGTGGGGACTTTCCATTCCTTAATGGCTTTAACTTAGTTAGGGTCTACCTTAACACCCTCATGAGATACAATATGACCCAGATATTCCACTTCTTGTACTCAAAAGAAACATTTGGATGTTTTCGCATATAATTTTTTCTCCTGCAACAGTTTGAGCACCCTGTCAACATGTTGAACATGATCCTTCCAAGACCTTCTGTAGATTAGTATATCATCAAAAAATACTAGCACAAATTTTCTAAGGAAGGGTTTGAAAATGGAATTCATCAACCCTTAAAATGTAGAAGGTGCATTTGTAAGGCCAAAAGGCCTAACCAAAAATTTATAATGACCCTCATGAGTTCGAAATATTGTTTTCAGAATATCTTGAGTCTTCATTCTAATTTGATGATATCCTGAACGAAGATCCAACTTGGTAAAATAAATTTCTCCATGTAATTCATCCAATAATTCATGAATCACAGGAATGGGAAATTTATATTTAATGGTGAGCTTATTGAGCTCCCTATAATCTGGACACATGTACCATGATCCATCCTTCTTGTGTACCAATACTACAGGAGCAGAGAAAGAACTTTGACTAGGTTGAATTATACCCGCCTCTAACATTTCTGCAATCATGCGTTCAATTTCACTCTTTTGGACATAAGGATATATATAAGGCATGATGTTTGGAGGAACACTTCCTGGAATCAAATGAATATCATGATCATGATCACCAATAGGTGGGAGTCCTTTGGGAGTTTCAAAATCCTTGGAATGATTGTCCAAGACTTTTTGGAGATCTGCAGAACTAGATGATTTTGATGTTGGAACTTCTAGTGAGAATAAATGTGCAATTACGCCTCGTTGTTCTTTATTTAGACGCTTTTTCATGACATTAGAGCTTATTATATTTCTTTGCTTCCCTGCAATACCCCATAATTCACCTTCCTTTCCTTCTAAAAAAAATTTCAAGAAAATTTCTTGAAAATTAAAAGCTACCGTCCCCAACAATTGTAACCATTGTACTCCTAGTACAACATCAACACCTCCCATAGGAATGGAAAGAATTGGACTATTAAATACATATTCCCCCATGGTTAGTTTAATATTATGGAATTTTTCAAAGCAATTTATGGTTCCTCCATTTGCAACCATCACTTGACATTCTGGTGTTGGGTATAGGAAACAATTTAATTCCTTGGCTACCTTACAATGAATAGAATTATGGGTGCTCCCTGAATCAATCAACACTATTACCTTTTTCTTCTTGATATGTCCTTCTATCTTGAGAGTTTGAGGAGTGGTAATTCCTGCCAATGTATTACATGATATGGTCGAACTCATTTCTTCCTCTTCTAGGGTTGGTTCCTAGTGTATATCCTCTTCTTTTGAAGATTCTTGTTCATTTTCTTCTTCCTCTTCGCAATCTATGTAAAATAATTTCTTCTCGGCACACTTATGACCTTTAGTGTATTTTCTACCACAACTGTAGCGAAGCCCTTTTGCTCTTTTTTCTTCCAATTGTTGTGGTGTCAACCTTGTAGGTTGTTGAAATCTAGGAGTAGCAATACTTCCATCTTTATAGAAGTGAGTGGTAGGCTTCCTTGTCACCGTAATTTTACATTCAAATTTTCTTGCCAACCTGAATGCCTTCTCCAATGAATCAGGTTCCAAAACGCGAACTTCATGTTGGATGTTATCCTTTAAAATACCTATGAAGAGATTAATCCTGTGTTCCTCTGGAATATCAGTTACCCTTATATTAAATTTTTGGAAGTCCTCAATGTGCTCCCCCACTGAACACTTTTGTTTGAGATTTATCAATTGGCTAAAGAAAGTGTTGCTCTTTGTATCCTCATAATGTGCTATCATTTCCTCCGTAAAAATTGGCCAAGTGACAATTTTTTTACGGGAGCAAAGCCATTGATACCATAAAAATGTATATTGTTCTAAATGTAAAGTTGCAATGTGTACCTTTTGTATGTTTTGCATATTATTGACATCAAAATATTGCACCATCTATAGTATCCATGTTACAGGATCCTTTCCATAAAAATTCCTCATATCCATTTTTGGAATATGGTGGTTCTTCCCTCCAACATTCGAGTTTATGAAATATTGATTAACATTTATTTTGTTCTCATCATGAGTTTCCTCTACTATCTTTTCACCATTAGGAAACATTTCCTGTATCAACTTTGTCAAACCTTCCAGGTCTACTTTTAGATCATTCTTCATGTTTTCCATCTTAGCTTCCATTTCATCCATCTTAGATTCCATGCCAGCTTCCATGCCATCCATCTTAGCTTCCATGACATTCTTCAAACTATCCATCTTAGATTCCACACCTTTCTTCAAAAATTCCATGTCATTTTTTGTTTCTCTTTGCGAGAGCGAAATTTCTTGCACTTGCTCTTGTAATTTTGATATGTGATGTTGTCATTCTTCGTCTTCATGAGTCATAGTAGAGCCTTCTAAAGGCTTAGTGGGTGTTGAATTATTTTTAGGGGCCATTTGAGAATCCAATACTGATATCTATTCTACAATATGCCCTTGGATTCATTCAACTTGATTCTTCAAACAAGACTTATGGAATTCGCAAAAGAAAATACACACCTTTTACTTGCTTTTGAGGAGCTCGATATCAAATTTGACTTATCTCTATACTTGCAACTCCTCAATATCTGAAATTCAACCCTATAGTATTCCTTTGAAGCTTCTTTTAAATGCCATAGGTCTGACTTGATTTGGATTCTTCAAGGAAAAGTTATGTCCAATCTCCCAAAATGACCTAATTATGGACTCGTTCAGTAGAGCAAACTTGTATGACTTTCCATGTGTCACCTTTTTCTCCTTTGGCTTTGAAATTTATAAACAGGAAACTACAATCCATGTACTTCCAGTCACATTTTACAGAATTTCAATCCAATGATCTGAGAGAGGCTTATGAATATTTTCCCACAATCACCTCTTTTATATGAAATTCGGGAGCCTGAAAAAGACCTAACTTCCATAAATCATATCTCCAAAAATATTATGAACCAAGCTCTGAAATTTGGTGACGATGTTCCTCAGGAGTATGGCTTCACTCTCTAAACATTTCAGCTTCTGAAACTTTGTAGAACTAATGTTATAGTGAAAATTCCACGATGACCTTTTTAAGTGAAATTTAGGAGCCTCCAAAATGCCCTATTTTCAACATATCATGTCTCTGAAAATGTTGCGAACCAAGCTTTGAAATTTTACAATGATGTTCCTTAGGATTTCGGCTTCGCACACTAAAATTTTAGCTTCTGTAACTTTGTAGAAAAATATTTATAGCGAAAATTCCACAATGAGTTGTTTGGAGCAGCAAAACCCTAGAATCCAAAGCTCTGATACCAAATCTTGGGAAACCATCTCCAAAAAGAGAAGAAAAGAGATATCAATGCCTTAGAACTAAGCCACTTCGAGGGGGAAACCTCCAATAAATTACATGAATGAACAATTCTTGGACGATACAAATTAAAAAACCTCCTTTCTATATATAGGAGTCCATGGGGCCACAATGTAATCCTAGTCGACCTAAAAATAATAATTTAAGAGCACAATAATAACAATATGGGGGTTACGGTTGATTTTCATTAACATTGCTATCCCCCGAGGAAAAAATGGCGTCTAGGGTTTCTTCTCACACCCTGCTTACGGCCGCTCTCTCCTCTGGAGCTTCAGCGTCGACCAGGCTTGGAATCCAGATTGTTTTCTCCCTTACGGTGGCCGATCCTGCCCCAACTCTTCATATTCTGAAAGGCCCCCACGCTGTAGCATGGGCACCCACGCCCCCAATCGATGGTCGACATCATCTCCGGCTTGTCTACGCTCTCTGCCGATACTCTGAAGCTCTGCTTGACTGCAGTCCTGACTCTTTGCTCGCAACAGTAACCCTGGATACGCTCCAAGGGTTAGCCTCTCTTGATTCACTCCATAAGGGCAGCGCGGCAAGGGTTCATATGCAGCAAAAGAACACTCGGCCCCTCTTCAGTTCTGCAGCCCTGTCCTTTGTAGCGGATCTGTGCCGAAAAGGTAGTTTCTATCTGCAGAAGCATTTTCTTCCCTTTCCGCTTCCAGAAATACAGGCAATCGGAGATCCAGAATATTTTGGCACTGCATTGTTCCAGAAGGCATTTAAAAATCTCTCTCCACCCTTTCATATTCAAGTCAAGCAACTTTCTGGCAGGACCATTCTGCATTGGGTCCACCCTTCTGACCTGGTGCAGAATCTGAAGGTAAACCTGGAACGTCGATTCAGGATTTCCTCAGCCCTTCAAAGACTTATGGTTCAAGGTAAACAACTCGATGACCTTCTTCCCCTCTCTTCTTACAACATAAAAAGTAATAGCACCTTAGTGTTTTCCCTTCGTCTGAGAGGGGGCTCTGCAGGAAAATCTTCTTCTACTCCTCCCTTCTCCTACAAAGATGCAGTACACTCTGAGAATCCCAAACCCCCTGAGGCCCCCAAACCCCAGCCTTTTCTAGTTGACAAACTGGAGGAGGTTCCCTCTGTTGAGATCTCACACCCTGGCATCGCAGATGACCTTCAAAAATTTGCAGAAAGAACCATTATTTTCAGATTTAATGGGCTTTGGCCGCGCTCCAAAGACCTCTATGACTGGATCCATTCCAACTGGACTCACCATTTCAAGTTCAGCTTTTGTTGAAAAGGATATTTTATAGTTCTGTTCGACAATCCTAAGCATTATGAACAAGCTTTAGAAGAAGGTCCTTGGTTTATGGGAACTATTGGGCTCTTCTTAACTCCATGGTTCCCAGATTTTGACCCACCAACTGCAGTTATCACCAAAACACCTGTTTGGATCAGGCTTCCAAACTTACCAGCTCACCTGTGGCATATTGCAGTCTACAGAGGCATCGGAAACACCTTGGGGCGTTTCTTAATGGGAGATTATTGGCGGGAAAATCAAGGTCTTTACACATATGCCAGAATATGTGTGGAACTAGATCTAAGCAAGGGATTGCGAGAACAAATCAATCTCAATATCAGTGGCTTTGTTTGGACCGAGAAACTGGATTACAAGAATACTGCCTTCCGTTGTCGCCATTGTCACCTAACAGGGCACCTATAGAATTCTTGCCCATCTCTCCCAGTAAAAATGAAAAAGGATAACATTGTAAAGACCAAGCCCAAGGGATGGACTCCTTGTTCTCCATCGCTAGCAGTGAGCTTTGAATCCTCAAGCTCGAAAGATGAGGGGAGCGACGCAGAACTAGACCAGGCGCCTCAGATGATGGATCAGTCCACTGCTACTCCTGTGCATACCACTGTCATAGCGATCACCCAGAAACGCGTCCATAAGACCTCCTCCTCTGAATCAGATAAGGAGATCCCCCTGTTGAAGAACTCCAGTCTTCAAGTTGTTTTAGCTCACGCAACCCAAGACGGCTGGATAAAAGTCAATAAAAAGAAAGGGAAAAAACTTCGTGTTGAGACTTATGCCCATGTGGAGTAGAAGTCGGTATTTTTTCTTTCAAGTCATTTGCTGTAGCTTCGTGCATGGTTCATTCCTTCTTCGGGAGCGAGGTTGATAGTTACATCATTTCCGGTCGACTGGTTTCATGTCTCTCTTGATTGTACTATATTTTGCTCAATATAAATAGTTCAATTTTAATTAGAAAAAAAAAACAATATGGGGGTTACAGGGGTAAAATAATAATAATAAGGGGGTTACACTAACAACAATAAGGGAAAATACTAGTAATATAGGGACCTAACATTGCAATACTCCTTCAATCCTTTTCGGGTCAATCTTGATCCCTTCTTTAGATATGATATGGCCTAAAATTTTACATTCTTGAAGGCCAAACAAAGTTTTCTTGGGATTCAAAGACAAACCATACTTTCTACATTTTTCAAAGACCTTTCTTAAGTGAGCTAGGTTTTCTTCATCAGTATTTGAATAGAATTTTATGTCATCAAGGTAAATCACAATGAAGTAGCCTATCTCTTCTGAGAAAGAAATATCCATGTCTCTTTGAAAGGTGGCACCAACATTCATTAACCCAAAATGCATTTTAACATACATGAGGGTGCCCCAGGGTGTAGTGAAAGTTGTCTTGTGTTGATCATCTGGGTGTACCAGTACCTGATTGTATCCTCAAGAGCCATCTAGCAAATAAATTCTTTTAGAACCTACTACCCTTTGTAAGATGTGTTCCATTTTTGGTAAAGGGTAGTTGTCCTTTAAGGAGGCTTTGTTTAGATTTATAAAGTCTATGCATAGCATAATTTCTCCTATTTTCTTCCTCAGTGATAAAATATTTTAAACCCATTCTGAGTATCTTAGAGGGACTATTATTCTAGCATCGTACATTTTCTTAATTTATTTCTCAACTAGGGGTAGTTGTACAAGGTTTATTCTATGCAATTTATGTTTAAAGGGCTTCTAGTTTTCTTTGAGAGGGATCTTATGCCGGATCATCTCAATATCATATGACTTTAAATATTCATAAATCCAAGAAAAATAATCAGTGAGTTATTTAAAAATATCAAGATATTTCTGTTATATATGAGCTGACAGTGTTTTAGATAGTTTGACCACTTTGGTTTTTTGTTCACTGCCTATATTACAATCTTCTATTTCAGTTTTAGTGGGTTCCAACTTTGGCTTCCTAGCAACATCATTAAAGTCAAAGATCTCTTCTAGAGGAACCAATCCCTTTGGCAAGTTATCATTATTGGACTGCAACACTTCAAAGTCTTCTTTATCTAAATTAGTGCACACCTCAGTTTTATGTGTGTGTTATTTTGTTAACAGATTTACATCAGCAGTATGAGGAGGTTTTTCTCTGTAAGTATGTTCCTTAGTAGGAAAGTATTCTTCATAATATGAGTCTGAACTTGGCACTTCAAACTCATTTCTGCACTGCAGGAAATCTTCTATCTATTTATCTCCTTCAAAAAACTGCCAGTATTTTATGTTATCAGGAATTGCTAGTCTATATTTGACTTGGACTGTGTATTTCTTGTTTTGATAAGGTTTTTTACATGTGTTGGCTGCAAATTCTACACAATTAGCAAGGATGTTTTGATTTCTAGGGACAAAGGTAAGGTCATATTCTGTGAATTTTTTCAAGAGGTCAAGGGAATCATCCGTATATGCTTTTAATCTAGGATTCTTAGCTATGTATTCTCCATTAATCTACCTAATGACTAACTCTGAATCTCCATGGATAGTTATCCTCCTAGCTTTTAATTTCTTCAGTAATTGTAGTCCTAGGAGGAGTGCCTCATATTTAGCTATGCTATTTGTGCATTCAAAATTTAGCTTTTATGACTAGCCTTCTTCATGATTGTCCTCTGTGTTATGCACCCATATTCCTGCTCTTGAACCAGTTTTTCTAGAAGACCCATCAAAACTCATACTCCAAAGAGGTTCAATTTCATATTTATCATTGGGTTGGTCATTGTGGCTACCACTATGTTCTTTATTATGTTGTTCTTTAGGTTATACACTATGTTTTTCATTTTTTCGTTGCTTATGATCTGCACTATGTTTGTTATTTTGTGTTCGGGCCAAGTGTTTTGATTGTTCCTCCACTTTTGAAATTTACCTTCCACTTCTGGTCTGAATAGAAGTTCAAGCTTGTCATCATTTAAATTCACATAATCAACATTTTCTCCTATGTTTAAAGCTTTCAAAATTTGGGATCTATATATATCTTGAGTGACTAATTCAGCAAGAGGAATAGAGATTTTAATCTTGGCAATTTCATTCTCTATACTGAAAGGTGTCTGAAATTTTGAAATGTTTAAATCAGCCTTTTGAGACACTGTTTTCACATCAATTTCAGCTTGCTAGTTTTTATTAGGAACATCAGTTAAAACAAATTTATTAGGGGCACTAGCTATATTTCTAGTTTGGTCACCACTTTTTTTGGCACTAGGTTGGTTGTTTTTGTTTTTATTCCTATCAGACCATTCAGCCACTGTATTCATATTTTCTACTGTCTGTTTAGAAATGTTTTCAGGGTTCTTCTTAGCAGAAACTTCAGAGGTATTTCTTTTGTTAGTGTCTTGGTTTTTCTTGATTCTGAGGCCATATTGTCTATGTACTTCCATGATGGCATTTCAAAGCCTTGTTTTTAGTCCTCAAATTCTAGGCTTTCTTCCTTATATTGAGTTAGGGAAAACATGCCTTGTTCTTCCTCAGTGAGGAAAATAGTATCCTCGTTATTTACTCCCATTAAATTTATGTGGTTTTCTTCTATTTCTTCAATCACCTCCTCATCCTCATCATCATAATTTTCTTGGAAAGGAGGTTTGATTTGTTGATCAGGACATCTTTGTCTAATTTGAGGGGGGTTTCTCCTAAAGTTCTGGTTTTGATTTTGATTTTTATTTTGAGAAGCTGTTTAGTTTTCTCTAGGATAAGATCTATCATTTACATTCATTCTCTCCATCATCATCTCCACAGTTTTGACTAAGTTATCAATCTTTGTACCAGATGTGGAGGGTACAAATTCTTCCATATATGTGACTCTTTTCTCATTTTTCATTTTAACTCTTTTAGCAATCAGATTGGCTTCTACACTTTCTGCTCCTCTCTACATGCCTTCTAGTGTGAGGGATTGTCTTTCTCTTAATTGATAGGCCATTTCTGGATCAAATCCATCAGGAAATGTCATTAGGGCTAGACCTTGTGGAGGTTTCATATGGACAAGGAGGGAATTATATACACTATTCAACCTAGTGCAATATTCTTGGACACCCTCTCCAATATTTCTCCTAATGATTCCATACTCTGATAATATTTGGAGAGGGTTCTTCCTGACTTCCCATTTGTTTAAGAATAACTGATGAAAAGCAGGGAGGTCATTCATACTATTAGGGGTTAGACCTTTAAAATATTTTCTTGCCTCTCCCCCTAAACTTTGAGCAAACATTATGAGTTTAATAGTTTCATCATCTATTTCTTGCCTGTCAAAGTAATCTTTCATTTTTTCCACATGTTGTTGAGCAATAGTAGAACTACTAGCATCATATAATGGAATCTTGGACTCGCAATCCTGTGGTAGAACAAATAAATGCAATGGTAGAACTATTGGAGCATACCATGTTGCCACGATCTTTGGTTGTGGAAACAAGGGAGGGTTAACAAGAGGAGGATTTACAAAAGGAAGTGGAAGGTTAAATGGAGTAAGGTGTACAGTGGGGGATGAGGTTAGTATAATAGAATTTTTTTGTAAGGTGGATGGATCCAAAACTATCTGAGCTATCCAACTCTAATATCTAGTCCTAGAAAATCTTTGTTCTAGCGGTGAGTCAAGTAGGATATCCTACAAATTTTTAAGGTTTTCTGGTAGGGAACTTGCTTTGTGGATAGATCTGATAACAATTTGGTTTTTAGATCTAGGAGACTTCCTAAGGATGCTTTCAATATTTTCAAATATTGCAGGAGGATTTGGGTCAAGATGAGATCTGGTACAAATTCTTTTAGAAGCGAGAATTTGGACCCAAAAATCAGAAAGGTTAAGAGTTATAACAGTCTTAAAGGACAAATCAATCTGCGAAAGAAATACTTAATCCACAAGTTATTATTGACTGGGTTTTGATGTTTTATGATAAAATAATTTTCCCAGTGGAGTCTATGGAAGACCAGTGGAATCAGCAGGCCTACTGAAAACCAGTGGAGTCACCAGGTGGAGGGTTTTTAATTTTTTATGGCCGGCTGTTGTCCACCATCAGCAACCAGATACAATTCTTGGCTAACACTTGGTTCATCTAAGTTCGAATGAGGTTTTCTGATTTTTTGAGGTTATATTTAAGATTTTTATTACTTGGTATCCCCAGTATGGAAGCCACTATATTGGCTCCCCGTGATTTGCAACATTGGCAAGAACAAAATCTGCAGGGAACCACATCAGACCACTTTGGATTCCATGGACCTAGCCTTTTTGGACTTAGAGAGGGATCTCTCTATGTAATTGTTTATATATGATATGTATTTATGCTCTTGTTTGATGATATTAGGCTAGTTATGAAGTTCTAAGGACTTGTTTGTTTTGATTGATTGATTGATAGGTTGATAGATCAAATGTTGTGATTAATTAAAGGAATGTTCAAGCTAAATAGATAGACCATGAAAAACATTAATCCATTGGGCTATGGACTCATAAAAGGATTTAATTGTTCATCAATTCTACAAGGGTTTTCATAGGGCAAGCTAACTATAAGAAGTGGATCTCCTAGATTATATGGCATATGAAATGACAATAAGTTGTGAAGGCAAAAAAACTAAAATTAATTTAAGAGTCTTTTAAATCTATTTCAACAAGAAAGCCTTTCAGGTAATTGTTTAAGGAAAACCAAAGGACAGGGCATACCATTAACTTCTTTGGTCAGACTTTAATAAGCAAACCTTTAAGACAACAATCCAGCAATCTTAGGATTACTTTCAGACAAAGAAAATATTTAAGATAACAGTGAGTTCAACTAAAAAGAAAGCTAAACCTATCTTCTTTAACCAAACACTATAAAGACCTTTAAAGCAACAGTTCAAGACATACTAGAGGACATGGCATACCATAGACTTCCCTGGTTTATACTCTACTAATTATATTTCAATGAAAGGCCTTAAAAACAATGTTTCAAGCTACACCAAAGGACAAGGCATACCATATACTTCCCTGGTTTAGACTCTACTAAGTATATTTCAATGAAAGGCCTTAAAAAACAATGTTTCAAGATACACCAAAGGACAAGGCATACCATAGAATTCCTTGGCTTGACTATATTAAATCATTTCCAAGACAAAAGCTAGGTGGAACTAGAGAGAAATTAAGAATTATCAAATCATACCTTGCAGAAGAAAACATTGAGATAAAGAATGTAGACAGAAATAGGGTGCCAGGACAACATATCCTAATCTAAAATTTATCTTCTTTTATCAAGGAAATAATGGAAAAAATGGAAAAAAAAAGGAAAACATTGGCAAAGAAGGAAAAATTTACCATTAACATAGCTCAAGAATCTTGTGAACGTGCCGGTATTACTGATGTTCAAAACCATTACATTACTCCAGTACAATAGATCTGTGAAACATAGAGCTTTCTCAAATACAACCTAGGAGTGATCAACTAGCTCAACAACCAGTAATCAGCCAACTAACCAACCAACCAACACTAAAAATGACCAATATATGCAGTATTTATCTGCAAAATGAGGAGGTGATCCTAATCTAGGGTTTCAGATGCCATTTATTACATATTTAATGATTTTTTGACCTTTGATACCATGCAAGGCCCAAGGAAAAATATCTAAGACATATTCACTACAATATTAGCTCCTAACTTAACTGTGTGAGATAACTTTTTTGGAAATATTTGACTTTAAGTCTTTCTCAATAGCTTTTACAATAACTGTTGGGTAGATGAGAAATATCTCTGACATTTTTGTAATAACTACTAATGTTTTATTGAAAGAAAACATGTTTTATTGAAAGAAAACATGTTTTACGTGGAAAAAATATGTTCGAAGAAGTGAATGCTTTAGGTTTGGTCATTCGAATTTTCTTTTGTGCTTATCTGTATTTTTTTATCCTTTAAACTCTGTTTTAGGCCTTTAACTTGGATTCTACCTTTTAAACTATCTTACTACTTTATCTCTTCCTCTCTGTCTTTTAATTATTTTTATTCTTCTATATTCATCTGTGTTTCTTTATTTGACCTCAATCTTCCTGTGTTTACACCTTTACCTCTGATTAGCTTTATTAATCTTTGATTTAGCCTTTAATCCATTGATTATTACAGTCCTTTGACTACCTCTTTCTCTTCATTGTGCCTCTGTCGGTGTTTATTGTGCAGAGGGGCATTATTTTACTAGTGGAGGGCTTGATTAATCACCAATGATCATGATTCATTGGGATTTATTCTTGCTTTTATGTCTTTTGTCCTTCTAAAGTGGAATAAGTCTCTGGATTGTCACCCAGGGAGCCCATCGAAAACTATTTCGGGACCTTAAAATACCATTTCTTACATTTCCACCATTAAACCTGCACATAAAACAAACAAATTAAATTTAAAACCTGCGTGGGGGATTTTCTGCATTTATTTGGGGTTTTTCGGGCTTCTAGAGCGTTTTAGTGGTGAAAATGGTGGATTGGGCTTTATCGCAGAGCCACAGGACTCTAGATAGTTTGAATCGGGTGGCGGTATGAAGTTTTGGCATGAAGAGGAGAGAGCGATTTTTGAAAGTGGAGAAGATGGTTTTTGCATGGGTAGAGGGGTGGCAATGGTTTTGACCAGTTGTGTGCCATTCCACTCAGTGAGTGTTGTGTGGCGGATGGGACAGGGACGAATACCATCCATTTCACGTGTTTTGGGAGCATTAACCCCCGTACAAGATTTGGTGCAATATACAACAGGAGCCATCAGATCTCGGGGGGGATAGATATATGGTAGTCAATAGTTTAGGAGAGGAGTGCAGGTAAAAAGTGAGGCCCAGATTGACATATGGAAGGGTTTAAATCGGGTGCAGGATTTAATGAAGAGCACAATCCAGGTTCAATAAAAATAAGCAAAAAACACTTTATTTATATTAAAGGAAAGGGAAAGAGTCACATGGAGGGTTTTAATAAAGCATGGGGTGTTATAAACCTTTAAAGGAGAGGTTTATAAACATAAAGGATCGGGTTTATTTTTATTTAAAACAATTTTTTAATATAAAAAACTATAGGTCCCGAATGGTAATTTTCGGGTTAAAAACAATGTAAAAAGGAATTTTTACATTGCTTTGATGAAATGAAGGAAAGGGCTGAAGGTGAGGGTTTTAATGGGGGATTTTAGTGAGGAAATACTTTTTTTGGTATGGAAGAGGATGAAAATGAAGGAAATAACCCCAAAATGAATTATTTAGGAACAACGGGGTGATTTTGAGAAGGCATACTGACAGACAGTGAAAATGGTTTTATGAAGATAATGAAGGCAGTGAGATTTCTAAAGATAGTTGATAGACAAGGAATGTTATCTTTAGCTACTTGTAGAAAATCCATAGTCACCTAGAGAATCTGTAGAATACATGAGGATAACATGTTTTATGCTCTCGCTATAGTTTTATTTTATGTTCTCAGAGGTTGTTCGTAGATAATTTATGGACAGGGTTAAAACCTACATTTGGTATTAGATTTGTTTTATCTACAAGGGGACGCCTTTGCTACTGAGTGGTTTTTTACTTGGGAAATTGGTAGACCGTGGTCAGTGGGAGATCTGTGGGATCGATTCTTGCATTGAAAGAAGATGGAAAGCAGTGGAAAGATAGAGATCGAGAAATTTAATGGTTAGAGTTTTGAGTCGTGGAAGATGAATATGGAGGATCTGCAGGTGGATAATAGTAGTGGATCATGGTAGACCCAGGTACTAAATCAACGAAAATTTTTAGATGAAGCCTAGATGAAGCTGGATCGGAAGGAAAGGAGTAGAATACAGTTTTGTATCTCATATTCGATAGTGTTGAATGTATATGGGAAAGCTACAATGAAGGCTTTGGGGGAAAAGTTAGGGACTTTGTACCAATCTAAGTCCCCGGTGAATAAATTTTTCCTGCAAAAAAATATGTATAACCTGAGGATGAAGGATGGAGACATGGTGACAGAGCATCTGAAAACCTTCAATATTGTGGTAATTTAGTTGTCATATGTTAATATTAAAATATTAGATGAAGATTAATGCATCAGTTTGTTGTGTTCTTTACCAAATTCGTGGGATGGTCTAGTTGTTGCAATAGGTAGCAATACAACTACCTTGAATTTTTATGAAATAGTCCCAGCCTTGATTTCAGAGGAAATGAGGCAAAAAAATATGGAGGGAAAAAATGGATATGCCTTTTCTGTATGAGGATGGTCCCAGAATAGAAACAAAAATAAGTTCTCAAGTGGGAGATATAAATCTAGAGGGAGATATAAATCTCTAGGAAAGCCTGTAAAGGTGTGTTGGAAATGTGGAAAGGGAGGCCACTTCAAAAAATACTGTATATCTAAAGCTCCTGAGAAAGGAAATAGATCTTATTATGCTCCTTCTACAGAGGCGAAAATCACCTCAATTAAACATGGGGATGTGTATTTGGATTCTTCTTCAAATAAACATGTATATCATGAGGTCATGGTTGATTGACTCAGGTGCATCCTTTCACTTTAGTCCCCATAGGTAGTGGTTATGTGAGTATGAGAAGTATGATGGTGGTGATTTCATCTTAGGGGATGATAGGAAGGCCATAATCATCGGACGCCAAAACATAAAGTTGTAAGGTTCAAGGTGGAAGGACTAGAACACTTCCTGGTGTTCTTCATATTTTGACATTGGCTAGAATATCATTTCTGTAAGAAATATGGATGATGCAGGTGTAAAAAAAATGTTTGATAAAGATACCTGCAATATTGTTCAGGGAGCACTGGTATTGATGTGGGGAGTTTGGATTACAGCTATATATAATCTTATGAGTAGCACCGTTATTGATGTGTGCAATAGTTCTATGTTTCCTGAAAGTAGAGCAAGAAGCCTAGCGATCTCTGGAGAAAATATCATGTTATGGAATCAAAGGTTTGAACATGTTGGAGAGGTGGGCCTTTGAATACTTTATGGTAATGGTATGGTAGAAGGGATTTTTAATTTTTATTTAGATTTCAATTTCTACAAACATTGTGTATATGGGAAGAAGAATCAGGTGAGTTTACCTTCTAATGCTAAGAGGGAAAACATGATATTAGAGCTTGTGCACAATGATGTGTTTGGACCTGTGTTGGTTCCATCACTGCGTAAGCCTATGTATGATGTGTCATTTATATATGACTTCACAAGGAATACATAGATATATTTAGTGAGGAATAAATCCAAATTATATGAAAGATTTAAATAATTTAAGGCTTTCATGGAAAACCAAACAGAGAAGAAGATAAAGGTGTTGAGGATAGATAATGGAGGAGAATTATGAAAAAAGGAATTTGAAGAGTTATGTAATAAGTGTGGTATAGCATGGAATAATACTACCCCATTCACACCTAATAAAAATGGAGCTGCAAAAATAACAAACAGGACATTGATGGAAAAGGAAAGAAGCATGCTCATTTGTATCAGGTTAGGACAGGAATTCTAGGCAGAGGCAGTGGATACTGCATGGTACCTAGTTAACAAATCACCTTCATCAACATTGGAAGATAAGGTTATGCATGAGGTATGGATAGGTAATAAACCTTCACTTTCACATCTGAGGGTATTTTGATGTGATACATATGTACATGTTCCCAAGGATAAAAGGACCAAGTTGGATAATAAATCTGAAATGTGCATCTTTATTGGGTATAGTATGGTTTAAAAGGTTATAAGCTATGGAAAACAGAAATACAAAAGGTTGTGTAAAACTGATATGTGGTGTTTAGAGAGGTGAAAGATGTTGTTAAACATGAATTCCTACTAAAAGAACTTGAGAAGATAGAGTTTGAGCTAAAGGAGGAAGAATCAGAATCAACAAAAGAACAAGATTCAGAAGAGGAAGAGCGAGAAATGCCAACTGTGAGAAGATCGGTTCGAGAAAGAAGGTAGCCAAAAAGGTATAGTCCAGCTTCTTTTTGTTCAAATTTTTCTTGATCTATCAGTGATGATGATCATGGAACTGTCAGGGAGGTAGTGGATTTAGAGGATGGAAAACTCTGGAATGAGTCCATGGTTGATGAAATGGAATCCTTGCACAAAAATGATGCATGGTATCTGGTGGAGTTGCCGGCTGGAAGGGATCCACATGGGAGAAAATGGGTGTTTAGGAAGAGGATGAATGTAGAAGGAAAGGTGGAGAAATACAAATCTCAGTTTATAGAAAAATCTTATTCCCATGTGTCGAGAATTGATTTTCATGATATTTTGTCTCTTGTTTCCAAGTTTACTTCTATTAGATTACTTTTATCTATCGATGGTCCATTTTATTTTGACGTAGAACATATGGATGTGAAGAAAAAAATTCTTCTCTGGGATCTCGAAGAGAAGATCTACATGAAGCAACCTGAAGGCTTTGTTGTGAATAGTAAGAAAGAACTAGTATGCAGGTTAAAAAGTGTCTGTATATGTTAAAAAGGTCACAAAGGATGTGGTATCATAAATTGATCCATATATACGGGGACTTGGATTCACTAGAAGAAAAGAGGATCGCTGGGTGTATTTTAAATTAATTTGTGACAGTATTATTTATTTTTCTTGTATTTGGATGATATGTTGCTGGTTGGAAATGACAAAGAAATTGTCCAGGATTTTAAGGCCCAATTGTTCTCCAAATTCAACATGAAGGATATTGGTGTTGCAAACTATATTTTGGGCATGGAAATTAAATGATATTGGGAAAAGAGGAAGCTCTGGTTAAACCAGAGGAAGTATGTCAAGATAATATTGTAGAGGTTCAATATGCAGGATAGTAAACTAGTGATGGTTCCTATTCATGTAGGTGTAAAGTTGTCTGTTGAACAATGTGCCAAGATAGACGAAGAATAAGAGGTCATGTCCTGTGTTCCATATGCAAGTGCAATGGGTAGACTGATGTATGAAATGGTATGTAATAGAAAAAAAATTGCACATGCAATGGGAGTATTCTGCAGGTTTATGTAAAAGCCATGGAAGGAGCATTGGATAGTAGTGAAACAAGTTTTAATATATTTGTTGTGGCACTAGTAATTATGGTATGTGCTACCAAGCAAGACCAGCATTGGACCGAGTTTTAGACATCTCTGGCTCTATTGATGTAGAGTAGGCTAGATATATGGACCAACGAAGGTATATAAGTGGGTATTTGTTTATCCTATTTGGAGTTGAAAATAGTTGGATGAGTAAAAGACATTCTATAGTGGCTCTTTTAACTACACAGGAACAATAAATTACAGCCACTAATGCAAGAAAGGACTAATTTTGGTTACAGAGTTTGTGTTTAAGTATGGGGTTGGTGAAACGAGCTATAAGGATAGACTGTGATAGAAAAAGTGCAATTTTCATGGCTAAGAACCCTGCTTATCATTCAAATACAAAGCAAATTGATGTTCAATATCACTTTGTGAGAGATATGGTTGAAGATAAAAAGGTGTTGCCGACAAAGGTGGACACTTTGAAGAATGTTGTAAATGCATTGATGAAGTTTGTGACCACTAAGAAGTTCTCTGGGTGTGGATAAAAAATGGGTTCAGTAGGGGTGGACCAATGACTAATCTCTCGCTTGTGCCCCTGTGGAAATAAACAACAAGTGGGAGAATGTTCAGTGTGTGTTATATTCTTTTCACGACTAGAAAGAAAAATTAATTTACCAAAAAAAAATTTCCATTTGCATGGAAGTGTATATAAGATTCCATTCTTAATTTTTCATTTTAGGAACATTTAATTTTGATAAAAAATATTTATGCATGGAGAAAGGGGTTCTGGGGGTAGATTTGTAAGTAGAGGTAGAAGTTTAATTCCAACATCAGGACTCACTCCAGCTAGACCTCGTAGTGCAAAACCACCCATTGAAACTCGCATTCCATCATTAGCAGGTAGACATAGACTTCTTGAGGTGCATAGATCCAAAATCCAACCTATATATTCACCAAATTCCTCTATTGAAGTTGTGGTTTAAGGACCTATATCCCCAACATAAGGAGAAATGTGTTTATCTTCTATTAGAGAATAACTTCCAGGACAAGAACTAGAAGTTCCTAGTGAAGAAGAAGAGGAAAATTATTCTAATATACCATTAGTATAAGTACCATAATAAGAGTTAGATAATATAAACATAGAACCTTATATTATCTTTGAGGAATCTACAATGGCAAGGGAAGGAGAAGGATAACAACATAATGTAAATGGTGAACTTAGGATTGGAGGAGGAAGAATAAGAGGAGGAAATATAGGAGAAGGTTGTTGAGTGTGTGTTATATTCTTTCCATGACTAGAAGTAGGCACAAAGTGGGAGGTAAGAGGGGGGCAGAAGACCCCCTGCGCTTGTGCCGGGTGCAACAGGGGGGGTTCATCCCCCCCTGTCGAGGGGTTTGTAGGGGGAAACATCCCCGAGAAATTTTTTTTGGACCCTATATTAAGTGGGTGGACCTGCGTATATTTTTTTGCATGGTTTTTGGCATGATGGTTTTTTTCTCATGTTATTTTGTAGATCCATTTAAGGGAACTACAGTTATTTTCTAATTCAGTAATAATGGATAGGGGTTATGAATGCTTCGACATGTATATATATGTGTTGTAACATTTAAAGGAATATAATGAGAAATCAAGTTGGTAGTCCCAATTTTTGGATCCAAGGGAAAATATTTGTGTATATATGTTTTATGTTTTATGCTCTTGCTATTGTTTTATTTTCTTTTTTAAGATTTAGTTTGTAGATAATTTATGTACAGTGTTAAAACCTACAGAGGTGGAGGTAGAGGTGGTCGAGGTGGTAGAGGAGAGCCAAATCCTTTTGGGTTTCCAATATTTGATGGAGATACCACAACCACAATGAAAAAACATCTCACCCTCCATCCTCCCTAATTTTCATGGTTTAAGACATGAGTACCTTGAAACATTTCTTTTTGAGTTTCAAGTCATGTGTAGATATTATGACTACTTGCTTGATCCTTAAAAATGTAAATTGTTTCCAAAAACTCTTAAAGATGGAGCACTTAAATGGTTTATGGGAATAGGAACACATTCAATTAAAAAATGGGAAGAAATGAAAAGTGCGTTCTTAGATAGATATAAGGATTATTATATGCCCCATAACCTTAAGGATGAATTCTTTGAAATGATGCAGAAAGAGGATTAAAGTCTTCAATACATAGTTGAAATATTTTCCTATAACATTAAAAGGCCTAAGATGTACAATTTAGTTGATGAAAATCTAAAATCTCTTTTCCTATAATCTATTAGAGATGAGCTGATTGACCTCCTAAATTTGATGGGAAAATTATATGTTTCTCAGCTTTCATTTAGAGAAATTTGTGGTATGTGTACACATATTTCAAGGGGTAAGGCTAGATCTGGGAAAAATCCAAGAGATCGTGTTGTCAAAAATTAATAAATCTTCAACTAGAACAATATTAGAGATGAAATAGGAAATTTTATTCACAATTTAAAAACATATATTCTTGGGAGTCTTAGTGAACAACTAGATACTCTTAAAATACAAAACAAGAAAAAAGAGGAAAATGCTTGATTATCTATCTTTTTTCCCAGATGTAGGAAGAATCATGCCTTGAGATAATCTCCCCTCGATAATGTAGAAATTTGTCTCATATGCGATGAAAATCATAATGTAAAGGAATGTGCTTTGATACCTGGTCTTAAATATGTCTTTCAGAAAGAATATGGAACAAGCTAGGCTAAATCTCTTTTCTTTCTTTCTAAAAGACCATGGAAAAATAATAAACCAATTATGGCTCAAGTTTTCAACACTCAATCAATTGCATATCCATAGAATAATTTTTCTGTACCTATTCCTAGGAAACCTTGGCCACCAGAATCTAAAAATCCTCTTGGGCCCAAGGTTGGAAAAATACTTGTGAAAATTTTCCTCAATGTCCTCAATTTCAACAAATTTATTCTTCTTTTTTGCCACAATATTATCCTCAACCCACTCAAAATCCTCAATTCAAACATCCAAACCAACAAATTTCATTACCATTTACTCAAAAGTGAAATAGATTTCCTATTCAACCACTTCCTAATCCAAATAATAAAAATCAACAAGTTGTTTATAACGTTCAAGGAAAAAAGTTTCAATCTTGTTTGATAACCCCATTAGTTATAAATGATTTTCAACTCAGATCTGGTATGGTTTTGCAAAATAAGTCACCAACAATTGTCATACAAAAATCTAAATTGGATGAGGTTCATGAAAAATATGCAAATCTTGATCAAAAAAGTATTCCTCTAGGGGAATTTTTTCTTATACAATCAAAGGGTGAACAAAGAAAACAATCTCCTACAGTTCCTCTAGTAGAAGAACCTTATATTTCTTTACAAGATCCACCATTTCCTAAAAGACATAAAATTGATAAAGGAATAGAAAGGAAAAATGTTTTACTACACTATGATGTGCTATATGAACTTAAGAATATTTTCATTAAAAATCCTTTACTTGAATACATATAGGAAATACCAATATTTTCAAAAACCATTAAGGAGCTATGTATTAGAAACTTAGGAAGAAAAATAAAATACATTAAAAAAAATTCAAATGGTAGGAAATTTTTTTGATATTATGATGGGGAAAAGTATTGTCCAAAACCAACTAGATCTGGGTAGCCCCATTATAAAAATCCACATCAATGGTATTGATATTCCAAACACTCTGATTGATCTATGAGCAACCATTAATATCATGAGTAAATTGAAAATGGTGCAACTTAAGCTTCCCAATCTTCAATATACTCCAATATTATTACAATTAACAGATAGATTTGTTATTAAACTAGCTAGGATATTAGAATATGTGTCTGTCTCTCTAGATTCTTAGGAATATCCTGTATATTTCATGATTTTAACTCCCAAGAATAATTGAGGAGACCATCCATTGATTCTTGGTAGACCCTGGTTAGCTACAACTAATGCATTCATAAGTTGTACATCATGTGATGTGTATATATATGACAGAAATTCCACTAATAAATTCACATTGTATCCTCCTAAGAAAACAACAACCAAAGTATAATTTGAAATTTGGATAGATGATGATGAAGAAGACTTTGATAATATGCAATCAGTTTATACTCTTTCACAATTAGATGAAGAATATTAGTTGATAAATTTAATGAATAATAATGACTCTTCTTCTTACTATAATCAAGTTAAATATTTTTCAAGATCAATGTATAATTGAATATCTATCATCTCATCAATTTGTTTTACATTCTATGGAGAAGTTTGGCAATTCTCAAGTATAATTTTTTCCAGTCAAAACATTAAATATTAATAATAACTTGGAAGAATCTCAAAAAAGAAAATTAATAATGATGTTAAAAAAGCAGTGCTTTGCCTGTGCATGGGAATACATTGATATGGAAGGGATTAATCCAAAAAAAATTATGCATCATATTTATATCCAAGAAAATGTCAAACCAGTTAAATATCCTCAGAGGAGAATGAATCGAAATATGAGAGAAATTGTTAAAAGGGAATTAAAAAAACTTATTAATGTGAATTTCATTTAGCCAATATCATATATTCAATGGGTATTACCTTTAGTAATGTTCCAAAGAGTAATGTAAAATGGAGAGCATGTATTGATTACATGGAATTAAAGAAATCCACCTTGAAATATCATTTCCCACTACCCTTTATAGATTAAGTACTAGATACCTTAGCAGGAAAAAAATAATTTTAATTTTTAGATGGTTTTACTAGATATAACCAAATCCAACTAGCACAAGAAGACCAAGATAAAACTACTTTTACATGTCCTTGCAGAAAATATGCCTATAGGGTACTTCCCTTTGGATTATGCAATGCACCTGCTACATTCCTGAGAGCAGTTTTAGGTATATTTTCTGATTTAATTCATGATTATGTGGAAATATACATGGATGACTTTACTGTGTATGGAGATAATTTTGAGGAAGCAATGGAAAATTTAGAAAAAAATCTTATTATATGTAAAGAAACAAACCTTTCATTAAGCCATGAAAAATGTTTTATGATGTTCAATGAAGGGATTGTTTTAGTCCACCATATTTGTAGTGATGGAATTAAGGCGGATACATCTAAAGTAGAAGTTATTTCTAATATTCTAATTCATGTTTGTCGAAGAAATGTTGGAAATTTTCTCAAATTTACTGGATATTATAGGTGATTCAAAGAAAATTAGATAAAAATAGCCTCTCCACTTTTCAAAATTATTAAAAAAGATTGTGAATTTCTAGGGAGCTGATTGTTAAAAAGCATTTCAGACATTGAAACAAAGAATTATTGAATAACCAATTTTAAGAGGGCCTAATTGGTCTCCCCCTTTTCATATTTCTACTGATGCTTTAGATACAACTTTAGGAGTTATATTGGGAAAGAAATATTTAACTCCTTATGCTATATATTATATGAGTAAAAACTTGACTCCAACGAAGTTAAATTATACTGTGACTAAAAAGGATTTTTTAGCTATCATTCATTCCATTAATAAGTTTCATCACTACGTAACTAGTTATGAAACTTTCATTCATACAGATCATTCTTCCATTACATATTTAATGAAAAATCAGTTACAGATGGAGGAATTACAATATGGTTTTTATTATTACAAGAATTCAACATTTATATTCTTGATAGAATAGGAAAATAAAATAAAGTTGTTTATTTCCTTTCCAGAATGAAAAATAATAGTAACGATGTTCATGTAAAAGATAATTTTCCTGATGAGTATATTTTGATGTATCTACTAAATTAACTTGGTTTGCAAATATTGCCAATTATTTAGCTACAGGAAAGTTATCACCACCATTTTCAGCCAGAGAAAAGAAAAAAATTATCAAAAGTAGTGCACCTTATTCTTAGATAGATGGAGAATTATACAAAACTACACTTGATTTGATCATTCGGAGATGTGTTCGAGAATTTGAAGTACAAAAAACTATAAAAGTGTGTCATGATGAACCATGTGGGGGACATTTTGTTGACAAAAGAACTTCTTACACAATCATTCTTTTGGGATGTTATTTATCATATATTTTCAAATATGCCAAGGAATATGTCAAAAGATATAATATTTATCAAAGAATGTGAAAACCAGTGCCATCAAATGAAATTCCTTTACAACCATGGGTACTTGTGGAGCCTTTCGAAAATTGGGCTTTAGATTTTGTTGAGCAGTATAAAATCAAGCACCGTAAGTCTACTACATATCATCCACAAGTGAATGGAAAATTAGAATATACAAACAAATTTCTTGAAGAAATTATTACAAATATTGTGCATTTACATAGAAAGGATTGGGAATAAAATCTTCCATAAGTACTATGGGAATATTGAACCATATGGACAAACACAACTGGACATACTCCCTATGAGCTTGTCTATGGGAAGAAAATTTCTTTTCCAACTGAGTTACAAGTGGAGACTTACATAATAACAGTTAAATTGAGTCTTGAGCTATTAGAAGCTCAAAAGTAAAGACTATCACAATTGAATGAGCTAGATGAAATCCGACAAGATGTTATTCAAAGAACTAGCATATTGCAACAACAAAGATCAAAATGGCATGACAAGCTTATTAAAGCCAAAATTCTCAAGCAAGGTGATTGGGATCTTCTTTTTTATTCCAAATTCAAATAATTTCAAGGAAAATTTCAAACTCATTGGCTCATTCCTTATGAGATTGATACTATTTTTTAGAATGGATCAGTCAAAATTAAGACTATTAATGATGAAAAAAAAATTCCTTGATAATGTTCATAGATTAAGATTATATCATAAACCAATAACAACGGAATGATATGTTAAATAATTGCAAGAGAATTGTGAATTTAAGTTGGTCAAGAAAGGAGATTATTCTCCCCACTCTCCAACTTAATTGTCATTTATTTCCAGTAATTTATATATTTTTATACAGAATTGTGGTCTACAGATAAACCAAATTCCCTAAGTGTGGTGTTTATCACTTAGAACAACAAAGGAAAGAATAACTATTATTTTATCTAAAACAAGCAGATATATAGAATCAGAAAGGAGCCTACTTGTGATTATTTCACTTCTCCTTCTCCTTCTATCATTGTTTCCGCACATTCAATCCAACTCATGTTGCTAGATCTATTCCTGAAAACACAAACAGAGAACAACAAAAAATGTACAATATGCAATATATCTACTTATCTTACTCAAATCAAACCAATTATATATAAAATAAATACATCATTCAAGAATACATTGCACAAGAAATAGAGACATGTGTATGGGAAAATGAACAATAATATTTATTAAAGAGTAGAAGGAGAAGATTACAGCCAATGGATCTATTTTTTATCAACTTGCTCCAGCTTCATTCCAGCCTCATCACATCCAGCATTATCCCAACAACATATATGTACTTTCACTCTCTTATCAAATGAGAATCAAGCATCATAACTTTACCAAAATTCTTCCTTCCCTAGCACTAGGACGAGTGCTCAATTTATAGGGAAACTGGTGGTATTTTCTCAATGAATGGCTTTCTAATAATAGGCAAGATATGTTTCCAAGTTCAGAGGTGTTATATGGACACTTGGATTCAAATTTTGACATATATGGACTCTTTTAGAAGGCACTGGTCATGTGGATATTCCTAGAACAATGAGAATTCCACTCCCAGATGACCAATGCACCCTTGAGTATTTGGAAGTGCATTGCAGTGCACCCTTGCATGGAGGATTTGGCAATGTAATGGAGTTAGCCCCTTGCAGATGAGCGTTGGTGAGTTAGTAGGTCATATAAAATATACTTCAAACCTTGGGAAACTCATAATAGAATCCATGAATGAAATTTTCTTCACTTAGGGCATATAGGAACTAAAATATATGGGGATGATAGACCCTATTTAATTGGTCTTGGAGATGATGTACATTTTGACTAGGTCTTGGGGGATGATTCCTAAATTTACTTATAATAGCTCCCCCCTAAAGCATGAAGTCAAAATAATAATAGTATTTAGATGAGACACTTTACGATGTGATGAGCTGGAACTGAAGTTAACGGTGACCTGCATCAATCTTACAATACATTAGATCATGATATATTTCATCTTGATCACAAATTGTTGAGGAAGACATTCCTAGGCCCAGAACATAAACTATCTAATAACATGTACATAGTTCAGAAATTCGTCTACATTGGAATGTTTCCAAATACAGACATGTCTACAGATATAGGCCCATGTTTGGATGATGATTTGTATGTAAATTCATGGTACAAATTATGTATACAAAAATCTTGAAATCACATCCAAGATGGATTAAACTAGATCCAGGGTCTCATTATCTCGATCACTCGATCGTTTAGGTACAAGTCTAACCATGTGAATATATGATTTGAAGTCGAACATGGTAAGACATCATTTGATTACCAGCCAATGATGTGAGATGTTAACAAATGTGAGAGAACCACCATTGATGTTAATGGATCTCAAGGTACTACAGTACAGTTTGCAAGGCCTGAATAGATGTTTTGATGTGAAACGCAAAAGTAGCCAATTTGTTATACAGAATTGTGATCTAAGAATGAACCAAATTCCCTAAGTGTGGTGTATATCACTTAGAACAACAGAGGAAATAATAACTATTATTTTCTCTAAAACAAGTAGATATAAAGAATGGGAAAGGAGCCTACTTATGATTCTTTCGCTACTCCTTCTCCTTCTGTCATTGTTGTTGTCACTCTCTATCCAACTCAAGTCGCTAGATCAATTCCTGCAAACACAAATAGAGAACAACAAAAAACATACAATATGCAATATATCTACTTATCTTACTCAAATCAAACCAATTATATCTGAAATACATACATCATTCAAGAATACATTGCACAAGAAATAGAGACATATGTATGGGAAAATGAACAATAATATTTATTAAAGAGTAGAAGAAGAAGATTACAACGAATGGATCGATTTGTTTTCAACTTGCTCCAGCTTCATTCTAGCTTCATTCTAGCCTCATCACACCCAGCATTATCCTAGCAACATATCAGTACTTTCACTCTCTTATAAAATGAGAATCCAGCAACATAACTTTACCAAAATTCTTCCTTCCCTATGATTAGGATGAGTTCTCAATTTATAGTATAATTGATGGTATTTTCTCAAAGAATAAATTTCTAATAATAGACAAGACATGTTTCAAATTTTAGAGGTGTTAAATGGACATTTGGATTCTAATTTTGACACATGGACCCTTCTAGAAGGCACTGGCGATGTGGAGTTTCCCGGAACAATGAGAATTTTTCTCCCACATGAACAACATACCCTTGGGTGTCAGGAAGTGCACCGCAGTGCACCCTTGCATGGAGGATTTGGCACTACAATGCAGTTAGTCCCTTGCAGATGAGCATTGGTGAGCCATTAGGTCATATAACATATACTTAAAACCTTGGAAATATCACAATAGAAGCCATGAATGAAATTTTCTTCACTTAGGGCATATACCAACTGAAATATAAGGGGATGATATACCATATTTCATTGGTCTTGGGGATGATGTCTAGTTTGACTAGGTCTTGGAGGATGATGCCGAAATTGACCTATAACATATATAATAAACAAATAATTATAAAATAAGAATAAATATTAAAACCAACTATGTTGGCATGTTTATACAAAAAATATTAACTAAAAACCAAGATCTCCTCACAGTTTATATTTTCAAAAATCCCCTCTTTCTTATCCCATTTCTTTTTATCCTTCTTTTTCTTCTAATAAAATTATAGGTGGCCATATTTATTCATAAGGATCAATATTTTTACTAGCCATAAAAATAAGAAATAGTAAATAAGTCTTATTTTGATCATTCAAATAAAACCTGGGAAAAGACAAGAAAAAAAAATTCCTTTCATTTTATGGCTGATTTTCAATTCTGCAACAAAATTAAAATTCAAAAACAAAAATAATATTATGGGAACACATAAATAATGGTATGTAAGAATGTTAATGTTAGTGTGAATTGTAATTGCAAGCGTATGAAAAAAACTCAGTTTAGATGTGCCTAAAAAACGGCCCTAACATCAAATGTGGTTGTCAAATTCCTTAGATCTACAACAAGTGATCAGAATAAATGCTACGAAAATCCAGATATATGCAGTTAAATACATTAAAGAACTAAAATAAACAAGAGTTGATCCATACATACAATAGACAAGACAAGAATTTATAAAGAATTTTTGTATTATGACACTTGGGAAGGGAACACGGAAAGATGTTACCAATCCCCCTCAATGGGATGGGTTCTTTTATGTCCTCAGTGCTTCAAATCCAAGATCTCTCTCTCTTCATGGTGCAAAAAACCCAGACAAAATAGAACTCAAAGGGGGCTCTTAAGAAAAAGTAGAAAAAATATGACAATGATGGAGGATCAAAGTCAAACCAAAAGTATAGATCAAAAGGTGATAAAAAATGTTACAAAAGGTAGTGAATGAATTGAAAACCCTTCTATTTATAACAAAATATTGAGTTAGTCTAGATATTGGTGCACAATTAAAATATTATTAACCAATTCTAGATCCAACTTTCTTGGAATATTTTATTATTTTTCGTGGAGAGAAAAGGAATTTAGAATTGGTTAAATCCATTTATTTAGAAATAATAAATAAATAAATAAATTATTTATTATTTCAAGGATGAGGTTAAGGAATAATTAAATAAATAATGATTTATTCAACTATTTATAAATGATTGAGTTAAATTTAACAAGGAATATTATTAAATAATTATTTAAATAGTTACTCCTATAGAATAATAAGATAAATAATGATTTATCTATTTAATTCTCATGTTTTGGGTTAAATATGACTCGGAACATTAATTAAACAGTGGTTTAGTTAATTATCCCTAGAGGAAAATCAAACAAATAAGGATTTATTTAATTATTCCTCATGGAGTTTCCTATTTAGACCAGAAATAGTTTAATAAACTATGGGTTATTAAGTTATTTCTCATAGTGAAGGCAATTTTACTATCGTAAAATTGGTCTTACATGGTGTACTTTAGTCCATCTAATAATAACAGGTTAGATCACAGAAAATTGGTGTAACAGTTAAAGTTGTATTTCATATAGGAGCTTAGTTTTTAATTTATGGATGATTGTATTAAAAATTTCATAACGTTCTACATTTGATACCATAATCATAACCGGTATACCATATCTCCTTCTCATTACACCGCTAGTCACACCAAGTATGATCAAAATTAAACACATGACACCAATCCTTTAAAATCGGACCTAGGAAATTGTCAAGGTACAATCCAGACGCACCACAACTTCTTCTATCAACGCCTTACCCTTCCATCATTTAACTGTATTTCATATGCATTCTGCTCATTTCTACTTCACATTTAGTTTATTCCCTCTTTCAAAGCTTCCATTATCCCTGTCAAAAAGAACATTCATGTCCGAGACTTATTCTCACCATGGGAACACTTGTTTTCTCTGAACCGAATGGAGTAAAATTTCTTGAGGCTTTTCCAAGGGTTAAAGACCAACTACAGCAAGTGGGATAACTCTATTTTTTTGAGAAATTTAAGGGGTATGAAAAAAAGGTCCCCAAATCCTTTGCCTGAGCATTTCATGGAGTAGAAGTAGATGTATGAGATATTAAACCCATCCTCAGAGAATTCATTGTAGCATAAGAAACAGGACTTCCCAGAAACAAGGAAATCTTGCTCAAAAATAGGAATATAAAAGAGAATGATTGGTTTCATTTCCTTAGAAAACCAAGTATGGATTTTTCTATTTTTAGAAAGGGTATTCCAGTAAAAGGATGTAAAATTTCCACACAAAAATATCATACAACAAATTCAACTACATATACAGATACACATGCCCCCCAAGCTTCATTTGATCTCCCTAAGTAGACTACTAGTTACTAATAAAAAAATAAAATAATAATTATCATGTGTCTCATATATTAGTTTCATTTTTTAACAAGGTTGACATAGGAAAATAATAATGCCCATGAATCTCATATATTAGTTTCATTATTATGGGAGCTTGAAACAAAAATAACCATGGTCACATCTTATTTAATTTTTTAGCGAGGTTGACATAGTAAAGAACCATCCTCACAATAATATTAATCATGGATTCTAATTGGAAGAAGCACATATCCAGGGACATACCTCAAACATGGCTTCCAATAGGTCTTCATCAGAAGGAAAATTAGTTATCTGGAAAGAACACATGTAAAAAGAATCAATAGGGATAGTAAAATCGTGTTTAAATACCTCGATAGGGTTCACCATGTCAATTACTGAATCTAAGTCAAAAGAAGTTGAGTGAACAATGAGAGGTTTTCTTACATCAGTAACCGAATGCATGGGACAAGCTGCCACACAATTAATCAATGGTGAGGTATATAACACTTGCATATAATCAACATTCGCGGGTGTCCGATAGCTGGTAGTCGAATGAAGAACAACTAAGGAAAGTTGGTCAATAGTTACAATGTATCCATTTAGAGGGAAAGGCATCTGGCGAAAGAGTGTGCACATGACAAGTTTCATGGAATATACATAGTCTCATCCAAGGAGGAAATTGAAATCCAAGCATCCTTGGACTACCATAAGATCAATATAGATAATTTTTCCTTCAAGAGTAATAGGTAAACTAGGAGCAATCCCTAATGGTTCACTAGTGGTTTTGTTAAAATCTAACACATTATGTGTGACAGGAGGGGAACCCAAATATTTCCAAGTGTTTGAGGCCAAAATACTAACAAAAGCACCCTCATCAATATTTTTGCGATGTACATTATTACCATAATATTTCACAATGATTTGGAAAGGGGTGGAATAAGGAATATGAGGCTCTGTTTGTCTACTCCAATCAAAGGAAATAATCTCAATAATCTCACACCAGTTGAATACAATAGTTTACAAGCACTCTAGTGAAATATAAATTTTGGGTTTAGTAACCAAGTGGAGCACAACACTTCCACATAGTCAGGAAACAGTAAATGTGATGGTAGTCAATGGAAGTCGGTCAATATTCTTAAAATCAATTCTTCCATTACTAAGTTTGGACCTAGGAACACAATATTGGGCTAGATAAGGCTTTGTTGTTCCATCGTTTGGTCTACTCACAAATAATGAAATATCAGAACCATGACGTGAGAACCCAGTCAAGAAATAAATATCATTGGCATCTATGGTAAGCCTTTGATTTCCAATGAGAAAAAAAATTGATAAATAAATAAATAAATAATAATAAAAAATAAAAAATAAAAAGTAGAAAAATTCTTCGACGTTCCAAACTCTCACTAACCATGTCAATAAATCTACTTGAGATTTCATGCCTGGAATCATAATAAATTTGAGCAAACCACAATTTCTCAAATCGTGTAATGTTGTTTGGTCATTCAAAGTATCTACTTCTTGATTTTCATGTTCTCTCTCTCTCCATTCCATTTTTACATTTCAAAAGGCTTAAAACAATGATGTAAATTGTTAGAAAAATAATGTGGAGTTTTTGCAAAAAATATTGGGTGCTTTTTTTATTTTTTGAAAACCCTTGGTGCCTTATGCGGTCTCATGTTATTCTCTTTCAAAGGAACTGTGCAAAACATGTTTTCTAGTGATGCAAAAAGGGTCAGGATATGTGGCCCCGATGAGGAAGGACTATGCACGCCGAGGGGAAAAATTTAATTGATAAGAACCTTTTAAAAACACTAAAAAAATGGTTAAATGCAAGATAAAATCTATCAAAATTAAAACAATGGAATGATTTCTTATGTGGAGAAAACAGTTCATGAAATCGTCCACTGGTTTCATTGTAATTCACTTCTGATGTTTAGGGTGAAAATGAACACTCAAAAGCTCCCTATGGAGAAAAACACAATCGTAAAGTAATTTTTACGTTTTGAAATTTTGTAAGAAAAATAGGCCTATTTAAATCATATTATTTGCCTTTGGCTTCTAGAATTTAAAATTTTCAATGATTTTTACTATTTCTTGAGAAATCATGATGATTTTTTACTTTAAATTTGTAGTTTACAGGTTTAATTATGGGAATAGATCATTTTGGTGATGAGTAAACTTTTATCACTTTTTCGAGCTCTTTGAATCTTGAAATGTGAACATATTTTCGAGTATGCTTGTTTCTTTTGAACTCATTAAAGAAAATAAAAAAATGTCTACTTGATATAATTTTACCCCTTTTATGGATCATGTTGAATATTTGTGAAAAAGGTATACTTTGACTAATCGTGCTCAAAAGAGTTCTCTACTATATTATTTTTCCCTTTTCCGGGCTTGAGAGACTAAATTTATGAAAAAGAGCATTTCAAAGTTTACTTATGTTATTCTCTTCACTCTCGAAAAATGAAAAACATCAAGCTTTACTTTCTCCAGGCTCATTAAAATTTCACGTTGAAAGAAATATATGAGTTTTCTTTTTGTGTCTATTTAAACTTTTTAAATATGAAAACAACATTGAGTTATGCCTTCGCTGGACTTGTAAAAAGAAAATAGTGTAGGAATCGTCAATCATGTCAATACCAAACCACTCCTTCGTAGGGTTCGTTAAAAATACTCCAAAGGACTTATCCGAAGGATGACCTTAAAAGACAAGCATATGTTATCCTCCTCAAGCTTGTATAAAAAATAAATAGGTACTTTCCAATAATGGTGCGGGGGGCGGGGGGAATGGAAAGAAACTTTTGTTTTTGTATGTAAAAAATAAGATAGCATGTCGCTCTTGAACATGACACTCCATCACCTTTTTGTCTTGGTTGGGAAATCCATTTGTCTCTCAGATGATCATACCTCATTAAAAGTATTTAGTTTGGCTTTGGGTTTTATTTGCGAGTCAAATGTTGTGAAGTCGAAATGTCATGTCACCGATAGGTTCAAGATAAGTTCAACCTCAATTAAAATTACCTTGGGATTTTTAACCTTCAATCATGTCGGTCATCCTTGAGTCAGTTTTGAATTACTTCAATTTTTTTCTTCAAAACTTGACATGAGTTTCATGACGTTGTCCCTCTTGCAACGAGTCAATTCCTATCGACTTCAGCTCATTATCTAGGAAGTTTATCTAGAAACCTCCTTTTGTACCTTGGGGACTACATAACTTAATGGTAGGTTTCTCGCTTTCGACGATGGGTTATTATCATTGTTCTTCGATCGAATGATTCTATGGGTATTCGACTTCAAGACATTTAATCACACTGCATAGATTGTACTAGGGTACCTTGAGAACCATTTCCATTATTGATGGTTTCTCGCGTGCCTGTTAAATGGTTCACATCATTAATCAGTATTCAAATGGTTTCTTTCATGTTCTACTACGAAAAATTCACTCACATGGTTAGATTTGTACTATGGATTGATTGAAATGAAGACCAAGACCCTGAATATATTTTCAGCCATCTAGGTTGCATGGATTTTTAAATATTCATGATTGTAAATATAGATCCATATTTTATGGTTGTGCCCATAATGTGTTTACTTTTTACATGGATCTTTGTATATTTCCATATTGATTCTTTTAGATATTTTTTCTCTAAATATTGGAATTCCTACCTCAGTGATGATTATATGGAGATATTGTTTCATAATCCTTTATTTTTTTTTTTAGGTCTCCAACCATAGACTCTAATTTGATCTCTGATATGATAAAGCGCTTCGATCCTCAAACATATTTTCTAACTTTTCACTTTAGGGGGGAATTTTTTACATGTAATTTTGTCACCATTAGGAAAATAGAAATTTCAATCTAGATCTCATGTTATCCAATGAAAATATCCCAAGCATTCTCTTACAAAGTTAGAAGAAAAAAAATCCCTGAGACAACAATAATCTTGTATTACATTACTCAAGAAACCTAATTTTGGGAACTTATGTGGTTTCCTAGTCAGTATCTACACAATCATAGTTTCTACCATTGATGCATGTGCAAATGTTTTCTCTATATTCCAGTGACGAATGCGCAAATGAATTAACATGAGTAAAAACAAAAATTAATTTCCGAAAGCATTATTGGAGGAATATTTCTAAACCAATAGGCCTTGGGCCTCCACATACTTGGGCCTCATCCCTTTGTTCATGGAGCAAACTTCATCCCTTTATGGAACCCTAATTGATCCTTTGGAGGATCTCATCTCTTGAGAAGAGGATCTCAAACCTACTCCTCTTGGCTTATAATTCAACAGAGACTAGAGGGTTAGGAGGACTTTTGAATGTAAACTTATGTTGATGGAATAGGTATAGAAGGCTTGTCACCTAAGGGGAGGATTGGAGACTTTTGATAGGAAGCTTACATCATCAAGGCAAGGTTGTATTGCTTCTTCTTATTCTAAAATTAATACAAGCAATTGTTTATTTCCTAATTTCACTTTTCCCAATGCTATTTTCAAAATTCCTTGATATTTTGCATAATTTATAACTGAATGTGCTTTAATCTTATGATATATGCAATGTTCCAATTTTAATTTATTTTAGGATTCATCTTTTTCTACACTATTATTTTATGCCTTGTTTATTTCTATTCATGCAGATCTCACTTCGAAGAAACAAGGAGAGAATTTTGAAGTTATTAGAAGGACTTCCATAGACATTTCAAAATCACTTGTTTTTCTTGTTACTATATCTCTTAGGAATCTAGGGAGATCGCCTTGGCCATAAGAGGGATTTATTAACCATAACACCTTCCACCCTCACCAAGAATGATAGAGGATATTCCTCATTTCTATGTGTAGAACCCCTAACAAGCTTGATCCTTAATGATCAATTTGTTGAACACCATGCATCCTAATCATAGGGAGTATTAGATTACATGATGAATCCATCTGTAATGTATGGTCCCTAACCACTTGTTCCAACTCATTAGATAAATGAGAGGTACTTCACAAGATTCCCATACTGCAAGGGTATGATGTCCGTTGGGGCATCCATAGGAGAAGGTGACCCACTCATATGCCATGGGAGAAGGTGAACCACTCATCCTATGCATATATCATTAGTCATAGATTAAGGTGAACCACTCACCCTAAGCTCACATATATCACCATGAGGTGTCATAGGGGATGGTGAACCACTGATCTTGTACACAACATACCTATAGGGGAAGGTGAACCATTCACCATATGGTTGCACATAGCTCCAAGAAGTACTCCAAGCCCCGAGGAGCTCCTATAGTCAAATTTCCAACTCAAGCAGGACTCTCATGGGAAGGTCCTTCCATCACTCCAAATTTCTCCCAGAAGGCTAAGAAATTGACCTTCCCAAAGATATTTGTGAGGATGACTGCAACCTCTTCATCTTTATTGATGAGATGGAGCCTTATTGCTGCTCGTTGTACCATATATGGATAAAGTGGTACCTGATATCAATATTCTTGGAGCAGTCATGGAACACAAGAATCTATGAAAGGAGAATCCCACTTTGATTGTCACAATAGATAATGGTGGTATACATCACATGTTCAAATAGCTCTATGAAGAGCTTTCTCAACCAAATAGCTTCACAACATGCCATACTAGTTGCAACATATTTGGCCTCGGCGGTGCTTAGAGCAACCTATTTTTTCTTCCTACTCATCCAAGAAATTGAAGCAAATCCCTTAGAGAATCGAAATTCATACGTGCTCTTTCTATACCCCAAACTTACAGCCCATTAAGCATCAGGGTATCCATGTAGATTCCATCCCAATCAACATCAGAATATCCATGTAGCCTCAAATTTCTGGCAATGTATCTCAATTGAGAGGTGATGGAACCACGAAGATATCTTAGAAGACTCTTTGCAGCAACCCTATGTACATGATGAAGCTCAGTATCATCTCAAATAGATCATTGAAGAACCATGCTACCTTGTGTAGTGCTTAGAGAAACACTCATTTCTTTTCCTTATCCATCCTTACTCCTGCTCACATAGCGAGGCAACAGCCATAAGAATTTTTCTCTATCCATGAAGATTTATCTGTCGAGCTACACACACACGAACACACACAGAAACCAGGGAAAATTTTAAGGATGGAAAATTATCTTCAAGTTTAAAAAATTGGAGAATCTCACTAGTCCCTAATATGCAAACTATAAAATGTTTATTGATGTATTTGTAAAATTATTCAAATATATTATGATTTTATATATAATTTCTATATAATGTTGGAGATTTTTAAGGTCAAATAATTTTATATTGTAAAATTTGGGCGAATCGTTTTTATAAAAATTGGAAATTGGTGAATCTTTCTTTTGGAAAAATAGCCCACCTGTGAATATTAGCCCCTAAAATTTTCCATCACATAAACAGATATATATATATATATGAGAAACACAAGGAACCATCAAATCTAACAACAATAATCCATCAATATCACCGAGCATCCCAAAAATACTCCTTTACGGGAGATGGATCCTGAAACTGTTTGAGGTAGCCAAACCTTGTCAACAAAGAATTGTTAGCTCAATAATAAAAAGTAACACCATATTATCATTTTTTCATTCTGGAATTACGAGATTCTAATCATCCACCAAAAATAAATAGTAGGTGTTGGCATCTCATCAGGGAGTTCTCCCTATGAATGGGAATCCTCTTCAATCCCCAATCAAGGCATGAACCTGACTTACATTTTATTGTCGTGAATCAACAATGTCAAGCATCAACAAAATTTTCATATCACAAAGTCAAACTATTTTAGGTTTCCATGAATATCATTGTTAGGAAAAGTCATCACCAAGTATAGCTTATCAAAGGCTTGTCAAAAATCAATCAATCAAAGAGATGTTTAGGAGATACTAAATATCATATTATTTCCATCAGAGTAACCATATTTATCAGAAGTACCATATGAAAAAATCATATATATCATATTTATCAACAATCAAATTTACCCACATGTGAATGTGACTCATATACATAGGAATGTAAATTAAGACTAAAAGTGATATACTTGTCATACCTCATGTCCTAACTTACCATCTTTACAGAATTATACATATCTTGAAATGTTCAGATACCTTTATAGTACATACTCTTTGATATCTTGCAAAATATTAGGTTCCTGCTCTAGCTTTCCATTTCCTACACCAACTTCTTCCCTACACTAGATGATTCTTAAGAAGGATGTACTTTCATTAGGAACTTAGAAATATACAAATGCTTCAAATATTCATGAATGAACAATAATCAAAATGATAAACCTAAAAAAGAGTGGTATCATAAAGAAACAGGCCTAGAAGATACTTATCTTTAACAAGGGTTGAAAGAAGTTATCAACTCCATCTTGATTCGATCTTCAAAAGAAACTATAATCCACCGTATGCAAAATCATTAAATCATGAAGTATCACAGGACATTAGCCATATATCTATCGTCAAGAGCGAAGATGCCTCAAATTGGCAGCATCAATAGACTTTATTAGCATCAAATCTCAAACATATCATTTGGAGACCATCTAGGGTTTCCACTGAGTACGTCACATATGCTCGAGCAATGGCATGCCCTTCCTTTCAAGAAAACTTCAGGGGTTTCATCCAAACCCTGACCTATGATATCCATCAATCCCTAACTTCTTTAGTTGCCTAAGGTTTCCTTCAAACCATAGCTTTCATTTAGGGCTCTGCCACCTTTACTTCTATCTCACATAGGTGTGTTCGTAAGGGTGATATCCATGAATTTTCTTTATCCTAGCTCTCATCCCATGCTAATTTTTATGAGGGATATATTCTTCCTTTCTTTAGATAATAGAATTATATATTTTCATCATTCACATATACATTGAATTCACCCCTCAACATTAAAGACTATTTTTCATCGTAACAAACATAAAATGTCTGTCAAATATTTTTGAGTTTCATATCAAAGAATAACAAACTAAATTTAAATATTATTTTTTTGGCCACCTTTTAAGCCAAGCAGCTCCATTGTCTTCCCTTGCTTCCATTACTCAGTATATTAGATCAACTCATTCATTGAAATCCTAACAAATTTGAACCCATTACAATTAGGTTAGATCAACTCATCCATTGCAAATCTAACAATTTTGAATCCATTGCAATTTTGAATCTTTAAAAGAACTCAGTGATTAGATCTGTGGTATGATGAATAAGACAAAAATACCTTCAACAAACTCATAATTGTAACATGGACATTGTTTTTTTTAAATGGGGCGATAGTCTTATAAGCAAGGACAAAGTTATCAATGTGATTTTCGGTTTTTCTTGCAGGTTGACAGGGTTGTTAAGGAGTCTCTACTATATCCTTGGCAAAAGATCAAACTTATGTAATTCATTCTCTTCGAACAAAACTGTGAACGGATACTTACGGTTAAATTAAAGGATTGAAAACCTAACATGACAACTGCGTGGCCAAGACTTCTCAGTAAACCAAGCGCGCAAAGTAAAAGATGAGTTCCTCCAAGAAGCAAGCAACGGATGATGCTCATATCTTTGTTAAATATATCTTTTGAAACTCGAAAATCTGACTTCCTTCACCGTCCGATGGTATAGTATGGACGTTTTACATCATGACAATTGTAACCAGTTGGAGCTTAATACTGCAAACAATAAACACGATACATCCTGATTTTGTTTTGGAAATTCTCCTTGATACCTTTATGTATTTGATCTCTCCTTGCATACAACACCTCCCCTTTCGTATCTTCCAACTCGGCTGCGACATTCTATGGTTCATAGTAATACTTTGTTTTCGATGTAAACCTCAACGGCTATATATATATGGAGAGGGATAGCATAATAAAATTAGATGTGTTGGAGAGATAGTATACCTTATCATCACATAATATTATATAGCTTATCATCATATAATATAATAGGTAAAGTTTTTAAAAATAGGTTTTCTAAGGAAAACTTTTTAAAAATAGAGAATGCAAGATGAAATTGTTTTATTAATATAATTTTTTTTGTGTAATTATAAATTTTAGGATTAATATTAAATTATTGAGGGGAGCTGTTTATTTTACAGCTCAGTACAAGGAGATGTGTAAGTGATGATGATGATGATGATTAACGTCCACTGAGACCAATCTTTGGTCTATCGGACCTAAAGAAAATAGTTATTTAATTTGATTTAAGATTTTATTCCTATGCTCAAAAAGCTTGGAGAGAAGCCTCCCCAGCTCACTATAATTTTGACATCTTAAAAGGCTAGGAAGGTCAGTATTGAAACAAAGATTATAAAATTGAGCTCTAATGTGGTTGTACGTGGGGCACTCTAAGAGGAAGTAATTTTCATCCTCGATGTTCATATTCTCACAGAGATGGCAGATCCTTTCCATCCATGGTGTTTTAGGAATTGTCCAATGACCTGTTTCACTATGGAGCTCATGAGAGTTCGTTCTAATCTTGGCTATATTAATTTTCTTCTTTGAGCTAGTTAAGATAGAGAGATACTTTTGATATTCTAAGGTGGGGTTGATGACCTCCGTATAATACCTTAATTTTCTTTTAGCTGCTAGATCTTTCTCACATCACATTTTTTCTTTGAATTTAGAAGTAACAATTTTTTTAATGTTATTGATGTTTTGCAATGTAACATTCTCATCGATCTCCCAATGGTTTAACCAGTCCCTGTTGTCTTTATACCAACCTTGTTTAAGCCTTAGGTGGTTTTGGCTGGAATTTGAAGCTAGCTTAGGAAGTCGATGGTCTCCTATGCTATTGAGCTTGTGCTTGTACAACAGAAACCCAGTCATAGCTAGGCTCTCCATATGGGAAAGACCCGCTTCTATAAGGAGAATACGATAGGGTGTATTGCTTTTAATTTTAAGGTTTTATGTTATAAAACGCTTCTGGATTTGCTAAATCTTTCTCCAAGATTCTCTAGAGATGCTGCAACCCCAAACCTCACATCCATATAAGATAACAAGAGTGACTAATGTTTCAAAGAGGAACTTCTTTCTATCCCACATTACGAGGTTTTCCATTTTACAATTATTTTCAAGACCAAAATAAGCTTTCGACCCCCCACTAATCCTTTTCTGAATGTTATAGTTCGAGTTGAGCTTGTGATGAATATCAATTCCTAGGTACTTATAAGAAAACACTTTCTCCAAGTTGCTATTGTTAAGTATATAGGCTATAATTAAAAAAAATAATATATTGTAAAGTAATTAGAAGTAAAAAAATGTGTGAATGAGATATTTAAATTGTATACTTTTCAAAAATATTTCAAAAAGAGATTTAAATAAGCTATTTAGAAATGTATGTTAAGTAATTTATGTAGATATCAACTTTATATATATATATATATATATATATATATATATATATATATATATATATATATATATATAAAGTTATGTTAAATTTTTTATTTGGTACTATATATATATTTTATTTAACATTAAAAATACAATTTAAATAATAAAGAATAATACTTTGTATCTTAAAAGTTTGTGTGTGAAGTAATATGATCTCTCTTCAAATTAGATACATACTTAAGATGGATCTATGCTAATAACATTAAACATTGTGGTTATGACTTTATAGAGATTTTAAGTTTTAATAGTTTATAATTTAATAGATTGTAATTTATAAGTTTTCATTTCTAAGTTTATGCTTTAGGTTTATTGGGCTATATACCAATTTATATTTTAGGTTTTTTAATTTAGTTTTAAATTTTTTAAGTTTATTACTTCGAGTTTTATTTTATTAGTTTATTATTTGGATTTATTAGTTTTAGTAATTAGGTTTTAAGTTTTATTATTTAAATATATTTATTTTAGGTTGTATTAATTTACTATTATAATAATATTAAGATTTATGAAGTTTATAATGATATTAAGTTTTATGTGATTGTGTTAGATTTTATAATAATAATATATATTATTAGGTTTATATTGTAATATTAGATTAATAATATGATTAACAATGTTAGTATGAGTGTATATCAACCGTATTTATTGTGCTCAGAGGGATTCTACAGCCTAGTATATAGAAATGTGTAGATGTCATGTGAGTAGTGTAAATTTTTGATATGTCAGAGTATATAGAGATGTGTAGATGTAATGTGAGAAATGTAATGTAAAATTTATGGGGATAATAAGATATATTTTTATTTACTTACGGGGCATAATGAAATATATTTTTATTTATTTACAAGGTATGGTAAGTAAATAAATGTAATGTAAGTAAACATTTGAAATGTACACGGGGTATATTTTTATTTATTATGGGGTTCGGTAAATAAATAAATGTAATGTAAGTAAACATTTGAAATGTACAAGGGGGTATTTTTATTTATTTAGTGGGGTATGGTAAATAAAAAATAAAACCCATTTTTATATTTACTTCATAAACCTCTTTATATTTAAAGAAAACTTTAAAAAATATGTTTTATTCAGGTGAAACCTATGAGACAAATACCACTTTAATACCATGGGCTAATTACGGGCCAGATACCATATGTATAAAAGAGGTATGGTAAATAAATAAAATATAAATAAACCATAGGTATGGTAAATAAATAAAACGTCTTTTTATATTTACTCCATAATCCTATTTATATTTAGGAACACACAAAAAGTGGTTTTATTTAGGTGAATCGTGAGATAAATACCATGGGCCAAATTATTATTAATACCATACCAAAAAAACATTATTAACCTTAATATTAATATTAATTCTAATACTCAAATTATTATATTATAATATTAATATTATTAAATTTAATAAATTTGGATCACCTATCACCTAGGTTGGTATTTGATTACACTATATGCATTTCCTATCTCACGTAACAATAAACATGTAAACGTAAATGTAAAAATAATGTTTAATATTTAACATTTAAAATTTAATTTAATTAATCTAATGTCAACCCTAATGAAAAATCACTTCTCTCCCTACATATATAAACTTAACACAAACAAAGTCTCGAATAAAATTCAATTTAATTAATCTAATGTCGTCCTAATAAAAGATCACTTCTCTCCCTACATATATAAATTGAACAAAAAAAAAGTCATTTGTGAGGAAGCATCTCTATGATTTTGGGAACAGTGAAATAATATTTGTGAGTGTGATTTTGTGAATAGTGAAATAATATTTGTGAGAAAGGATTTCGCAAGTTGTTTGAAAGTGGTAGTAATAATATTTGTGGGAAAGGATTTCAGTGTCAACGAACTTATTTGGATTGATTTGAAAATAATATTTGTGGGAAGGATTTTAGTGTCAACGATGCAATTGATTTTCAGGATTTCTATTGCTCCTACATTTGCATTTTATTTTTTTTCTACCTATTTTTTTATGTAATGTAAACATTTGATATGTCAGAGTATAAGGCACATGTGTAGATGTAATGTGAGAAATGTAATGTAAGTAAATATTTGAAATGCAGTGCGGGTATATTTTTATTTATTTACTGTGAGTATGGTAAATCAATAAAATCTATTTTTATAATTACCTTAGAAGTATGGTAAATTATTTACAGGTATGGTAAGTAAAATTATTTACGAGGTATGGTAATTAAATAAATGTAATGTAAGTAAACATTGGAAATGTACAGGGATATATTTTTATTTATTTACAGGGTATGGTAAGTAAATAGAACATATTTTTATATTTACTCCATAAACGAAAAAAATTTATTTAGTGAAGCCTATGGGGAAAATACCATTTCAATACCATGGGCTAATTACCGTGGGTCAAATACCATATTTTTCTATTTCTCTTGCATTTTATATCAGAGGAAAAAGAGAGAGAGGGAGAGATAGAGAGATGGGGGAGGAGAGAGGGAGGTAGGAGAGGAAGGGAAAGAGAGGAAGGAAGAGAGAGAGGAGGAGAGAGGAAGGGATATAGAGATGGATTTGGAGGGTGAGAGAGGGAGGGAAGAAGAAATACATAGAGAGTGATAAGTGGAGAGAGAGAGTATGTGTATGTTTGGGGATGAGCAAGAGAAAACTAAGGAGACGTGGAGGGAATGAGGGGAGAAGGAGATATGAAGGGATATAGTAACATAGTTGGAGGGTGAAGAGATTGAGAGAGAGGGAGATAGAGAGAGAGATAGATGTGGGAAAGAAAGGGATAAAGGGGAAGGAAGAGAGAGAGAGGATGTGAGAGAGTGGAGAGAGGGAGGGAAAGAGTGATGGAGTTGGAGGGGGGGGGGGGGGGGAGAGGGAAGATGATTTATTGCACTCGATGCATTGATTTCAGTATGGATGGTGATTTCTAATCCTATTTTTCTTGCATTATATGCATTGATTTTAGTGTAGATGTTGAGAGAGAGAGAGAGAGTTGGCAGAGGAAAGAGGATTGGAGGGCAAAGATAGATAGAGAGATAATTGGATTGCAAAGATAGAGAGAGAGAGAGGAAAAGATAAGAGGAAGTTAGGAGAGAAAGGGAGAGAGAGGAAGATATTTGTGGGGGAAGAGAGAAAATTGGAGGGAAAATAGAGAGAGAGAGGGAGAGAGAGAGGGAGGGAGGGAGAGAGAGGAAGGAAGTGAGAGAGGAGGAGAGAGGGAGGGAGATAGAAGGAGAGATAGAAGGATAGAGAGATGGCATTGGAGGGGGAGAGGGGGGGGGTGAAGAAGGAATACATAGAGAGTGAGAAGTGGAGAGATAGATGAAGTGACAAGGGAGATATGGAGAGAGTGTGTATATGTTTTGGGGTGAGATAAACAGATAAAGAAGGAGATATGGAGAGAAGGGAGGAGAGAAGGAGAGAGGGAAGCATATAGTAACATAGTTGGAGGGTGAAGAGAGAGAAAGATATGTATGTGGGAAATAAATGGAGAGAGAGGAAGGAAGAGGGAGGATGTGAGAGACTGGAGAGATGGAGGGAAAGAGAGATGTAGTTCGAGGGGGGGTATAGGGAAGTAGATGGTGATTTCTAATCCTATTTGATTGCTTGCACTAGATGCATTAATATCAGTGTAGATGTTGGTTTCTAATCTTATTTTTTTACTTGCACTAGATGCATTGATTTCACTGTAGATGCTGATTTCTAATCCTATTTGATTACCTGCATTAGATGCATTGATTTCAGTGTATATGTTGTTTTGTAATCTTATTTGATTGTTTACATTAGGTGCATTGATTTCAATGTAGATGTTGATTTCTGATTTGACGTAATTGGATGTACATTAATGGTACATTAATTTTAAAGTGATTGGATTAAGATTGTGCATTGATTTCAGTGTAAGCACACAAAATTATTGACAATGTACATTAATATTTGTGTTATAATAAATCGACCTATTAATATTGAAGAGCAAGAGAGATAATGTATGATGTTTAGTACAATAGTTCAAGCTAAATATTTAAACTGTCTATTATTTCAATTGTCCTTTTCATATAATCTATATGAAAAGATGACAAAGCTAACAAGGGTGACAATAAGAATAGTAAAAGAAAATAATATGAGATTGACCACAATGAAGTCTATTTGTAATTGACTACATTCTTATTGTTTTCATTTTCTATCATTCAACACTATTACATAGTCATTTTGCATTCAAAAAAAATATTTCATCATTAAAGTTATTAACAATATTTATCATCTCAAAAAACTTAGGTGACAAAGAAAATTTTAAAATTAAAATGACCATAAATATCAGTTATATTTAGCATATAAAAAATTATTATAATTATATTATCTGCATTTACATATTATTGATAAAATTAATCATATGTTTGATAGATTTTCCTTGGGCACACAGCCTAGATCCATCTTAACTCTAGATCTATCTATCAAGCCCCCAGAGGGATCAAATCTCTCTAGGTGCAAACCTTTGCTCAAGTTTTGCACTCAAAAAACGATATTTACACCTCTAAAGATTTGATCCCTCTCTGTACTTGATAGATCCAAAATTAAAATCAATCTAAATTGGTTAATATAATTGTGTATGTGTTGTGTATTAACCACATTAGTTAAAGTAATGTAGTTGTCATAATAGTAAAAGTAAATATAGTTTTGAATGGAATTAAAAAGAAATTTTAAATTTTAAATTTAATAAAAAATTTCAAAAATCATTACAAAATCTTGACTATTGTTATTTAAAATAGATTTCAAAAATAATTTCAAATAAACAAAGTGGAATAGTTTATTTGATTCATCTTCCATTCCTCTATAAATCTAGCATCTGAGAAATAAATGGCGAGATGTTATAATTGTGAAAAAATCTCGAGTGATAAATCCTTACCAAATTGTGAATAAACCCAAAAAAAAATATGAAAAAATAACTTAGTGAAAAGTACAAATTATAAAAAAGCTTCTACAACAGAGAAAAATACAAATTATGAATAAACCGGAAAATATGAAAAAAAGCTTCGACGACCAGAGAAAATACATATGTAAGCTACGAAGACGGAAATATTTGATTATCTTCCGCTACTAGAATGGATGTCTGCGCTGTTCGATCGTCAGCGGTGGCTTTATATATGTACCAGCGAGAAACGATGACTAAATACAGCAGATTCACAGTGCCATATCCTGCCATTAACCAGTAAAAGTTATCCAGCTTCGCCTTGTTCAGATTCTGCGCTAGCCAGTCATGGTGACCGGGGCCGCCTGTGGTGTTATGCACAATGCTGACAATGAGACTGCTGACATAATTGCCCAAACCCATGGATAGGAAGAACAGCGCACTCGCTATACTCCTCATATTTTCGGGGAATTGACTGTACAGAAATTCGATCTGTCCGACTGCACTGAAAGCCTCTACCAGACCAGCCACAGAATACTGAGGAACCAGCCACAGTGCTGACATCGGAATCACGCCTCCCGCTTTCTCCATGAAACCGTGGCTTAACGCCACATTCCGCCGCTTCGTTTCCACAGCAGCGGCTAAGGCCATTGCCAAGATGGCGAGGGCTAATCCGACCCCCATTCTTTGTAAGAGTGTTATGCCTTTGCCTTCCTTGGTCATCCGCCTGGAGAATGGCACGATAAATCTGTCGTAGATGGGCAAAAACAAGGCTAGCGCTAGCATCGTGAAGATTCCAAATGATCCTGCAGGGATCTGGAAGTGCTTGCCCAGGTGTCTGTCCATTGTCAGTGCTTGCAGAATCGAGAATGTGTTTAGCTGTGCCAGACACACGAAGATGCTGATCGTGCTTGACCATATGGGCAATATTCTAATCACCGATTTCAGCTTTTCCACTTGCTGGAGGCTGCACAGTCTCCATGGAAGGGCCACGGAGCCGCCTTCCTTAAAATCTTGTGGGGTTTTTACAGAAGCCTTGTTCAGAAACCTGAAAAATAGTTGCCCAATATCCATCAATTGAACTATTCAGAAAGAAAGAACAGGGATTAGTTTTCTAGACATTCTCTGAAAATAAACCAGAGCCAGCCCGAACAATTCATGTGTACCGCTAAAGGATAAAGCCATCGTACTTTTGGTTATGTGAACTTACATGAATTGGTCTGTAACAGCCATCCTCGATTCGAGAACTCCGTTCTGTGGAGGGTCATAGTATTCGGATGTCTGCAAAGGCAACGATAAATGCCGTTTTCTTGCTGCACTAACCATTACTTGCAGTAAGCTGGTGAATGAGCTTCCCTTTGGTGGAACACGAATGTAGAGCTTTGAGCCCACAAGGAAGCTCGTGACAGAAACAAACATCAGAATGGTGGGAATACCCAAACCCCAACTCCAGCTTACTTTATCTTGAATGTATACTATGATAGTGACAGCAACCATCATGGATATGGTGAATGAAAAGTAATACCAGTTGAAGAAGCTCTGCATAGTTTTCTTCCCTTTCTCGCTACTGTAATCGAATTGATCTGCTCCAAATGCTACAGAACAGGATCTGATACCACCTGCTCCTATGGCCATCATTGCAAAGGAGGAATAGAGCAAGGCATTTTGACCTCCTGTTGGAAGTCTACACGGGGTTCCTGTGCTAGTGCTGCATGGAGGCGGCCTCAACTGTGCAAATATGGACGTAAGTGAGAGAAGAGCCATTCCCTTCACAATAAAAGCCAGCAGATTAGAAGGGCGTTGGGGAGATACATAAATCTCACTTTATGTGAAACGGACAGAGTTACTGCCAGCAGTCTCAGCTTGCACTGCTATTAAAAATGAAAACATCTTAAAACATTCATGTCAAATTACTCAATATTGGCTAAAATGGATTTCCAGATTACAGTGATCCAAGGAAAAAGCAACGTACAATGAGGGATGCTATGCAGCCAAGAGAAATAGTCCAGTATCTGCCAATATATGAATCAGAGAGAAACGCGCCTAGAAGCGGGGTAAAGTTCGTCGTTCCCCCCCACACGTTAAGAATGTATGAAGCCGTCAGATTTGACATGTGGAATTGTTTGGTTAAGTAGACAATCAAGTTCGAGGACAAACCCAGAGTTGCCAAATTGTCACAAGCCTCATTTCCTGCCATTTCAAAATGGATGAATTCACAAGTAAAATTTCTATTATCTGTAATTTTCAAAATCATATCTAGATACATCCCACAAAATTTGTGTTTTGCCTTCAAGTTCACACAAAGAAAGCTAGAGTACAATGTCATCCTCCAAATAGCCAGTAAAAGGTCCAAAAAGGAGTGTAACTATCTCAGACCAAAAACATATTAGAAACCAGTAGCAAGAGAACACGAGAAAACATTGCGAAATCGATAATCAAAAGGAAATAATCATGGAATAACATGGGGACTAAAACTGATAATAGTAGTTCACCTATGATAAAAGGCATAGTTTTCCACCCTCCTTTGTTTCTGTGATAGAAGGAACCCTCCTCATCTTTCTTGCCATTCATGGACCTTTCGGCATTTGTTGGCACTGAGCTGTGATAACGAACACACCAAAAGCTTTTGAGGTTGCAGGGCAAGAAGGCCAAGATCGATACCATCGAGACTCTAGGTCTGCATCGATCACTTGGCAAATCGTCTCCAATATCAGCAACATTGTTACCATCATTTTTATGATGCATTGGATCATGTAATTGGGTTAGATGTGGTAGAGAACCCAAGTCCTGCTGGCTCAGGGCAGCCATGACTATGCAAACTGGTGGGCAATGAGTTTATAGGAACGATAGTAGCACAACCACATAAATAGCTTGGTCTGGGTGGGCCAATCCATTTTGGTGAAGTCTTGGGAGCAGAATTGTGAAACTAATAAAGCATGTCAGGACAATTGAAGTCAATAGTCATTGGCATCGGGTCAAGCGAAGTTACTTGTGAAACGAATAAAGCATGTCACGACAATTGAAGTCAATAGTCATTGGCATCGGGTCAAGCGAAGTAAATGGTCATCAATCTAAACGGCACGAAAGTTTACGTGCTTCCGACTCACTAAAAAGTCCAGTCAATTTACATTTTTCCACGTGACTAAACACGAAAGTTTACATCCTACCTACGCATTTTGCAAGTCAGTCAAGTCAATTTTGATGTCTGGAGTAGGCTTTATGGAGGCTAGACATTGACTTTGACTAAATACCCTTCTAAGCAAGGTAAATGGATCAATTCAGCGAACCAGATCAGTTTCAGTTTCGTATTGGTGTCCACTTCATTATTATCATTACCAAGAAGCTTCTATTGATATAAAACGTGTTTACACATGCGTTACTGCCAAGATGTATTTCAATCTCATGTCTAAATCATGGAATACAATAAATAAGATAATAGGGCACGCAAGCCCGCCTAATATTTTCATAGGAAGCTCTAGAAATGACCCAACAAATAGGAAACCATTCATTACAATGTGGATCACCAAATCCCAACATAAAGTTGAAGAAAAAATGGCTCAAAGTCCACAAAATAAAAAATTGGTTAGAAGATGCTCTGATTGGCTTGGACGTGTCTAGAGATGCTATGATAGGCCTCATCATATGTATAGATGCAGAAACGTCAAAGACTACAGAAAGAAGAATGATCTGACGAGTGTGAATGCACTCGAAAATGTTTTAATAGGCCACATCACATGCATAGGTGCAATAAAAATCCACCAATGCTCACACCCCCAAAAAACAAACCCAAAAATGGGTAGCATAATAATGAGCTCAACAAAGCACACATGCCCACTGACAAGTCCTAGAGGGAGCACAGAATATGCTAAAAACAATTACACCTTACATTACGAGTCTTACAATTGCAACATAAAACTTGAAAATGAAAGGTGCAAGGCTTGCATGCAGAACCCATCAAGGTTTTCAAATGATCTAGAGTCAAAACCCCGAGATAGGGAAGACGCTAATCCAAAAGCCATGACTAAAACCTAAAAGTCCACAACTTGAAAAATGAGCCACAAAGCTCATAATAGACTTGCAAAGGCACTAATAACTAGAACCACGAACATGGTGGTGATTAGAGAATCCCTAGACAAAGAATAGACCATGAGGCCCAATGAGAATTTGACGAAAACCCTCGACACCGACAAAACACAATAACAAACCGAGCCAAACGAAAAGGGTGAGAGAAACAAAGGCCATAGCAAGAAGTTCTGAGGTGTTTTAAGGGTTGCGTTAGGGAGGAATGTCCCTTAAAAAGTTAGCGTGACATGGGAGGGCCTTCTCCAAGGCAGTCTGCAGCCCTTGAGGGCTTAGATTGTTGACTATGTAGAGGGTTAAGGGTTGCGTTGTGTGCCCTAAACAGAATTGCAAGAGCAGAAGTGCCAACAATGGATAAAATAGTGTTTTGTGGAGGTTTTTCGGTCAAAGGTGTTGACCAACATTGCATCGTGACATAGCAACCTGTTGGTGTTGTGTGGAGCACCTTCCATGGCGGTGAAGAGTCTTCCTAGGAGAAGAACTGACATTCTACTATTGGGTCAAAGTGTTGACTATTGCTTGGATCAATTCGAGTGGAGGCTTGAGTAGGGCTTAAGAGTTGTTTAGAGGAGCCCACATGGATTGTTGGGAGGCCTACCAAGCAGCCAAGGTGATAGCGGGAACATCATATAGGAAGGCAAGAGGACAACAACAAGGTGTGTTGTAGATGGGCCCTTGTATGACATATTTATGGTGTCCTAAGCAAGTAATTATTGATGGTGCCTAGATTTGTGTAATAGCTCCTCTATTGCAAAAGAATATGGTTGATTGCTGGTATCTGTGGGCAGCCATGTGTAAGGGTCTCCCAGGTGTGGGGATGCCCTAACAAGGTGCAAATTCTACAACGTGGACTTGGTCTCTCGTGGACTGTTGGAGGGCAGCGTGAGAGAGGACCAAGTGTGGACAATATTGGACACTTATGGTTTATTGGAGGACAACATGATAGCACCCAAGTTGGAGCCCGATGTGCAACACCTTTATGGAAAAAGGTATCTCTAGAGTGGCAGTTGTTGAGCTCAAGGGTCTGATCAACCAGGAGCAGTTTTTGGAGCTTGAGAGTTGTGTGTGGAGAAGGAATTCTATAGAAGATGATGGGAAGTCCTCCTATATCGTGTTCATAGGTGGAAGCCCTCCATGCCATATGTTGGTATTCACCGTTGCACTGAAGGAAGACCATAATGGGCTCAAGTCCCTGAGTAGCTGAGGAGGAGAAGTGGGCAGATTAAGAGTTGTTCACAAGTGGAACTATGAAGAACTCAACACGAGTCTATATGTGTTGTGCCCTTGATGGACAGAGGGACAAATAGAGATTAGATTGGATAGACAAGATTCAGTGGCCAGATGTACTTGGAGCATTGATAGAGGCAGTGTTTGACATTGGATAAACTAACGCTCCTCGTCTGTTTCGTGACATGGACTAAAATCCTCTCATGGAACCTTATCTCTAGCGATGCGATCGTTGACTAACACTTGTGGGTTTTGGTCTAACAGAAATCGTGATTCCCAACAAGTGGTATCAGAGCATAGGTCATGAGTTCAATACACACCTGGCTCGCATTGGGGGGGATATTGTTGGGCATTGGAAAAACAAATGCTCCCCGTGTGTTTCGTGACATGGACTAACATCCTCTCATGGATCCTTATCTCTGACGATGCACTCGTTGACTAACACATGTGGGTTTTGGCCTAACGGAAATCATGATTCCCAATAGGTAGGAGCTACAGATCGGGAACCGAAGGAGCGAGAAGGTACAAGGTATGACAAAGAGGGTTGGGAGATTGCACTACAACCAGATGGTCAGAGTATCTTATTTGTATCTTGTACTACTAGATGTATTAGGGCCATTATTTTTGGTACGAGAGCCCTAGACCGATGTATTATATGTTGTTAATATAACGAAGTTGGGTTGAAAAATTAAGAAGTTGTCTATATTATGTGCATATATGATTTATTGTTGTTTATATTTCATTGTGCAAAGTAGTTCTATTGAGATTCTTGGTTTGGTAGTATCACATATTTTAAGACTTTATCCTAGACCCAAGGTCATGGAAATTCAACCTGGCTTCAAATCATATTTGAGCTACTTTGGAAGTCAGTGAATCGTACTTGCATAGCGAAGCAACTTAGAGCGAGTTGTTGGTATCTCGATCATGGAGCAGAGGGTTCAGCTGAAGACATGGAGATGTAATCTTGACAGGTTACATGGAGAGATGGGCTGGGAGTTCTGGTGGATTAGTGGTGAGGCTGGTGAACAACAGTTTGGTGTAGGGAAGATTCTTGATCACGAACTTCCATTGAGGTGCATTGGGTGGTTTGAACAACTCAAGGATTTCTTTGGCATGGACGAGATCAGGTTGATCGAGATGGCTTCATGTGATGGACTACATCTAGGCTCAACGAATTGTGATGTTGCATATCCGAGATTGGTGGGATTTTCATCTGGTATTTGATCTACGAGGATGAGTGCTTGCAGGACTAAGCCATGGAGATCGTTTAGGCTAAGAGGGAGAACCCCTATGGACGTTCGGGATCTTTAGGTTCGGATGTGATGAGGTAGAGGCACTACTGAGATTGTCGGATTCGTCTACAGGGTATGTTGCAGTGATGGATCCCAGATGGGCTAGTCTCATCATCGAATGATGGCTACTTCCTAGTCCAGGAAGTACCTCCCTCGCTAAGAGGGAGTGTTTATTTTTTTTGTAGCTTGGGAGGTACTCCAAGCCCTAGTGTTTGAGGGTTGGAGGTCAAAGCACCACAAATGGGCTTCTGGGATTGAGATCCAAGCTTAGGGTTTTTGCACCCATCGTAATTTAGACCAAAACCGTGATGATATTTCAACATGTGATGGATGAGGATGATAGTACTCGACAATACGATTCTAATGCAATGAGGATCATATGGTTTTGAGTTGTCGTTAGATAGAAATGAATTTTTTAAGTTGACAATTACTTATTGTTTTTCAAGTCATGTAGGCTTGATGTAAATTAATCCAATAGATGTGTTTCTTCATATATTTGTTAAAGCCACTCTTTAGGCTATAAAATGAGGGTGATGATATGTGCTTTAGGCATCCATTTGTGTGACGTTCCTCCAAGGAGATAGCTTTGAAATTGAGGGCTAGTCGCAACAAGGGAAGGGTGAAGGACAACGTGGGGACGATTCTGTATTGGAGGCCGAGGAGCAGCATGAGAGAGTCATGTTTGGAGGCCGAATTTTTTGGGTTAGATTGTGTATTTTTTTGGGACTGTCTTAGGGAAAACGACAGGGCAAAGAAGGTTGTTCTAGGGATGAGATAATGGGAAGATAGATTGAGGTGCTAGAGGGAAAAAACAGGGATGTTTCGGTGATTGTTTGGGCTTGTTGGAGGAGGTCAAAGGCTACATCATGTTGTTGTGCTAGGCCGCAATCCATAGTAAGCAGATGTGAGGTGGTTTAAGGGCTACGTTAGGGAGAACCATTCCTTAACAATGCAACTTTGCAGGGAGGGCCTTCTCCAAGGCAGGCTGCAACCATTGAGGGCTTACATTTTTTACTGTGTGAAGGGTTAAGGGTTGCGTTGTGTGCCCTAACAAAAATTGCAGGTGAAACAATGCCAAAAATGGATACAACAATTTTTTTTGGAGTTTTGTTGGTCAAAGGTGTTGACCAGAATTGGATTGTGACATAGTAGCCTGTTAGTTCCATGTGGAGGATCTTGTGTGGTGGCGAAGAGTCTTCCTAGGAGAAGAAACGATAATGTAGTATTGGGCCAAAGTATCGACTATTTCTTGGATCAGTTAGATGGGAAGCTTGAGGAGGCCTTATGAGTTGTTTGGAGGAGCCCACATGGATATTTGGGAGGCCTACAAAGCAACCAAGGTGACAACAGGCACATCAGATTGGAAGGTAAGAGTACAACACCAAGGTGTGTTGCATATGGAACCCTATATTATGGATTGATGGTGTCCTAGGTGAGGACATATTAATGATGCCTATATTTTTGTTGTAGAAATTTATAAACACAATAATGTATTTCCAGATTCTCCTTATCTAAAAAATTAATCTTATGTTAAATACATAATCCTTCCACTTAATTCTTTACAAAAATTAAATTTCCAATTGCAAAACAAATATGAAGTAAATCAATCGCACATAACAAATTTTTTTACCAAGAAAGCTTAAAGCTAAAAACCCCAACTATCATATATTATGTATATCAATGGATCATGAAACAATCTCATATATCTCATACAAAGCTTAGCTCATAGAGCTCTTAGTACAATATACAATCGTCACACACTGTCATGCAGAAATTTGCACCTCCATGCACCAATTTCTTGCCTCCTGACAGCCTGCCTCCACTGCGCAATCCCTGCTGAAGAAGACCCTGAATGAATTCGATCTTACCTTGCCTTGACTGTGCAATAATCATAGGCATCTCCAATGTGTGTGTGGATGCATTGAATTCTCCACTATAGTCACAAATGATAGTCCATCTCACCCTTTCACCTATCTCTCCACTTGGTCTCCACTGAATCTGACATGCAAATAGTTAACTTCTTTATTTGTTCAGTTGCAAGTAAGACACTACTTGTGAATTAATTAACTAATTAATTCACTCATCTATCACTAGTGTATGTCCAATTACAACTATCACAACTAAGTTTAACTCACTGAATTGAGTTAAACTAAATAACAACTCACATAACTACTCTTCCAACTCTGTTACAACTTTCCAACATCAGTTATAACAAAGTCCTCCATGCATGAGTCACCAACCACCATAGGAATTGCGTAATTCCTTCATCCCACTGATGTGCTGCATTTGTTCACTGAAATAAAGTGCTCCAAGAGAATAAGTTGTTATTTATTGTCTGATTATTATTAAGGGCTAATAATAATCGACATGCATTCTATTTTTAGATTAGCGATCTATAAATAGACTTCACCCATTTTCTAAATATAGAAACTCATCTAAAAATAGATTTTGCTCAACCATCTAGAATCAACCTCTTGCTAATTTTATATTTTTCTCATCATGTATATTTTTAGACATACACCTAAAAATAGCCTATGTGGGCCGCACCTAGTTTAGGTGATTATTTTTCACTAGGATCAAGGAATGATGTTTCTGGATGCCACTTTCACTGTTTCTTGTTGCAATATTCAACATTTGCAATAACTCCTCTATTTCAGAAGTAAATTTCTAATTGGTGGAGTTTGTGGGTTGCCATGTGTAAGGGTCTCCCAGGTGTGGGGATGCCCTAACTAGGTGAAAATGCTACATTGTGGACTTGGTCTCTCTTGGAATGTTGGAGGGAAGTGTGAGAGAGGACTAAGAGTGGACGATATTGGACACTTATGGTATGCTGGAGGACAACGTGATAGTCCCCAAGTTGGAGCCTAATGTGCAACACCTTGATGGATACATGTATTTGCTACAGTGGAAGTTGTTGAGCTCAAGGGTCTAATAAACTAGGAGAATTTTGTGGAGCCCTAGACTTGTGTGTGGAGAAGGAATTCTAGAGCATATGATGGGAATTCATCCTATCTTGCGTTAATTATATGATATTTTCATCCTATAGTGATAGGTGGCAGCCTTGCGTGCCCTATGTTGGCCTTGATCTTTGCAGCACAGGAATACCATAGTGGGCTGAAGTCCTTGAATTGATGAGGAGCAGCTGTGGGAATATTGAGAGTTGGTCACAAGTGGAACTGTGAACAACTCGATAGGGGTATGGATGTGTGTGCCCTTGATGGATGAAGGGACAACTAGAGAGCATATTGGATAGTCAAGATTTAGTGGCAAGATGGACTTGGAGCATTGATAGAGGCATGAGCTACAAATTGAGAGTCAAAGGACTGGGAAGGTACAGGGTGCGACTGAGAGGGCTGAGAGATTACACTACATCTAGATGGCTAGAATTTATTATTTGTATCTTGTACTAGTGGATGTATCAGGGTCATTATCCCTAGTACAGGAGCCCTAGAGTATTGTATTATATGTTTTCAATATAATGAAATTGGGTTGAAAAATTAAAAAGTCTTCTTTATTCTGTGCATATATGATTTACTATTGTTTATATTTCAATGTGCAAAGTAGTTAGATTGATATTCTTGGTTTGGTAGCGTCAGAGATTTTAAGACTCTATCCTAGACCCAAGGTCCTGGAAATTCAACAAAGAGGACATGAAAAATTATTACAAGGTGCTAAAGGTAGTTTAATATTCCAATAACAACTTTTACACTAGATGGGTCGATCGTGATGCAAGTGATATCATCAAGTCTTGGAGTCGAGAGCTTGCCAAATTCCAACACCACCCATATGCAATTTACCTTACTAAGATTCCAAGGGAGGTGTACCAATACCTTAATTCTATGTGTTGTATGATGCATGGGTGGAATAATGTTGAACTATTTGAAGAGAATTTTATATTTATGCTCAACTTGGTTGTTACCCATGGAGAAATATTTAACTGGGAATACATACTTTCTTTTGAGTTGCAACGTCATGTTGGATAGGCTAAAGAATCTCTAAGGATAGTCCAAACACCATAGTTTTATATGCCAACATTTCTGTTGGATGGGATTTGTGCATGGTATGCATTCCCAAGGATGTATGGGAACTAGACCCCATAGGATAAGTTTCCAATTTTACTTTCATTGCAGAGTGTTTTTAGATTTGAGTTTCATAGGGGTGTTTAACATATTGACTGAGCATTTCTTCACAGTCATATTTTACATGATATATGAGATTGATCCTCCTGGAATGACCAACCAGATGAATGTTGGAAAGCGTAACTAGGTTTGGTCTTCATATTGACTATGTAATTATGTATTTATGCAATGAAGAAGAAAAAGATAATAAAATATATTTTTGGTATGATTTCTTCATGGGCTTCATGAGCAAGGTTTTATTATAGGTCAAAAGACTTATTCTTGATGTCTTTTAGGGATTTTTCATCTGGTCATAAATGTACTAATTAAGAGTCATGTGTATGAAGAGTCAAGTCACACTAGTATGCCACAAGACCTTGTCACATAAGCCTTGAAGTCATGGCACAAATGTTCCTAGATATCATCATTGTAACACTTAGCCTACAAGTTAGCCTATTAACAATGATCATGTTAGCCTAATGAATATTCATGTCCATTGACTATCAGGTCGGTTAATATAGGGGTTGACCACTATATATACCCATGTGAACTGCGCAAAAAAGATAGAAGAAAATTTCAGACTTCTTTTATTTTCGGTCAAGGTATAAATGATAAGATTTGAGTGAATTCAGGAACAGATCTGTGATTAATGCGAAGAGAAGGAAAGATATACAAGTGCTAAATTAGAAGAGGAACAAAAAATTATTCAAGGGTGATACATATCTACAATAAGTGCGAGAAATCGGTCTAGTTTCAGTGTGAAGAAAATATTGTGTTGAGTAAGAAGAAGGGACTCTGTTAGTGCGGAATTGTTGGACTAGTTCAAAAGTATAATAAGCATGATCAACAAGCAATATTAAGTGAAGGAGAAAGGTGTGCACAATAAAATTCTATAACAAGGTGATCAAATCACAAGTAAGGATCACGTAAAATCGAATAAGGAAGAATGCAAGTAGAGACCAAGTTCTCTGGTCTTGGTGCGAGACAGTGCAAAAAATAAGAATGAGCTCTAAACAATGTAGAAAATAAGGATCAGCTCAGGACAATGTAGAAAAGAAGGATCAACTCAAGGATTCAATGAAGAATAAGTGAAAAGGTCTTGAACGCATACAAGGGTCAAGGGTCTGGGTCATGGTCATGGTACTTTTCATCTGCAAGTCTATAAGAATAATTTCTTGTGGGTTTGGCTTTCCAAGAGGGAGAGGTTTTGGCCCTAGCTTGAAGAGCCTAAATTTGTGTCTCTTGTATTTTCGTAATTGACTTGATGAAAGACATAATAATCTAATAAGAGAATACATAAGTAAAAGAAGTCAGTTCATAAGTAATTAATGAGAAGATAATTTGAATTAAACCTAGCCCTACTGAATTCTCAACAATGAAGGAGTCATTACATGATATCATGGATTGGTTTGCTATGCCATAAGGTACATATATCATATGCTTTGGATGTCATATTTCTCCTCATATTATGTTGCGATATGTGACTAAAAATTTGGTCCTGTAAGAAGTTGATTATCAATTGAATAAAGGGTTGTAAGTAGTTCTTCAAAAACGGAAGAAGCCCCCTTGGCCCACTTTCCCTTTGAGGATTGGAAAGTATGATATAAAGAGCCACAATATGATAGAGGAATAATTCATTGCTTCAAATATATACTGATGGCCATTTGAAATCTTTTATTTAGATCCTCATGCATAATATTGATTACTTTAGGTAACATCTAACTAGACTAAAATTTATAAATTGAACTTTTGATAATGGAACTCATAAAATGTGCTACTATAAAATTTTCCATTATCAGTAGATACATCATTCATTATACTGTAATGAGGGGTAAAGGGTTTTATCATGTATTATTCTTTATCGTTTCTTCATTGTCATTTCCTAAATATGCAGTTACCTTATTTGCATTATCTTGGATGGTTACTCATTATCACAATGAGGAAGAATATTCCAGTAGATATTAAGTACTATATTTCATGCAAAAAATTTGGGATGAAAACAAAGTTGAAAGAAATTTTCTTCTATTGATTTAATGTCATTACTTCACATTCAAGCGTGGGATATATCACATTGAGTTTAATCCCTGACAAGTATCGACAAATGAGACATATCATTGGTTTTCATTTACAAACACTTCAAAATGAGGTATGAGTAAACTCATATATCATTTTTATAGATAACTTTATTAGTAAAAAATGCTTAATTATTACCATAATGCCTCCATTTCCCATGTTTTGTAGGCACAAGTTTACGGTTTCTATTCTTCGCAGGGAAACGTTACACCCAATTGGAGCTAACTATTGTAACTAAATTTCACCACTTTAATTTTTTTTTTCAATTCTCTTAAATTGTTATCATCCTCTTTCTTTACATTTGTGATCCTTTGTAATATTCCATTTTCTGGATATGGTCAAAAGAGATAGAACCTACCCATGGTATCTTCCCACAGTATTCTCCTTTGATTTTTGGGGGGAAATACTAAAATAAAGCTTTTAGAGAGTCCATCAAGCCTATAAAAGGGGATAGGAGGTAGACATTTTGATCATCATGAGTTATTTATCTATTTTTCCTTTGTTGAGAACTTGGCAAGGCCATTTCTAGTTTGATCCCAGGAAGGAAACCTCGTGGGAGTAATTTTTTTGTTGTATCCATCCAGGGTCTACAATTGTGCTTCAATGTTGTTATTTCTCATTTGATGAGCATCCTTGCATGCCATTGTCGAGGGATTATTATGTTAATTATTGTGGCATGTATTATTTGCAGTAATTAATTAAATAAATTGGCTAGAGTTTCATATCCCTTATGTGTTCTTATTTTTTTGGAAGGCTTATATGTTAATTAGAAAACTATAGTGTGCTAGATTGATCAAAATTTTTAATTTTTGGGATCTTACAGTGGTATCAGAGTTGTGCATCCTACGATCCTAAAGGTTTTATTTACAAATTCTAAATTATTTGTAGGATTATTTAAGAATTTCATGCAAGGAACCTCAGTGGAGATTTATTCTCCCCCTAGCCTACATTTCCATCTTCGGTTGTATTCAGTATCATCCTAGTTGATTTATTTTTTTCATTAATTGAAAGGATAATTTTATGCATTGGTTCAAGGGTTATTATTGTAGAAAAAAAAATGTCGAGTTCTATAATGGGTGCAATTATTGTTTTCCATGGTTGGATTGGCATAAAAAGTATTTTTCAATTTTACTATCATTTCATGGTTATTTGGCTTACACATTTGAGCAGAGTATTAAATGCTTCTCCTCATTTCAGGATTGGATTTTAAAAGATTTGGGGGGATTTTCTCTATTTTATCTCAATAATTTTACATATTTACTATGGTGTTTATTTGGATTTCATAAAAAATGGGATTTGATATATATATATATAAGGGAGAAGAAAAAAGAAGAGGATAGGTACAATTTTTAGGGATTGTTGTTAAGATTTTAAAAAAAAAAGGAAAAAAAAAGTGGTGGGGAAATATCATAGGTGATTATGTGTCATTATGCGATCGTAAAGGTATGTATTGTGATTCAAGTCATTGGGGATTATTGTGGTTTTGGTTTAAAAAAAAATATGCATTGGAATCTCTAGGCCAAATTTGTTTGAAGATAAGATTAATATTTTGAAGGGCAGGATTGAAAAAATCTCCCTATGATGAATTAGTGTGCATTGTTATCAGAGAAGATGGACCATCTTGAAGATACCTTGTAAAAAACTTAGAAAATTATTGATGAACTAGTGAGAATATATGGTCCTTTATGCACGAGTACCTTCTTAGACAAAAATAAGGGTCAAAGCAGCATACCATTCTCAAAAATGGTCCTTTCCATTCTCCAGCAAAAGAACCCATTGGAAATGAATGAATGACAGGGAAGAGGGGTTAAGCTCTTCAAACTTGGATCTGAATTACAAAAAAAAAAAAATCATACATAGACCTTCATAAGCTAGAGGAATTAGACACATGTATGTCCAAGGTGGGACATTTAGATGGAAGAAACTTAGTTGGGATCTCAAGTTATCCATGCTTGCATTGATATGACCAAAACTATGGGAGAATCCTTGTGAAGAGGTCAAGCTCATAGTTGCTTCTTGTCTCAGTAGTATCATAACTTTAACATCATCATGCTTGCCTTACAATAATGATATCATGAGAGAGATATTGCAGTTGATAGTAGAATCCCTCCAATGGTTGAACAACAACATGATTTCCATGTTTTAGAAATCGTGCAAAATCTTAGAACTCGTGGAAGAGTTTAGCTTTGGCACATTCATGTTGAATCTAGAATGTGAGGACTTGATATTTAATTTGTTCCATAATTTTTACACTAACATTACATTAGCTCTTCCTGACAGTGTCAAAGTAAGCATGCAAAATATTATGTCCTTGTTTTTAGAAGGGTATGTTGACATCTGCAAGAGACTAAGATCCAAATTTTTGACCATTTGGAGGAAGGAACTAATTGAATGACCAGTTACCTATGATTAGTCGAGAAGTTGGACATGAAAAAAATAAAATTTCTTAGAAGGGAATTGACTAAGAAGGAGCTTAAAAGGATTGATGTAGGAGGAAATAAAAAAGGTAATAAAACTTGTAGTCATAATGAACTAAGAAGGAGAGGACTATGTTTTATCTACAAGGGACCTTGGGAACTTAACCATTCATGTCTAGGTGATAAGGAGGAAACAATGGTAGAACAGTTGGAGACTCTTTCAAATCATGGGGACTCATCTATAGTTGGGTTCATCAGTTTTCATGAGATAACCCACAAAGTATCTGAGCATTCAAGTATAATTAGATGATAATCAATTAGCTTGAAAAATTACATGGGGAAAGGAAGGAGGTAATTCTTCCTGACGATATGGTAGACTCTTGTAGAACTGAGTCCATATATCTCTAGGAGGAGATCAATAATGAGTATGAACAATCAAGTATAAATGAGGGCCCACCGGTACATCCATGTTTGACCACTAGAGAGGATGTACAACAAAGTTTTCCCACAAGGGGAGAAGGCCAGGAAGAAGACATTCAAGGAGACTTAAATGAGGATGGAGTGATGGTAAATCAACATTATGAGCATGATCATAAGGAAAAACATGAAAAGTATAGTATTCTGCATGAGCCATCAAAGTTTCAATCTAGGGCTATGATAGTTGAACATCTGGTGCAAACAGATACAGAGGCATTCAAAAGGGAACCAAAATTGTGAGTAAAGGAATTTCAGGAAAATATCATGCATTTAAAGATAGACCTTATGATGTTGAAGCATAGAGTATATAGAATATAAGATCACGTCTTACTGGAGAAAAGGAAAATTTAGGAGCTCATAGGGGTAAGTGTTGAATAAATGACCAAGCTATCTAGTGTTCAGGAACGACTCAATTCCCTCACAAGGCAGCACGAGGTGTACAGTTGGGAGTTCCAAATCAACCCTCTACATGAATACATAGATAAGGCTTGCAACATTACCAAACCGACTTTATACATTGGGGATATTAGGGCATATTTATACAAATGAATCTTGTTTGGTGATTGGGTGCAGTGGCATGAGTTCAGCATCAGGTAGCATAAACATGGTATACTTACTCCATGTGCAGGAATACATGCACTATGTCCTTCCCATGAGATGGATTGGTGAGCGATTATGAGTTGGACCTTTATTGATGGGATACCCCAAGCCAATGACATATTGTAGCTTAAGCCCTTAACCGTGAGAAGTGATGGAGGCCTGAGATGGTATCAGCTCCTGGGGCTCAGGTGGAATTGGGGTCAAAGACAATCTATTCAAGGAAAGATTGGCTAGAGGATTGCTTGGGATCCAGGTGAATTTATTGAGGGAAGGATTGACCTAAGGATTGTTCGGGGTCTAGGTATCGAAGGATCCATTTAGGATCATTTAGCATCGAGGAATAGAATAGCACACTGGGTTGTATGGGATCCTTATATCAATGTCTATATTCTTTAGTTGTGGAAGCAGTGGATTTCCTGAGGGAAATAAAATTTTGCACAAGAGGATTTTTAATATTTCGATTTCTGTATATGGTCAAAATACACAGAATCTACCAATGGTATTTACCCATGGAATCTTCCCATGGTATTCTCATTCATTTTTCGAGGGGAAATAATAAAATAAATCTTATGGAGAGTCTATCAAGCCAATAAAAGGGGGTAGGAGCTAGGCATTGAAATCATCATGAGTTATTTATCTATTTTTCCTTTGTTGCGAACTTGAAAAGGCCAATTCTAGTTTTTTACCACAGACAGAAACCCCATGGGAGTAGTTTTTCTGGTGGATCCATCTAGGGTCTACGAGTGTGCTTCATTGTTGTTATTACTCATTTGATGAGAAACCTTGCATGCCATTGGCGAGGGTTCCTTATGTTAATTATTCTGGCATGTATTATTTGCAGTAATTAATTACATAAAGTGGTTGAAGTTCCATTTCCCTTATGTGTTCTCATTTTTATGAAAGCGTATTTTAATTAGAACACTATAGTGTGCTAGATCAGTCAAATTTTTTAAACTTTGGTATCTTACGTCCTTACAATCCATTTCCCGACTCTACCTAATTAATTAGCCAACACAACAAATGTCCTTGTTATTCTTTTTATTCACAATATGATGTGATTTTCTAAAAACATTGGCATTAACCTTCCCATATATTCTTATGTAATCCATACCTATATTAGTTATCAATTCCATGATGGGAAGTGCAGACATCTTAAAGTAGAAAAATTATAAATATTAGGATTAGCTATCAAATTTTAATTCTAAGAAAATATATATTTAAAATATTAATTGAATACTATTATGGAAAAATTATAAATGATTAATTTCGAAAATTGTAATGAAAATGATATATATTTTATTTCTATCATTATTGGCTTTATAATATGATAATTGAAATAATATTAAACATTCTACTAAACCCTTTAACAACATAAATCTAAAGCATTAATTTTTATTAATCCTAGCATCATGTCAAATGTGTTAGTATGAGTGGAAGTGATAATTTAAGTATGTGTACCAATGATAACACTGATTTTCAAATTTAATTATTTCTAATATATGCATTATTAAAAAGGATTGTTGTAGTTAGATTCATGCAAAAAAAAATTCGCCATGAACTAATAATGATTTCATTCTTCATCCAAGCAGGGAGAAACAATTCTAATTCGCCGTCGACATGGGATGTGGTATTATATTTTTTCCCTAATTTTAGATTTTAAATATTCCATATATTCCATCGTGAAACCAAACCTTGGACATCCATCATCATATCCTTTTGAGGGTCAGAACAAATATATAGAAAAAATGCTATGACAAACTTATTTGAAGCTAAGATAATACTAAGAGACAAGGTGAATCAGTATTATCTAAATTTTAACAACAATTTATCTAGTCAAACACTTTCAATCACATAACAGTGCACCAAATACATAAGGAATTGAACATAGGATATTTACATGGAAACCCATGTGGGAAAAAACCACAAATATTCTTTTAATTTTTATGTACATGTAAGCACCAATTTTAGTTTACGTTACATTTTGTAGACACTAGCCTATAGGAGGCACCAAACCCATTTTCAAGTTCTCACTCACTCGAAGTAGCAACTCCCACTGTCTATAGGAACCAACCGAATTTTTCTTTGCACGCACCAACTCTCACATTCTGTAAGAACCAACCTACTAGAGAAATTGAACCTCCTTTTATCTATGGGAACCAACTTGAAGGAGACTTCAGTCCACAGATATGTAAGCACCTAGTTTCTCTTATATTAGATTTATTTTTTATCACATTTTCAAACTTATATTTGAGACACCTTTATCATATAATCATATTAAAAAAAATTATCGTATTTTCTATGGAATGATCTGAAATTGATTGTTAGTCAATGTTCTGCTAATATCAGTTTCAGAATTAACATGAAATTTCTTTGGTTCTCTTATCATACAAGGGTTTATACATGTGTTTATGATTGAAAATTCATTAAACTTGATGAGATTAACTGTATTTCAGGAAATTAAAAGAATGGAAACCCAATTTTGAACAAAATCATAATAAAACACAGCAAGCACAAATAACAGAGACAAATATACAAGTTTTTGATGAAGGAGTTTACCCCTCTAGGGCTACATCTCCTTGGTCCAACTTCATAGTGTGGGCCTTTGTATTAGCTTCAATTATGAAATTTTTTTAGTTAAAATTCTCCTGTTGCCTCTACAACCCACTCCAATGGCTCCAAAACATCAAAATCTACCAAGAATGACTCTTCCAGAGCTAAAATTGGTCGAAAATTACCTCAGTTATAGAAAAACCATTTTTTCCTAGTTTTACTAGAGTAATTCTAGAAGTCCACCAATTAACTCCACTAAATGTGGAGCTGATCCACATCTGGAAAGTTCGCTAAACCTTCTGCCAAGTTAAGCGCGCCTTTAATTAAAGATAAGCATGAGTTTAAGTGAGGTTATGGGCGTGTTTAGTGCTAAACCACACTTAACGCAAATGATGGATTACGTGGCCTAACCACGTATTAACGTAATTAAATATGGTTTAACAAAGTCTGCTGGATTTCTGTCTTAGCTATTGGTCATAGCATGCAGACATGTGGGAGGGGGTTGGCCCACTCCAGACCCCAAAATTGGCAGCGATAAACTTCAAGTAGTGGTGAGAACCCATATGGTTAAGGAACACGACAGAAGGTGAGGTGGTAAGGTGTTGGACTATGGTGCTGGTGGTTGTGGGTTCGACCCCGACCTCGACCATATAATTTTGTTAAATAAACTTCGACACTGACCATAGTATTAAATTTTTTTTTAAATACATGTTTACATATATATAATATGTTGCGCCATTTTTCTATGGTTTCGAACCTTGATACAAAACATATATTTGTGCCCATTGATATTCAACCTTGCATAAATTAACATGAAAACTACCATGCCATGGCGGGGGCATGTGGAAGTCTCTGGTTGAGCCACGTGGCCCTTCCCCATTGGCCTGAAAATTCCACCATTAATAAAAATAATCCACCATAATGTAATTCCAAATTTAGGAATAGGAGTAAAAATTCAACTTCCCCAAGCAACGTTGGCTAATCCAATTTCAACACTTGTCACAATGTCACTAGCTGAAATTTGGAGAATATTCCCTGAAGATTCCTGAGGTACTGACTGGACTACCAAGTCATCAGTCTGTCACTGTTCTGCACAATTTTTACTTGTTTGGGAAAACGAACAACAGACCATAAATTACTCATACGAACTCATATTTTGATGAAATGAGTTGCGTTGGAATCTTGGTGACGAACTCTATCTGGTCATTCAAGTTTGCAACATTTCTGAGCACTTTCATTTTTTAGCTAAATACTAAGCTTCTAATCATTCCTCCCCACAGAAGCCTTTTGGACCCCAAAATATACTATCAATTGTTCAGCAGACAAGGGTACAACTCCCCCACCCTTTCACTCTCCATCCATTTGGACTTTGAAGGATTTTGTCCCTTGAGTCCCACTCTAAGGTATTCAACATTCCCTTTTCTTGAAGTTATGATTATTCTGTCAAGTATGAGATCTTGTTGAAGTTCATCAAGATACTCTGGCAAGAAATCATCTATTGATGGAAGCTGAACATGCTCTCCTTTATCATCAATCAAAGAAGGCTCAAACAATCTCAAATTCTCAACATTAACAATAGAATATATTTGCATATAAGGAGGAAAATATAGCTTAAATACATTAGTACCAATCTTTTCTAGAATTTTGAATGGAACATAAGGTATTGGGTTGAGCTTTTTATCATCCCCTTGTAATATTTATTTGCCAATATACAACCAAAATTTATCTGCAAACTAGAATTTGCGATTAACAAGGTGTTTATCATTCCTTGCCTTGTAGCTGCTTTGACTCTTTTCAAGTTGCTCTTACATTGTGTGATGTATCAACTGAATTTTCTCAATGAACTTCCTTGCCTTATCTATGCCTCTATGACCATCTATAGAGACATATTTCTCAAATATGAAGTTCAAAGACGATCTTGGCAAGTACGCAAAACATGCCTCAATTGGCGATGTGTTTGTAGAAGAATGCTTTGCCCCGTTGTATGCATGTTGAATGTAATGCAGTTGTTCATGCCATACGTTGGGATGATTTCTCCAATAACGTCTAAGAATTTGAATGACTGTCCTATTTAACACCTCCATTTGACCATCTTTCTGCAGATGAAATGTTGTACTCTTCTTCAACTTTGTGTCCATCATGTCCCATAATTTTGACCAAAAATTCCCAACAAACTTGGAATCCCGATCACTTACAATTGAAGTAGGAAGACAAAAATGAACCCATACATTTTGAAATAAAATATTAGCGGTTTGTTCAGCTATAATTCTTTTCTTACATTGCATCAAAACACACATTTTGTTGAACCTATCTACCACAACATATAAGCAATCATGAGCTTTCCTTGACATATGAATACCACCTATAAAATTCATTGAGATATTCTCCCAAGGATGTGAAGGAACCAGAAGTGGAGTGTACAACCCAAGTTTCTATTACTAGGCTTTCTTATTGCACATAAAGACCATCCTCTGATAAAATGAGATACACTATCAATCATGCATGACCAATACCAATACCTTTGGAGATTTGCTATTGTCTTGCCTACACTGAAATGTCCAAAAATCAATGATGTGTGCCCCTCCCTTATGATAGTGTTTCTTTCTCCCTATGGAATACATAGCTTGCCCAAGTGATACAACAAAATGTTATGCACATGATAATCTAACTCTTCAATATTTTTTCCTTGAATCAAGCTTTCATACACATCTTGAAAATCACTATCATATGCATATTGTTCAATGTAACTTTCATGCATAATTGAATTGTGCTTGTGTATACTAGATGAATTTACAAGAGACCTAGAGAGCACATCAACTACCTTATTGTGGATTCCCTTTTTTTACCTGATAACCAAATTAAATTGTTGTAGAAATCCCGTCCATATGAAATGTCTTGATTACTACAACTTTCACTTTGATTGTAAGTATTGCAGTGGTTGATGGTCGGTATGGATAATGGTCTCTTTCCCCATCAAATAGTTCTTCCATTTCTTTACACTTTGTACCAACGCATATAAATATTTGTCATAGGTGGGATATTTACTCACATCTCCATTGAAAATTCTAGAATGAAATGAAATAAGCTTACCATGCTGCATTAGAACTGCTCCCATAGCGTAATCACTTGCATCTGTTTAGATCTCAAATAGATGTCTAAGATCCTGAAGAGCCAATACTGCTGCTGAAATTATCTTTTTCTTTAAAGCATTGAATTCTTTTTGCTGCATATCTCCCCAGTGGAATAATTTCTTAACACTTGTCAATACATGTAACAAAGCTGCAATAGAAGAAAAATTAGCAATGAATTTCCTCCAATATTGTGCTGCCCCAAGCAAGCTTCTTACCTCTGTAACTGTATTGGGCTTGGGCCAATTCAGAATGACCTCTACTTTGGAAGGGTGTATCTTCAACTCACCTCCTCAAAAAATGTGCCCCAAATACACTAAATAAGACTTTCCAAACTCACAGTTCGACATATTTAAAAATAATTGCTCTTTTTTCAAGACATCAAGTACCTTGTTGACATGCATGACATGTTCTTCTCTTCATTTTCTGAATACCAGTATGTCATCTAAGTAAAAAATGATGAAGTCATCTAGAAATGGTCTAAGTACATCATTCATGACTCTCATGAAAATAGTTGGAGCATTTGTTAGACCAAATGACATAAATATCCACTCAAGCAATCCTTGTCTAGTTTTAAAAGCAGTTTTAACACTGTTACCGATCAAATAGGTAACTTGACCTCAAAATGAGAACTCTAGCCCAAAAATTCTAAAAAAACATGAAAAAACACCCCAAAAACAAAAAGTGTGTCTTCCAGAACGCACTTGGTTTTTTTTGAAGGTCAAATTTCAACATTTTATAAAATTATGCTAAAAACAAAATTATTTGTTGAAAAAAGGATTGAAAAAACACCATAAAAAAAAAAAACCAGTTGATTTTGGAATAACAAAAAAAAATTGTGTCATAATTTTGACACTTGTAACAATGGAATTAAAGACAACATATTAGGACATTTTTTAAAATCGTAAATTTCTAACATTTTTGATAGATGATGTTAAAGATAAACAAGTACATGTCTGAAGGGCTTATCATTTTGAACAATTTTCATCCATGTTGTTAAACATAAAATATCTTGACTTTAAACAACCCCAAAATTGTAATTATTGTCAACCATAACCTTAAAGATAAAATTTTGTAGCGCATAAAAACCTTAATTACAAGTTGTAAATCTAATGTTTTTCAATCTTAAGTGTTCAACATACTTGAACAATGAAATTATGGAGAAATTATAAGACTTAACAATTTAAAAAAATGAACAAGTAAATGAAAAAATTATCATTGAACAGAAACAAGTAAGAGTAATTTCAATTTTAAAGGATAAAAACTTATCTTTTTTCAAATCTTAGCATAAGACAAATTTAAATATAATTTCAACCAAAACCTAAAAATCAAGCATCAAAACAAAGTGTTATGTTTCAATGACGCATATAATTATTAAAAATTTTAAAAGTATCTTATACCAAATGGTAACAATACATAATATCATGGTAATATCACTGCATAGTCTAAAAATTCAACATTAGTTTCTATTTTCTATTTTACTTATAATTAAAATATCAACATTGATACATTGAATATAACATAAATTATTTTTGTAATTCATTGTTACATTGTCGATATTCTAAAGAAATGAATTCTTCATAATTAAAACATATAATCCAGCCAACATAGAAATGTCTCAGAACTTCATGAAAAATGAGATGGAAGTCAAAATTTTTATTTCAAGTTACCATGCAAACATCAATTACATAAAAGTGTCTTAGATAGTTATTCAAAATCAACGATAGGTTCTGGCACACCATCATAATATACATCTTCAGATGAATGGCTCGATGCAAATGAAGATGATCCATATTCTTCTCTTTCATCAACTAGTGCTCCATCTGAGTCAACATGCATGCCCACCATTTCAGAGTTCAAAAGTCTTGTAGATCTACGTCTACATTCTGCAGAGTCCCATTTCAACAGTAATTGTTCTGGTAGGAATTTCTTCAAAATATTTATGGTCTGCAACCGAAGAGTTCCTCTCTCTGTCAAATTGAATTCATACACGAGTATGTCAACATCCTCCAATTTTAAGACATCTGTGCGGTGACGATTTATACTTGTGCCCTTTCTTTTTCTCTTTCTGCCAATTATTTTTTCCACTACCATCTCTGGCTTGTACACACCATTGAAAGGGTGGGTACTTGTGGCATACCAATGTACAAAAATAGCTGTAATCTCTTCATTTTCATTAATGAACTTTATAACCTTGGCAATCCAGAATGGATAGCCAAGTGGATCTTCATCTACTAACACTATTATCATGCAACCCTCCTTAAGATCCTACACAGAACCCCTGTAAAGGTCTTCCATGGCTTCACGTTGCGCAGGTGATCTTCTAGAACCAATATAGATTTACCTTTCCTCTACCTGTGGGGAATTAATAATAGCTTGAGGCTGTTGTTGTTCAACATTGTGTGTTTCCTGATGTTCATGTTCATTTGGCATATTTTTTGGCCAAAAACAAGGAGTCTTCAAAAGCGTATCCCCATTTACTGATCTTGAAATCATATCACTTTGATTACTGAAAAAAGACTCCCACCAAACTGAATCAGCAACATCGAAGTATTCATATGTATCTCTAATACATATTTTAATTTCCTCTAGACATTCAGAATAATTTATGTCTCTCTTCTGCCTTCGTGCATTATGGAGTTCGGAAACTGACTGTAATAACAATATCTTTGATGAAAACATTGGACGCTCTGGAATGAACTTCAAAAATGCTAAACTTGATGATGGTCCCCATTCTTCAATAGTTGAATACTTCTTGCCCCATATAAGTGTTATCCCATCAATTTTTTTGATACGAAATTGATGCTGGAAGCTAATGTCGTTAAGTTGTTCAATGCATTTCTCCTCACCATGCGATCCAAAAATAAACCTTCGCATATCAATAGTTTCTTCCAACACATGAAAAACAGGCTTTGGAATGTACGATTTCTTAATACATTCAATTAATGATGGCAGGCTCCCAACACCTTTCCTCCTCAATGTTACTGAAAAACGACTGAACATTTGATCAATATGATCATGAGTATGCCCAACAAGAAGGAAAACAACCTTTATCTTTTTAAAAATCCCCAATTCAACAAGCATGTTTAGATACCCAAAAAGAACTTGATTTTTGTTCTCACGACTTGTGTTGTCTAATTGTAAATACAAAACTTCAGGAAGAATCCTAGACCAATGAGTAACCACATCATGGATTATAGTTATGGTCAGATTTGCATCATTGTGAATATTTGGAGTTGTGAAGAAAACTCATGGAAACATCTTCTCACTAAATACCATACAACCAACCAAGTGAAATTGAATGAAATTTTCCTCCTGTAATTTTTTTGGCGTGTGGAAAAAATGTGGAAGAAGTGTTTTCTTTTGGTCCATACCATCAATTATCAATCCCAGATATTTATTTGGATGATCATAACACTTCTTTCGATGTTTATACAACTTTTGTCTTTCACTTGTTTACTGATTGCGATGGTCTTGAAGTTCTTTGACAACGGAATCTGTACATAAAATAAAAGAAACATATGAATAAATATATTTTCATAGTTGATAAGTATCAAATTTAAAAAACAATGTTTTGAACACATACCTCTTTCTGCCCCTTGACATTTATCTCTTTTTGCTTTAAGAGAAGCACATGTGCTACAAATCCCCATCCTTGTCTTCTTAGGAATACAAACATTGTTGAATTCAGTTTTCCATATCCTTGTAAAATAAGAATATGTAATAAAATTACCAATTCCTTCAACAGCTTCTGCATAATCTTTGTATAACATGAATATTTCTCGTCTCGAGAAATTATCTGGAATATGTATTGTGTCTTTATTTGGCATACACTCTCCATGATTTGAAAATAATTCTTTCATCCATGTCTTAGCAGTATTTGCAAACGGCCCCACCTCCCGTTTATGACGTGCTTCTGAATAATATGTGGGATCCTTTTCCAATCTATCTTGGATTCTTGACAAACGACAATTACCAATTGAATACAACATTTTGAACGCCTTTCTGCAAAGCAATACATTCCCAATATGATAATCATAACTTGCTAGTGTAGATTGCATGCAACCCACTAAATATGAATTTTGCATGCTTTTATTCATTGACATATATGTTTTCCTTTTCTCCAAATCAAAGTTGAAATCCATATTTTTCAAGCAATCCCTTCAACAACATTCACTTGAAATCAAATGAATGACAAAAGTTTTTGTCGTGAGATATTTTGTCCTCACCCTTGTATAACTGGAATGCTTTGGATTGATATGAAAAGGTCTACTCCTACTCCTCGTTGCAATATTTGCTTGCAACGGCTTCATCATTCCATCATTCTTTGTAAAAGTAGTTTCATCACTATTATGAGGAATATTATCCCCACTATCATCATCCTCAACATACTTAAGAAATTCATCAACATCATTGCGTGGAAAATTTTCTTTACCATCATCAGTTGAAGAAAACATTTCACAAGAATCATCGGCACTTTTGTAACCCTAACTCAAAAGAAAATTTTCACCATCTTGACCCATGCTTTCAAATTCTTCCCTGGGAGGATTCAATTCTTCATCACCATGAGTGTCTTTGAAATGGTCACTTGGAGAAAATGCAATATTCATATATGTGCCTCTAAAATTATCATTTGCAAGAAACTCTTCATCCTCCCCTTCCTTAGTGGTGCTCTCATAATCCTTGGGATTAGGCATAAGTGGAAGCTTTAAATTTGTATTCACTAGAATTTCTTCATCCTGCCCCTCCCCTTCCTCACTGAAGCTCTCATAATCCTTAGGATTAGGAATAAGTGAATGCCTTGAATCTATATTTATTGGAAATTCTTCATCCCCCCCTTCATTAGTGGTTAAATTATAATCGTTATGATTAGGATGAAGTGAAAATTTTAGCTTTGGAAATTCATCCCCGTCTTCATCAGTGGTGCTGGCATAATCCTTAGGATTAGGACGAAGTGGATATTTTGACGCTGCAAATTCTTCATTCCCCTCTTCCTCAGTGGTGCTGACATAATCCTTAGGATTAGGACGAAGTGCATATTTTGACTTTGCAAATTATTCATTCCCCTCTTCATCTGTGGTGCTGACATAATCCTTAGGATTAAGACGAAGTGGAAATTTTGACTCTGGAATTTTTTCGTCCCCCTCTTCATCAGTGGTGCTTGCATAATCCTTAGGATTAGGACGGAGTGGAAATTTTGACGCTGTAAATTTTTCATTTCTCTCTTCATCAGTGGTGCTGGCATAATCCTTAGGATTGGGATGAAGTGGATGTTTTGACTCTGAAACATTATCATTCCCCTCTTCATCAGTGGTGCTCGCATAATCCTTACAATTAGGACGAATTTGATATTTTGACTCTGGAAATTTTACATCCCCCTTTTCATCAGTGGTGCTGGCATACTCCTCAGGATTAGGATAGAGTGGATATTTTGACTCTACAGATTCTTCATTCCCCTCTTCATTTGTTGTTCTCACATAATCCTTAGGATTAAGCTGAAGTGGATATTCTTCATCTCCCTCTTCATCAATGGTGTCCTCATAATCCTTGGGATTAGGACAAAGTGAAACTTTTGACTCTGGAATTTCTTCATCATGCCCTTCATCACTGTTGCTTTCATAATCCTTAGGATTAAGAGTAAGTGGTATAACTGGCGCTCGATTTACAGAAATTTCATTTTGCTGCACCTCATCAATTTTGTTCTCATCATCTTTAGGATAACGACCAAGTCGATTTTTTGACTCTCTATTAATGGTGAACGAACTCCTGTTTTATTCATCACTCTGAATAGAGTTGTTGCGTGATGAAGATGTTGATGTTCTAGAAAGAAAAACTTCGTTATCAGAAGAAACCATGGCTTTCAACAAGAATAGGTTTAATGATACAAATTCCTCTCCCACTTACAATATATAGCTTAAAGACTAAAAATTTCCCTCCAAAATTTCCATCCAAAAAAATTCGCGAAAAAATTTCCCTCCAAAATTTCCCTCCAAAATTTCCCTCAAAAAAATTTCGCGAAAAAATTTCCCTCCAAAATTTTCATTTCATATATTTGGTACAAATATTAATAAAAAAATGTATTTAACATTTTTTTTAATAAATTGTTTATGTTGAAATATTTTACCGATATTTATATTCAAAATATCCACAAAATATTTCTATCATGGATGCCTTCCAAACTAAAATAATGTTTTTATTTGAATGATTTAACATTGACTAGATGTAAGTATTAACTATAATATTACTATAATACCTACATACAAATATTAACTATTTTAACTATAATGACTACATGTAAATATTTTAAATTTTAAATTTTAAACTTACGTTATATTCATCTAAAATATATTTCAAAATTTATTAATACACTGTTGGTCTTCAAATATTTCACCATACTTTCTATTCAAAATATCCACAAAATATTACTTTCATGCATGTCTTCGAAACTAAAATAATTTTCTTATTTGAATGGTTTAAGATTGACTACATGTAAATATTTACAAAAATAACAACATGTAAATATTAACTATTTAAACTATAATTAACTATATGTACATATTTTAGATTTTAAAATTTAATCCCATGATTTTAAACATTGATTACATGTAAATATTAACTATGATAACTAAATACAAATATTAACTATTTTATCTATAATATTAAATATAATTAACTACATGTAAGTATTTCATATTTTAATTTTTAATATGAGATTATATTTGAATTATTCAACATTCAGTACATGTAAATATTAAATAAAATATTAATTATGATAACTACATGCAAATAATAAGTATTTTAACTATAGTATGAACTATAATAAACTAAATCTAAATATTTGAAATTTGAAATTTTAATCCCACATTCGTTAAACAGTAAACCAATCAGACAATATACGCTATTTAAAAGGAATCATTCTTTTTATTCATCACATCACATCAAGTTTTCTGGTATTTGTTAGAGAAAATTTATGGAGGTGTTGCGTTGGCATTGGTAACTTCGTGGAGGCATTGCATTGGCATTGGAAGCGTTGTGTCGCTATTGGTAATTTTGTGGAGGTGTTGCATTGGCATTGGTAACTTTGTGAAGGCATTGCATTGGCATTGGAGGCATTGTGTTGCTATTCGTAATTGTGTGGAGGCGTTGTGTTGGCATTGGTGACAGCAGCTTCTTGCATTTCAAAGGTTAGTTTTCCTTCTATTCTGTCAATTTAGAGATGATTTTGGGAAAAATATGTTTTTCTATAGTTTTTTTGTGTTCAAAAACTATTTTTTTAAGGTTTTTAGGTTCAAAAACCTTGATTTTTTTATATTTTTTTAGTGAAGAAAATGCAAAAAAAAAACTAAATTTTTTAGGGCTTTAAAAACAAAAATTTAGATTTTTTTTCTCTTTTAAGACTTATAGGTTCATTTAGATAGAAAAATCCATAAAACGACCATGCACATAAAAAAAAAAAGTAATATTATAACATTTTTTATTTGTTTTTTTTTATCATAAATATATCAGTGATTTCATTATTTAAATTTATTTATTTTTATTTGAGAATTTTTTTATTTTATATTATATTTTATTTTATTTTTTTAATTTTAAATCTTTGTTTTATTCTTTTTAATTTTAAATCGTTAATTTTTTTTTTCTTTGTTTTTTTTTAAATTTATTATATTGTTATATTAAAACAAATGTTTTTTTTTTTTAATTTATTATATTGTTTTTTTTTAATTATATGATGTTTAAAAACTAAACATTATTGTGATTTGATAATTTTTTATTTTTTATTTTTTTGTTATATTTTGATATTTTTAACATTTTTTTTTATGAATAAATAATGTTTTAATAATTATATTATATTCAAAAAAAAAAATTGAAATTAAAAAAACAAAATTAAAATTTAAAAAAAAAACATTAAAAAAAAAAAAAACCGCGCGCGGCCCGCGAATCGGCCCTCGGCCAAGGCGAGGCCGGGAGGCGGGCTGGCCCTATGGCGCCGCCCGGCCGGCCCCCAGCGCCCAACGGCCGATTCCCGGAATCGGCCCTCGGCCAAGGCGGGGCCGAGAGGCAGGCTGGGCCCCCCCGTGACGCCGGCCGGCCGGCCCCCGGCACCCAACAGCCAGGCCACGCCGCTATTCAGCGTTAAATTTTTTTTTTTTTTTTTTATAATTTTTTTTGTTTTTTAAATTGTTTTTTTTTAATTTGTTAAAAAAAAAATAAATAAATAAATAAATTATAATAAGAAAACATTTTTTAATTTTTTTTTTTTTTTTTCGTTCTTTAATTTTTTTTATTTTTTTTTTAAATAATTTGTTTTAATAAAACAATTAAAAGTTCATTGAAACATTGTTATATATAAATATAAAAAAGTTTGTTATATAATATAATAAAAACATTGTTAAATAATAATTGTTAAAAATTTCAAAATATAACAAAAATATATATATATATATATATATATATATATATATATCCAAAAAAAAAATTCATTAAACAACAGTTTTTAAACATTATATAATTAAAAAAAAAAAATACAATATAATAAATTTAAAAAAAAAAACATTTGTTTTAATATAACAATATAAATTAATTAAAAAAAAACTATATAACAATACAATTAAAAAAATAAAAAATTATATAATATTATAACATTTGTTATAAATAGTTAGTAACTTTTTTGTTTTTTTTTAAATATTAAACAAAAACTGAAGTTTGAAAATACTAGTTTATTTTTTTTAAATTATTTTATACAATTTAAACACATTTTTAATTTTTTTATAAAATGTATTCAAAACATATTATATAGATATATATACATATGATTTATAATATTTTGTTTTTAAATGAAAATTTTTATAGTTAATTTTACTGCTTTAATTTCAAACTATTTAGTCTTAGAAATAAATTTTGTTTATTAAATTTATTTTATCCGCAATATTTTTCCATTAACACACACACACACACACACACACACACACACATATATATATATATTATCAGGAAAATGGCATCAAAAAAGATTTCTGTGAATGTTTCTGCACCTAGGGCAGCATCTCCCAAATCTACGGCAGCAACTCCGAAATCTACAGCTGCGGCTCGACGCACTATGGATACAACTCCCAAATCTAAAGTTGCAACTGGACACACTATGGACACTTTTGGACACAATAAGGATATTGTTGCACACACTAATAAAGGTCAAGCAAGTGGGGCACTAGGTTCATTAAAGCTTATTTCTGATTGGAAGAACGCCGAGGAAATAGATAAAACTAATTTCTCATGGTATCTTGAAGACAGTGAAACGGAGGTTGATACACACATCTATCTTATTTGTGGTATGATTGACTTAAATGAGCCATATGATATGATGGGCAGAGTACAAGACATATGTATGGTCCCGAATACAAACACTATTTATGTTCTTACAAGGAAGGCTCAGAAATGTGAGAAGGTTAGATATCGTCTATCAATCGTCAAGTACGACATAGATGAAATAACTTCAAAATTTTCTGAAGAAATAGCAAGCAACATTGCAAATAACATTGTAAGTATGCTTATTTTTATTTCCTTTATGCATTATTGTAATGATGATTCAATTTTTTATAAATTATTGATCATTAGCATGTTTTATTTTGTTTCATAGGATTTTGTTCCGGGTCTTTCAAACATGTTTGATGGTATTTATATGTTGGTGCCAAATGTTATGGATGCGATCAAAACTTTCCACAAAGATAAAGCAGAGGAAAGGAGATTGAAGCAAAGAGCAATAGCTCGTGACACTGCAACAGTACAAAGAGGGGATCAACCAAGAGTCACTAAGGTGGGTCAATCTAGTAAACTTAAACATGTTTCTTTTGAAGGTGTCGAACATGAAACATAAAATTATGATAGAATTAGTGAGGAGGAGATGAGAACTATTGTGCAAAAGGAGAAAACAGATCAGACACCAAAAAGAAAAATTGCCAAAGATCTCTCTCTTGTACCTCATGAAGGAGAGCTTGTTTATAAAAGAACTGATATGTTATCCAATAAGACTAGGAAATCAAATATTGGTGAACCTATAAAGGTCATGAGTAGCAGTGAAGAACAAATTGAAAGCTCTTACGGAAGCAGAGAAATCATAACACCAGGTGCTGAGTTAGAGGATGGCATTGGCATTATTAAAACAAAACAAAATGCTATTCGACAAGAGTTGAGGAAGAATAAATTAATTCTTGGTGGCCAAACATTTGAGCTTAATGTTAACCAATTTTATGGCCCAGATGAAGGATAATCTCAATATCAAATTAGAAAGGCCCATCACCTACATGTACATAATCTGAAAACATTGTTCAGGTTCAATCCATATGCGCATGTGATGGATTATGTGGTTATTGTCGATCCATGTCAGGTTCCCAACAAACAAGCATTTGACAAGACAAAATGTTTTGATTATAAATATTATGTAATTGGAGGGAACCATTCAATAGAGGCTAAGAGACAATTGATTGCAGAATATCCCAATAACTATCTTTTTCAAACAGTGAAATGCATCATTTACGCTGGCTTAATAGAAATGGAATCAAAGTTATTGGCATGGGATCATAATGCAGATAATGAGTATAGAATGAAAATGACTTTCATCCAAAGGGTCAGATTTATTCATAATTAATTCATATAAAAATGTCGTGGGGATAAGACACAAGTTAGTGTAGCATTTCAAAAGGGATGTTTAATGGAAACAGGTTATCAAATTGATGAAAAAAAAGAAAAAGATGGAAAATTGAATACAAATCTCTTCAGAGGCACAGATAACATTTTTCAGTTGGCATTTAGAACTGGGGAGGTATGGGATTTGATTGATGAGATTTTTGATCGATGGGAGAATATTTCCATAAAAAATCAGAAGGTTAGAAAGAGTAAACCCATAATATGTACCCACAGTAAGGGGGGTCCTGAAATGAAGCAGCTTTTAGAGGATATGACTATTACACCTTGGAGAACAATGCAAGGTGTGAAGGATGATAAATTAGTCAAATCAGTGTTAGCCCGTGTGAAGCCGGGTGAATTATCAATGGAAGAAATGTGTGCAGAATTTCAAAAGTAAGTTTCTTGAATTATTTCTTTCATTATAATTTTATTTTAAATAAAACATAATGATGTTGGTAGAATTTGTTATACATGTCAATATATTAACGTTTTTAACTTGATTTATTCAGTCAGAAATTTTTTATGAAAAATACAAGAACACATGGTTAAAATGTTGAATGAAGACAGTTAGGATGATGTTGTACGCAACTACCCAGAAGCAAGTTCTACATCAACAATAAAAGAGTTTTATATTGCATTCAATAAGGTATGTTGATTTATAAATTTATTTTATTCATATTTTAACTATTTTTATTTTATTACTTATACATATATATATATATATATATATATATTTATGTCATTAAATATGTCGAAGAAGGATGGAAATGGAGTACCAGATACTTTCAAAATCTTTATTGAAAAAATTAAGATGGAGAACATGAGAAGGAAGCGTCTTATGAATGTTGAACTAGATCCTACTCTTAATCATTACATTTGGAATGGGCTCGACAGTGTCCAATATCAAATAATACAAGGTGACTGTGAAGACATTGCATCACTAATACCTAAAAGGGAATATGGCCTAGTTATTATAGATATTCCTCATGGTTTCAATTTCCCAGACATTGAATGTGATAGAGAACCATATACTTATCAAGCTTTTAGTAAAGTGGTTACAGGTTTTCAAGAAGTGACAACATCACCACTTTGGCGATTTGTGACATTTCATTCAAACACACAGTTTCCAATGTTATTAACAAGCTTCAAGGGTAAAGCAAACTCAAGGATGCAACTTACATGGTAAGATTTTGAAATTGTATGTTTGATTCCTCCTAAATTTTTTTATTCATGTAAAATTTAATTGAACTTTTACTATGTTATGTTACAGGCAAAAGTCAAATATTGTTTCTTTCGAAGATCAACCTATTATAAATGATTGTGAGTTCATCTATGTTGAATGTTGGACAAAAGGCGATAGCTATAAGCATATTATTATGAATCGAGTAGATGGGAAGAGTCATAGTCAAGTATTGGTTTATGATGCAGTTGTAAGAAAACTAACATATGAGGATAAAGATGCAAAAGGAGATATAGTTAACATTTATCAAAAACCACAAGCATTGATTAACTATCTTATAGATATATGTTCAAATGAAGGAGAATGGGTTTTGGATTTATTCTCAGGTTCAGGTAAGTTTTAATATACAAATTTAAATTTAAATATTGTCTTTTTTACTTTTTATGTCTCCATACTAATTTTCTTACTTATTTTTTTTGTGCTTGATGATTAGGTACAACACTAGCATGTTGCCTACTAAAAGAAAGAAATTGCATTGCCATTGAGAAAGACCCAGTTCAATGCAAATTTATTCAACAAAGAATTAACGCTCTTAAATTCCTTCCAGATGCGAAGCAAGAAGTTGGTTTGAGGAAAAGAGATTTTAATGAATCACGTGTGGCAAAAAAAGCAAAGGAACCTCAACCACCATTATATGGAATGATTGGAAAGGGACACTTTGGAAGATTTGCTGACATGAAAGATCCATTAGAACACGACGATGATCAAAATGAAGAAGAAAATGATGCGGAAGAAGCCATCAATGCTGTTCTAGATGATGTTAAAGATGTATTAGTTGATATTGTTGATGATGTTTAAGTTATGCTTGCAAACAAAACTTATTTTTTAGAACTATTAATCAGTTTTACTTGTAATGTTTAGACATTGATATTTTATGAGAACAATCCTTTTTTTTTTGCAAAAAACATGTGATTGCTATTAATTTTTGACATTAAATTCAATAAAAATGTTGTTTTCTTAAGTTTTTTTGTTAAGATTCTCCCAAAAAATTAGTTTATTTAACATGTTTTTTTCAACAGAAACTCTGTAAAAGTGTATTTTTTGCATTGTATTTATATTGAAAAATTGTATTTTTTTGTCATATGGTTCAAAATATTGGTTTTTTAGCGACAATTTTTGATGTGCATTGAAAAATTATTTAACAATACATAAACATGTAGAAAATATAAACTTTAGAATATTGACCCTTTTTCCATCTTTTATGTATGTGAAAAAGTGAAGATATCATTACAAGTTTTTATTTAAAAAAAAAAAATTTATTTTATTTTTAAAACACAAGTACATAAATGCACTTAAAAATAAACATCTCACAAAAGAAGAAGACATTAGAAAATTTATAGTGTCAAAATCAATCATATAAAAAAAGGTTGGTGATGATACACCACCACTATTCAAAATCGACATAAAAAACACCACTTAAAAAAAAAAAAATGAAAATGAAAAAAACTTAAAGTGCCAAAAACATGTTCAAATTTTTTTTTCTTGATTCTGCATCGCCATTTTTTCAAAAGCAGGTGTTTTTCTTGATACTTCAAAAAGTAGGTAACATTGAGGTTACCTATTTTATCAGTAACATTGTTTTTTCCAAATGTCTTCCTCAACTATTCTAACTTGATGATAACCGCTTTGCAAGTCTAACTTAGTGAAATATATTGCATACTTTAACTGATCTAGATAATCATCAATGTGTGGGAGTGGATAGTGATTCTTTACCATTATTTTATTCAGTGCACGGAAATCTATGCATCCCGTCCTTATTTGGTCGCAAAACAATTGGTGAATCACATGGTAAAGTAGATGGGCGTATGATACCTTTGTTCAGAAATTCTTGAATTTGTTTTTTGATTTACAAAATCTCCATAATTGACATGCGATACATACCAATGTTTGGAAGTGGAACATCCTGCTGCAACTGAATCTCTTGTTGAATTCCCCTCTTGGGAGGTAACCCATTTTCTTCTTCAAACATCTCGCCATGCTGACTTATGGGATCAAACAAATAAGATTTTAATTTGTGATCACATCCTTCAAAAGATTCATAGTCAACATCATACTTTTTCTTGATCATGAGAAGCACACAATTTTTACTTTCATTAACTAGCCTCTTCATTTTCCCTCTATTAACTAAATAAATATTCAGTTTTTTTATGAGCTCTCACAATATACTCCACCCCATCCTTAAGCAAATGATATTTTTTCTCATGGCGATAAAACACCGCATTCCTTTCATAGAAATATGAAATTCCGAAGATAATCCTAGAAATGTCTAGTGGAACCACATATAACTCGACTTCATCAACAAATTTTGCAGTAATAGAAAATCTAAATATGCATTTCCTTGTAACCTGTAAATTGGAATTATTAACTATACAAACCAAAGGGTATGGTTTATGACGTGGTACAATTTCAAGGTTAATATTTTTGACCAAGTCTTCTAAAATCAAGTTTTCTTGTGACCCACTATCAAACAATGCATCAATCTTTGTATGATTTGAAATAACTCTAATATGGAACAATTCTATTCTTGTGTATTCATTTGGAGTTTTGTTGTGATTATTTGAGGAACTATTACTTGCTATGGCTTCCTTTCCTTTGTTAACCATGGCTAATATCTTGGTCTCATCTCCTAAATAGGATCCAAGCTCTTGTTGTACTGTGGTGGCAATCATATTTTGTTTCCCTTTGTTATTTGGTTTCTTTGGCCTTAGTTTGGTATGTAGTTTCCAATAGTGGGCTTCAACATGCCCCTCTTTGGAACAATGTTTGCATGTAGTTCTTTCCCCTTATTTCTTGATGCTTTCCTTCTTCTTTCCCTTCCATTTTCCTCCCTTCTCTTTTCCCTTACCCTTGAATGGCTTCTTTTTACTACCCTCTTCCTGAATGTTCTTTCCCCTTACTTCAAGATGTGTGGCTTGCAAACATACTTCATCTAAGTTGTTTGGGTTAAAAATAAGGATAATATGTTTCAAGTAGGAATGTAAACCCCCAAGGTATTTGAAGAGTGTGTCTTGTGAATTCAAGTTTAATCCTAACAACAAAGCCCTCTTCCTAAACTCTTGAGTGTACTTTTGAATAGTTTGGCCTTTGAGTTGCCTAAATTTTTTCCAACTCATTATTTCTTTCTGCATATAGGCTAATGGATAAAATTTTATTTTAATGGAAGAATTGAATTCAACCCAAGAGATGGATATCTTACCATGAATCCACATTTCCTCTTGAGTCTTTGCGTCCCACCAAACTAGTGCTGCTCCTTCTAGCCTTAATTAAGATAACTGGATCTTTATGTTGTCCTCTTGTAGATTATGAATTCTGAATTATACTTCCAATTGATGGATCCAATTGTCTAACTTCTATGCATTACCTCACCATTGTACATGGGAAGTTCAAACTTGATGTCCAACTTGAGTAATGAAGTTTTTCCTTTTGGGATTTTTGAATGAGTGTGGGTGGTTTTTTGTGGTGGAAGTGGAAGATGAAGATGATGAGGATGAGGATGGTGGAGATGGAGGTGGCTTTCCTCCACTTCCTTTAGAACTCTTATCTTCATCCTTCTTAGCATATAAATATCCTTCCCCATGTGGAGGCTTAGAACCTTCTCCTTCTCTTTCTATAGTGAATGCATCAAACATAATTTAAACCATTTTTTGAATGTCTTTGAATTATCTCTTGACATCCTCTTCTTCTGAATGTCCACGATTATGTCCAACTCCTGACATATTTGCTAAGGGTTCAAGCTCAAACTCTGATGCATGTACCTCTTTAATCACTTCAGCTTATTGTACAATTTGTACCTCTTCAATATCAATTGCTGGAGATAGAACTTGAGGTGCCTCAAGAGTATCTTTGAGTCGAAATTTGGGTGAAGATGATGCTTTCTCTGCTCTCTTTCTCCTTGTCCTAATATCAGGACTAACAACTAGTAGCTTCCCTTCTCCTCTCTGCAACTTCAACCTTGTAAGAATCACAAAATTGTAACTATTAAAATCATTCTTCCATAATATCAACCAAACAAACAAAGTAACCTTCAACAACCTTGCGCTCTGATACCAACTTGATATTAAATAGATTGTTAGTTAATATTGTGCTAATATCAGTTTCATAATTAAAATGAAAGTGCTTTCGTTTTCTTATCATACAAAGTTTTATACGTGTTTATGATTGAAAATTCATTAAACTTGATGAGATTAAGTGTATTTCATGAACTTAAAAGCATGAAAATCAAATTTTCAATAGCAACATAATAAAACACAGCAAGCACAAACAACAGAGACGAACAAAAGATTTTGATGAAGGAGTTCACCCCTCCTTGGCTACATCTCCTTGGTCCAACTTCATTGTGTGGGCCTCTGTATTATCTTAAATTATGAAAAAGTGCTATTTACAGTCTCCTATTTCCTTTGCATCCTACTCTAATGGCTCCAAAACATGAAAATCTACCAAGAATGACTCTTCCCGAGCCAAACTTTGTCAAAAAGTGCCTCAGTTATGGAAAAACCATTTTTTCCTAGTTTTTCTCCACTAATTCTCGAAGTCCACCAGTTAACTCCACTAAATGTGGAGATGCTCTGCATTTTACAGGTCTCTTAAACCTTCTGCCAGGTTAAGTGCACCATTAATTAAGGATAAGCATGATTTTAAGTGAGTTTATGGGCGTGTTTAGCGCTAAGCCGCACTTAGCACAAGTGACAGATTATCGTGGCCTAACCACGTATTAACATAATTAAATACGGTTTAACAAACTCTGCCAGATTTCTATCTTAGTCGTTGGTCGTAGCATGCGAACATGTGGGAGGGGGCTGACCCACGAGGTTGGCCCCATCCGGACCCCCAAAAATGGTGTTGATAAAATTCAAGTAGTGGTGAGAACCCATATGGTTAAGGAGCATGGTGGAAAGTGAGGTGGTAAGGCGTTGGACTATGGTGTGGGTGGTCGTGGGTTCGACCCCGACCCCGACCCCGACCCCGAACATATAATTTTTTTAAATAAACTTTGACTCTGACCATAGTATTAAAACTTTGGTTTAAATATATGTTGACATATATATAATATGTTGCGCCATTTGTATATGGTTTCAAGCCTTGGTATAAAATAGATATGTGTGCCCATTGATATTCGACCTTGCATAAATTAACATGACAACCACATTGCCATGGGGTGAGGGGGGCACGTGGCAGCCTCCGGATACACCATGTGGCCCTTCCCCATTGGCCTAAAATTTCCACCATAGAGTAATTGCAAACTTAGGAATAGGAGGAAAAATTCAACTTCCCCAAGCAACATTGGCGAATCTGATTTTGACACTTGTCACAGTGTCACTGGCTGAAATTTGGAGAATATTCCCTGAAGATTCTGAAGGTGCTGACTAGACTTCCAAGTCATCAGTCTGTCATTGTTCCGCACAATTTTTACATGTTTGGGAAAATGAACAACATACCATAACTTACTCATGTGAACTCACATTTTGATGAAACGAGTTGCGTTGGAATTTTGGTGATGATCTCTATTCGGTCGTTCAGTTCTGAAACATTTCTAAGAAATTTCGTTTTTTAGCTAAATACTAAGCTTCTAATCATGGAGTTAAACATTTTCCTAATTCATTTCATAGAAATTTAGATACATAATATTTTTTCATATAGAAACTTCAGTTTTAAACAAGACTTCCATCTCAATATTTTTTTTTCTGCATTCCTCTGCATACATGATCTTCAATCTCATCATTTCCCATCATTTTCCATGCTCTCTTCTATGTTGAGGTTAGCTAGATATTTATTTCCATGTAATATCAATGTTTATAAATGTTTTTCGGTCTCCTTAATGATGCAGATAATGAACAAGTTTTCTTCTCACATTCCTTTGTGATATTAGATCTACTTAGTTCTCTCCTACAACTTATTTGATAGCCACTCATATCTTCTTTTCTTAATCATTGTACTCGGGCTTGTTTTCTTCTACACATACCCACTTCTCTCACGTGTTATTCATATTTTTTATACTTTTGTTCCTCCTTTTACCAAGGGTCTGGATCCATGCTAATGACCCATGGTATATCAACTAAATGGTTCACTTTTCTTTCTTTTATACAACTTATTCTCATGAGCTTCCAAAATACTACTTAAAACGGTTAGTTATTGCAAATTAAAACTATTATTAAAATTTTTGAATTTGAATTAAATTGCAAAATAAGACAAAATTAATCATAAATTAAATATCTTAACAATATTCATAATTCGTTACTCTAAATATAAAAATAAAATATGTATCAATTTAATTAAATTAAAATAATTAATTATCATATTTAAATATTACAAAATAAAAAATTTCAATAAAGTAAACAAAAATGACACATTAATATATAAAGACAAAAAATGTATTTAATTAATTAGTTAATTAATTTTTGGCTTTCTTGTCTGTCGGCCATTTATTTCTTCCCTCATCCCTTCATTCATATTTATTACTCTTCTTCTTTTTTGCTCTTCCTCAACCTTTGTTCTCACGATGGGTCTTGTTGTAGACACGAAATGTCGACATCCAAACATGTCTACTGTGGAGAAATTTCTGAGCACTCAATCTTAAGAATCTATCCCACATAAATATGAAAATATTAAAACACTGACTTTCCGGAGTATTTTTTGTGTTGTTATTACAAAAAAAAAAATCTTTCACTTTTGCTTCTTCATAGAGCTCTTATTTCCTTATTTGCATGCAAAAAATACTACTCTAATGTTGGCTTATTTTCATTTATAGACAAATAACTCTATATATCAATTTGTTTCAACCTAAATTTTTTTTGATAGTTTTGGATTTTTGAATGAGTGTTGGTGGTTTTTGTGGTGGAAGTGGAAGATGAAGATGTTGATGAAGATGAAGATGATGAGGATGGTGGAGATTGAGGTGGATCTCCTCCATTGCCTTTCGAACTCTTCTCTTCATCCTTCTTACCATCTGAACATCCTTCTCCATGTGGAGGCTTACATTATGGAAATTTTGAGGTCTAAAATGGGCCTCCCAAGGAAATTATAAAATAATAATGGAAATAATAAAATAATATTTAATTACATCATCAAATTTTAGAGGGAAAAAATAAAAAACTACCTTTTCAACTCGTATTTTCAACTTATTTCCCAATGTTTTTACTAAAATTTCAAGCGAGAGTACTCGTTGGATGCAAAATTTAATTCCTCATCCAAGGAGCACCCATGTTTCATACTTTTATTGGATCCTGCAACGTGAAAAATGAGAAATACATGAAAAACCTGATTGAAATCACGTTTTTCAATGTATTTCTCATTTTTTGTGTAGTAGGGTCCATCAAAAGTATGCAACATGGGTACTCCTTGGATGAGGAATTGAATTTTGCGTCTAACGAGTACTCCCACTCGAAATTTGAGTAAAAAATTTGGGAGATAAGTTGAAAATACGAGTTGAAAAAGTAGTTTTATTATTTTATTATTTTTTAATATTTTTACCGTTTTTACTTTAAAAATTTTGAATCATCCCCCATGGTTGAAATCATCATCTTGAATCCTATTTGTTCTTATAAAGTTTATTTTGGTTGTACATTTTTCTTAGGAGTCCAATTTTAGACCTTAAATTTCCCCTAATGGAACCTTCTCCTGGTCTTTCTGCAGTGATTGCATCAAACACAATTTTAACCATTCTTTGAATGTATTTGAAGTATCTCTTGACATCCTTTTCTTCTTAATTTCCATGCGTCTCTCCAACTCCTGACATAATGGCTAAGGATTCAAGATCAACCTCTGATGCTTATACATCTTCAATCACTTCAGCTTCTTATGCAATTTGTACCTCTTCAATCTCAACTGCTAGAGATAGAACTTGAGGTTCCTTAAGTATAGCTTTCAGTGGAAATTTTGGTGAACATGATTCTTTCTCAGCTCTCTTTCTCCTTGTCCTAATCTCAGGACTAACAACCAACAGCTTCCCTTCTCCTCTCTGCAACTTCAACCTTATAAGCATCACAAAATTGAAACTATTAAAACCCTTCGTGCACAATCTCAAGCAAAACAAGTAAATAACCTTTAGCAAAATTGCGCTATGATACGAGCTTGATCTTAAATTGATTGTTAGTTAATGTTGTGTTTATATTAGTTTCAGAATAACATGAAAGTGCTTTGGTTTGGTTATCATACAAGGGTTTATACATGTGTTTATGATTGACAATTCATTAAATTTGATAAGAGTAAGTGTATTTCATGAACTTAAAAGCATGAAAATTAAGTGTTGAACAACAGCATAATAAAACACAGCAAGCACAAATAACAAAGACAAATACACAATTTTTTGATAAAAGATTTCACCCCTCCTGGGCTACATCTCCTTGGTCTGACTTCATAGTGTGGGCTTTTGTATTAGATTCAATTGTGAAAAATTGCTATTTACACTCTCCTGTTGCCTTTGAAACCTATTCCAATGGCTCCAAAACATCAAAATATAACAATAATGACTCTTCCTGAGCCAAAATTCGTTGAAAAGTGCCTCACTTATGGCAAAACCAATTTTTCCTAGTTTTTCTCCATTAATTCTGGAAGTTTGCCAGTTAACTCCTAAATGTGGAGTTGCTCCTCATTTGGTAGGTCCACTAAAAATTATTCCAATTCAAGTGCACCGTTAATTAAAGATAAGCATGAGTTTAAGTGAGGTTATGGGTGCTTTTAGTGCTAACCCGCACTTAACGCAAATGACGAATTATCGTGGCCTAACCACGTATTAACATCATTAAATTGGGTTTAAAAAACTCTGCTAGATTTCTATCTTGGCCATTGGTCATAAAATGTAAACATGTGGGAGGGGTTCGGCCTCCTCTAGACCCCCAAAACAGGTGCTGATAAACTTCAAGTAGTGGTGAGAACCCATATGGTTAAGGAACAAGCTGAAAGGTGAGGTGGTGAGGTGTTGGAGTATGATGTGAGTGGCCATGGGTTCGACCCTAACCCCGACCTTATAATTTTGCTAAATAAACTTTGAATCCAACCATAGTATTAATTTTTTTTTTAAATATATGTTGACATATATATAATATGTTGCGCCATTTGTCTATGGTTATGAACCTTGGTATAAAATAGATATGTGCACCCATTGATATTTGACCTTGCATAAATTAACATGAAAACCACCTTGCCATGGGGGGGGTGGGGGGGCGGGGTGGTGGGGCATGTGACAGCCTCTGGCTGTGCCACATGGCCCTTCCCCATTGGCCTAAAAGTTCCACCATTAATAAAACTAATCCACCATAGTGTAATTCCAAACTTAGGAATAGGAGGAAAAATTAAACTTCCCCAAGCAACATTGGCGAATTTGATTATGACACTTGTCATAGTGTCACTGGCTAAAATTTTTATAATATTCCCTAAATATTCCTAAGGTGCTGAATGGAATTCCAAGTCATCAGTCTGTCAATGTTCTACACAATTTTTACATGTTTGGGAAAACGAACAACAAACCATAACTTACTCATACGAACTTGGATTTTGATGAAACAAGTTGTGTTGGAATCCTAGTGATGATTTCTATCTAGTCGCTTAGGTCTGAAACATTTCTAAGCACTTTCATTTTTTAGCTAAATACTAAGCTTCTGATCATGGAGTTAAACATTTCCCTAATTCATTTCATAGTAATTTACATACGTAATGTTTTTTCATATAGCAAATTCAGTTTTCAACAAGACTTTTATATCAATATGTGTTCTGCATTCCTCTACATACATGATCTCTAATCTCATCATTGCCCATCATTTCCCATGCTCTCTTCTTCTTTGAGGTTAGCTAGACATTTATTTCCATGTAAGATCAATGTTTATATATGTTTTTTCGTCTCCTTAATAACACGAATAATGAAAAGGTTTTCTTCTCACACTCCTTTGTGCTCTTATATCTACTTAATTCTCTCCTACATCTTATTTGATAGCCACTCATTTTTTTTTTCTTAATCATTGTACTCGGGTGTGTTTTCTTCTACACATACCCACTTCTCTCACATTTTAGTCATAGTTTTTATATTTTTGGTCCTCCTTTTACCATGGGTGTGGATCCATGTTAATGACCCATGGTATTGCAACTGAATGGTTCACTTTGCTTTCTTTTATGTAACTTCTTCTCATGAGCTGCCAAAATACTACTTAAAATTATTAGTTATTACAAATTAAAACTATTATTAAAAATTTTGAATTTGAATTAAATTGCAAAATTAAACAAAATTAATCATGAATTAAATATCTTAACTATATTCATACTTATTTACTCTAAATATAACATTAAAAATGTATCAATTTAATTAAATTAAAATAATTAATTCTCATATTTAAGTATTACAAAATAAAAAATTTGCAGTAAAGTAAAAAAAAATTACATATTAATTTATAAAGACAAAAAACATATTTGATTAATTAATTGATTAATTAAAGAACTTTGGCTTTCTTGTGTGTCAAGCATTTATTTCTTCCCTCATCCCTTCATTCATATTTATTACTCTTATTATTTGTTGCTCTTCCTCGACCTTTGTCCTCACGATGGGTCTTGTTGTAGACTCGAAATGTCGACATCCAAACACGTATACAATGGAGAAATTTCCAAGCACTCAATCTAAAATATATCCTACATAAATCTGCAAACATTGAAATATTGCTTGTCCATAGTAGTTTTTGTGTTGTTACTGCAAAAAATCTCTTGCACTTTTGCTTCTTCATAGCTCTTATTTCCTTATATGGATGCGAAAAATACTACTCTAATGTTGGTTTGTTTTCATTTATAGAAAAATAACTCTATATATCAATTGGGTTCAACCTAAATTTGTTTTGATAATTTTGGCATGTCAAACACTATTTCTTACTACTGCGAGTACTTAATTCCTAGCTCCTCATGTCCTGGGGTGAGAACAACAATTGTAATGGATCTTATCAGATATTTGATATTGATGATGCCACTTTTATTCACATGTTACTATGGCCCAATGGACCTAGTCCTAAGGTGCTTATCCCTCAACAATTTCTGACCTGTCATCTTAACTATACTCTCTACATGGAAGATATTATATATTAGAGTTAAGGTGTGATTCAATGCTAATGCACCGAATTCTAAAACCATATTTCCAATATTATAATCCCTTGGTAACCTATTTGCAAGACCTTTACAACATAGAGCTAAGACTGTTGGCTTAATCCTTTCTCGGATCTTATAGGTAAAATATATTTTTAACATGAAACTACAAAAAAACAGATTGAAGTCCTTAGAGCATGGTTTGGAAATGATTTCTACTGTCACATCAATTTCCATAGGTTCTAATATGTAGTCTACTACTACCACTAAGAAACTTGGTCATGAGGGGTTAAGTAATAACCTCTAAGGGCTAATCATTACCATACCAGGAAATACAAAAGTAAAGGGGTTCCAGTATAGAGTTCTCCCGGTGTAATGAGGCCATGGTCACAAACTTGGGCATATGTGAAGGGAATGAGTGAGAAAATCTTGGACATAAGGGATGTAGAGTGATTAGGTAACAAATTTTGGCATCATTGCAAATATGAATTATGTTTTTCAGTTGAAAATTTGCGAGTCAGGACCAAGGGAGTGAAGGACTTGTTGAGAGAACATAAAAACATTGAACTTTAGTGACCCAGTAAACCCACAATACCATGGGTCAATACCATCAATAAATAGGCATGGTAAAATAGGTCATGATCTATAAATATAGAACTAAGCAATTGAAAATGTGTTTGAACCCATCCATACATGAAGAGAGTAAATATTCTATGAGAATAGCCAAAACTAATGATACTAAGAGAGTGGTAGTAGATAAAATAAAATAAGAGACAAATATCACAATAAAGTATTGAATAAGTGAGAGGATCAGTGGTAAATTCCTACACTAAATCAACCTTGTAATGAATAAAGGGATTCGTAGAATTATAAAGTATACAATAGATAAAAGTGTGGAGACTTAAGAAGATCATAGTTGAAGCTATGCTTAGAACTATAGAGCAAGCAAAATAGTACAAAATTGAGAATAAAAAGGCATAACATGACATAGAATCATTGTAAATTAGGGGATAGGTATATTCTTTAGGTTGTTTCCTATAAAATCAAGAGATATTGGTCTCCTTTAAGTTGGTCCCTATAAAACAAGAGGGTGGTCGGTGCAAGTAAATTGTTGTAGTAGTAAGTTGGTGCCTACACGAATATTCTAACATAAGCTTTATCATTTTCTCCCTTTAAGAATTTCCATGTATATCTGGTGTTCTCATGTGTTTCTTGTATGTTTGATGTTTAAAAGGTTTAAATTATTTTAATTATTAAAATTGGTTGTTATACTAATCGACCCACCCTCTTAGTCTAATCATAATCCAACATTCCCTTTGCCACCAAGTTTTGTCTGATAAAACGTGTTGGTATTTAGGAGATAGCATAGAATAAATGAAAATTTTGGGGGGCTAATATTCGCTGGTAGGCTAATTTTCCATGATTTTTCCAAAAAAAATATTTGCCAATTTTCATTTTTTATAAAAATGATTCACCCAAATTTTACAATATAAAATTATTTTACGTAAAAAAATGGCAACATCATATAGAGAGTGTATATAAAATCATTATAAATTTGAATAATTTTACAAATACATCGATACACATTTTATAGTTTGCATATTAGGGACTAGTGAGATTCGTCAATGTTTTTAAACTTCAAGATAATTTTCGATCCTTAAGATATTCTCTGAGAGAATATTAACGGTAGAGAATAATGACATAATATAATAATGAAGCATTTATACATGAAAAATATTTATGTGGTAAAACATTGAATGTGTGTCAAGGAAATAACAATGGGGCAAGTTATGGGTATTATATTTCTGAAGAAACAAGTTTAAGACTACGCTTAAAACAACCTTACCTTGTATCTCTTGGGATATACATATATATCTAACTTGGCACCTTTACATTAACTTATACCCATTATAGTGTTGATGATTTGGAGCGTTGGAGATTAATTCAAATTATCTTCTCGATAATTACTTGTGAGCTTACTTGGATCACTTATGTATTCTCTTCTTTAGCTTATTTAATCTTTCATCAAGTCAATTATAAAAATACACAAGACACACATATTAGGCTCCTAGAGCCAGGGAAAAACCTCTCCCTCTTGGAGAGGAAAACCCACGAGAAATTCTTCTTATAGATCTTCAAATGGAAAGTACCATGAACCAGACTTAGACCCTTGACCTATATATTCATCTAATACCTTGTTATTTCTTCTTTGTCGATATTTAACGCTGAATTTTATTTCTTAAAAAAATCTATATTGTCTTGCACCAATACAAGAGAACTCGCCAAGTCACTTGGGACTTATTTTCTTCTTCAAGTTACTTCATTGTATATGTATATCAGAACTTTATATACATATGCACTTCATGAACCCTGATCCGAATAGAAGAATTGACTTTTACCTTGACTCGTTCGAAGTGTTATCTATCATGCAACCTTCTATTCATTATCTGACCTTGAATTCTCACTGAACATCACAATTCAAACAATGATTCAATCTGCACTCTAATACCTTCTCAACTTTGCATTATAGTACACTTCAGAAATCCACACTTTTGTTTCGCAATAAACTTTAGACTTACCCGCAAAATTTCTTTAAAGAAATCCACAATGTATACTCTGTAACAATCTGAGGAAATTCGCACTATTTTTCTAAGGACATTCTGTAATATTTTTCTTAAGCCATCGACAATCTGCCTCAGGTTGGAGTGATCCACATTCTGACTTAGCGTGATCTGTATTTCTTTCTTAGAGTGATCCGCATTCTACCCTAGAGTGATCTGCATTTCTTCCATAGAGTGATCTGCATAGCTTGTTTTGTTATCCACATACTACTTTAGAAATGACTGAAACTTATGTGTGTGAATGGACCACAGAACAATGATATTTATAAGAACATATCCACTATCTTGAGGCTGACTGTACCTCTAGTTTGTAGGCTGACTTGTCAACTGTAGGGAGGGCGACTTGATACATCAATTTAGCTTCTCTTCCAATGTTTGAGTGAGGGGTGATTAGTGTCATTCTTCCACGGTTTCTGGACTTGGTCTTGGAGCATTTCTTTAGACTAGATCCTTCATGTATATATGACACTTATCACATTTATATCTAGAAGAGAAAAACCTATATATACATCAAGAATAAGTCTACTAACCTATAATAAAAATATTTCTCATGAAACCCATGAAGCAAGTACAAAATACATTTTATTATCTTTGTCTTCTCCTTTACATAAATACATAATTATATAGTCAATATGAAGACCGATCCTAGTTACACTTTTCAACACCCCCTCTTAACTAGGGAGGTATTCATATAGGTACATGGTCACTATCACACTGAAGAATATTATAAGAAGAAGTATATTGGTAATTGCATTTGTATAGCATCATATCAACTAGCATTGTCTTAGTGAAATGCCTTGAATAACAACCCCATCTCTGAACAAGACAATGGGCTACAATTCTAGCGAGACACATGACTTATAGACACCATAGTCACTGTCTCTCCAAGGTACATACTCCACCTAGGTGTTCCCAGAGTATGACCTTCTTTGAATATTCTTCTATTGGGTAGCCAATACTCAAAGAATATCAGTCCTTGACTACTCTTATATTGAATTCCCTATATCATTCTAAAAGAGTATCAAATGCCAGATGATTACATAATCCTCCATTCTGTCTTCCAGGTGAAGACCAGAATGATGTGTCTGTCCATTCTCTTCACATGGCCTTCACTAAGACTTATGGTTGTTAGTTACGATCTAGTGCATGACACATGTAATAGATAGTTACATACATCACTCCCTCTCAACACAGGAAGGACATACTACAAGTTTCCTCCAAGTAAGAAACTTACCACCAGGCTCCCTCTCAACCAGGGTCCTTCAGCAACAATCCATCTAATCATGAAGAATTCCTCCCCTCGATGTCATGGATTTAGATATTGAGAAAACTTCAACCTTTGGCTTCATAGGGCACAGATCATCCATCACTTTCAGTCACGATTCATGTCCGCTATCATGAATTAATTCATTAGTATTTCTCATTTGGTCCTGATTTATGCCTTGCTTATTTCCTTCTAATCATCTCCAAGGATCATACATCGTTTCTCATGATTATCAGCCCTGCAAAAATTCGTCCAAATAAACATATACATATGAAATTTTAAAACAAAAATTTCCTCAGTGATGATATTTCACCATGACATATTCCTGTAGGCATTGTCATCCTTTATTCAAATTGAAACGTATCCTAATGATATGTTTTGTTAAGGGTCTTATTCTTTACCATACTTCTGTCAGAGTCTACATATCCTTGCAGGAGATCTCCTAGTCACATTGTCTTGGCTTCCAAATGATAACTACCTCTTGACATGATTACATTTCATGATATTTTCCTTTCTCCACATCCTTCATTCCCAGGAACTTACAAATTTTCCAGTTCCTTGTTCATATACCACCAGCTCGTATTACATGAGGATAACTTATGTTGATTTCATCTGTCGGTGCACCAAGAGATCCTCCTTAATATACCATACTTCTAAATATAGAATTCCATTACCTAAAACCATATGGCATGACTTCATAGCATCCAGTGTCAGCATGACTAGAATGAAGAGCTTTATTCCCTTGACCTTCTTCATCAATATGTCATCACATCCCATAATTATGTTTCAGGATGACCCTTGATCTTCATGACTTCCTTCCATTAGTATTGTTATGAGAGATATTTTCCAGGAGTTTTTTTTACTAAGAGATCGTACCATGCTTCGATCAGGATGTAATAATACTTCCTATCATACAACTAAAATAAATCACTTAAAGGAGAAGATGATCTATATCATATTGAAGATCCCTCGCTTCTTCTTTCTTAGATTTATTTGCATCATATTCTTCCCTCATTTCTGATACATGGATTCTTCCCTATTTCTCTTCTCCTTTTCAGATTTAGGACAATCTCTTTTATTATTCCCAAGTTCATTAGATCGAAATCATTGTACTTTTTCCATATTTCTTCTTTTAGTCTCAGGACCAAATTTACCGAATCTTCCTTTCTTCATGAATACTATTGCAAAGGCTAGATTCCCTTCACTTGATATTCTATTAGCTTTGGATTTCAATCTTGTTTCCTCTATTTACATAGAGAAACTAAATGGTGGAATGGTGTGGCTTATTTGTTCCCATATAAACCTGAAGTGAAGTTTCCCCATTCTTCTGATAGAACATTCAACACCATTGTAGTTATCTTAGTGTCAGGCATTACTTCTCCAAGTTCCTGCAGTTGATCTCATATTTCTTCTCTTGAGTAGATGATTTTCTTCTTCTATCATCTTCATTGTTGAAGATGATGGCAGGAACTCCCTCTTAGATTGATTCAAAGTAGGTGATCTTAAATCCTTGATGACCAGGGATTACTTCAGAATGAAGATGTATTCAACAATGTTGAGTGATTCTTAATGATGTGTCTTCCAACAATGTGTTCAATATCAAGAATCTTTGATGTCAAAGATTACCTCCTTGATGTGTGGATTATTCGAATGGCTTGAGGATATCCTTGCAAAATTATTTGACCTTTCAATGTAGAATTTGAATTTTTCCTTGATGCTTTCTGGAAAACTGAATTTTGATCCTTGAGTGTCTTCCTGTCAAATATCCATTTGTCTTTAGCACCTTAGCTCTGATTCCATGTTGAAAATTTGGAGGGATGGAGATTAATTCAAATTCTCTTCTCGATAATTACTTGTGAGCTTATTTGGATTACTTATGCCTTCTCAATTATCAAAATACACGAGACACACAAATTAGGCTCTTAGAGCCAGGGAAAAACCTCTCCCTCTTGGAGAGGAAATCCCAGGAGAAATGCTTCTTATAGATCTTCAAATGACAAATACCATGACCCAAACTTAGCCCCTCGACCTATATATGCATCCAATGCCTTGTTATTTCTTCTTTGTCGATCTTCAACGCTAACTTTTCTTTATTTCACCAATACAAGAGAACTCTCCAAGTCACTTGGGACTTATTTTCTTCTTGAATTTAATTCATTGTATATGTATACCATAACATTATATACATCTGCACTTCATGAACCCTAATCCAAATACCACAATTGACTTTGACCTTGACTGGTCTGAAGTGTTCTCTATCATGCAACCTTCTATTCATTATCTGACCTTGAATTCTTACTGAACATCGCACTTCAAACCATGATTCAATCCACACTTTGATACCTTCTCAACTTCACACTGTAGTACACTTCAGAAATCCATACTTTCCTTTCGCAATATACTTCAGACTTATCACAAATTTTCTTCATAGGAATGTGCGATGTATACACTATAACAATCTCAGGAAATCCGCATTGTTTTTCTCAGGACAATCTGCAATATTTTTCTTAATTCATCCGCAATCTGCCTCAGGTTGGAGTGATCCACATTCTTCCTTAGCGTGATCCGCATTTATCTCTTAGTGTGATCTGCATTATGCCTTAGAGTGATCCACATTTCTTCCTTACAGTGATCTGCATAACTTGTTCTGTTATCTGCATACTACTTCAGAGATGACCGAAACTTATGCGTGTGAATGAACCGCAGAAAATTGATATTTATAGGGACAAATCCACTGTCTTGAGGCCGAACATACCACTAGTTTGTAGGCCTACTTGTCAACTGTAGGGAGGCTGACTTGATACATCAATATAACTTCTCTTCCAGCGTTTGAGTGAGGGCTGATTAGAGCCATTCTTTGACAGTTTCTAGACTTGGTCTTGTAGAATTTATTTAGACTAGATCCTTCATGTATATATGACACTTATTAAATTTATATCTAGAAAACAAAAACTTAGATAAACATCAAGAATAATTCTACTAAACTATAATAAAAATATTTCTCATGAAACCCATGAAGCAAGTACAAAATACATTTTATTATCCTTGTCTTCTTCTCTACATAAATACATAATTACATAGTCAATATGGAGACCGATCTTAGTTAGAGTTTTCAACATATAGAAAATACAAAATATTTACTTGAAGGTTTATTTTTATTTTTTTTCAAGGTTCCATCATAGTGCAATATAACTTGAATGAAAAACATAGAAGGTGTGGCAATTGACCTTATCTAAAAAACTACATCATCTAAAGATTTCAATCAAGGTAATTATTAGAAACTCAATAGAAATAATTAGGTTAGAAACTATGGTGGAGTAAGAAATTAAATCCGAGCCTTAGTGCATATAACAAAAAAAATCTCAAAATAATGAATCTCATCCATTTCAAAAAAAAGTTGAAATTAAATTAATCTCATGTTGAAGATACTCACTCATACTTGTGCTTAACATGTGATATTCCTTAATATAAAATGTATTGGTTATTATAATCTCTACTTGAGTTGTCATGCTAGGAGGTTGTTAGATAGATCCTATATTAGTGTGTGGTTAAGATATTATCTCAATTAACTACATTATATAGCTAAGATAGTAAATATATCTTAAGGCCTATCTTGATGTAAATATTTCAATTTTGTGATGATAATAATATGTCGAATAATCCCACGCGGTGTAGAGAAGTTAGTGATGGGGTGCATTGTTAAGGCACTCCGTATGTAAGGTCACTAGTTCAAAACCCGTGGGTTTACGATTAGTCTAAAATACAATATATATATATATATATATATATATATATATTGTGTCTGAAATAGAATATATTGTCTACAATTCTATCTTGGTACCAGAGCTAGTCTAGGTGTAACTCCGTTATGGGAGGTCCTAAGAAAATGTGAGAGCCTTGATAGTAAGACTTCTATAAATATGTAAAATTAGATTTGGCTGAGAGTGGAGTGATTTGTGTTATGTGCATTTAAAGGGAGCCATTGTTAGAGTAAGAGTATAAGCACATCATAGCCATAGGAAGGAGAAAAAAAAATCACTTATGGAAAGCATCCAATCCATCTCTATTCTAATTATATTTCTAATAATGACATTTACGACCATGTTGCACCACACATGAAGAATATTCATGAAGGAAATTGATAACCTACAAGTAAGATCTTTGGCTCTTCCCATCACAGTCTTTTGTGGACAAGGCAGTTGTTCATAGAATAATATGGGCTGAGGAGTTTTATGGGAAGTGCTAGGCCAACAACGAGAGTGAATATAAATTTTGCAATTTTGATGGGTTTTATGTTAAACATAGGATTCACAGGATTGTAATTGTGATTTTTGGTAGTGAGGAATCTTGCATCGTCCTCATGAAATACATGTCGTTATTAAAAACTTGGATTCTACAAGAAGATAGGGCCAATGAGCTAACTAGTACAAATCAAACGCAACAAAAATCACTAAAATTTCAAGAATATTGCCACACGGTTTTAAGTCGCTATGATGAAGTAAAATATTTTTGGTCAATTATTACACTAATTTGGATGGTGATTTATTTTATAATTGTGATATTCTTCTATTTATCAAATTGCTTCAATATCAAGAAGCTCTTAGTGGTGTTGTAGTTAGATTATTGCTAGTAGGAAAAGTATGTTATATTTATCCTTTGTTTACAAAATAAATGGTGATGAATATTCAAATTGATTGAAAGAGGTCATATTGTAACTTTAACTCAGATACTTTCAGTATCGAAACTAGTTTTCTAGATAACTAGTAAGTAAAATGCATGTCACCCATGTATCTCGATAGATAGAAGTCCATCCATAGAATAGCTAGTAGTTTATTCATTACAAACAAGGAATTGATTTACTAGAATTTAGTAATTGTATCTTCAAGGGATCAAGTGGAAGTACAACTCGGTATGAATGGTTGTTTAGTTTGTTTGGAAGTTATGGATCTAGGGAAGGATCCCTCATTAGTTCTAGAGACCCACATGCGGATTTTAGTTTATCAGTGAGGCTTTGGAACAACTTTTTGAATGTTTTTGAATAGTGGAATTCAAGGTATTTGTGGTTCGAGAGTTTGGGGAGATGGAATCCAAGAACATGGAAGTTCAACCTGGGAACTAGATCTTTATGTGGGTTATGAAAGAAGTTGATGATTTTCATTCTACAAGATTTCAAGAATCACTAGAGATACAAATGAAGACTTCATTATATAAAGTTTAGGATAAGTAATCATTAAGGGAGGTTGTGGAGATATTAACCCCTAATTATTTTATGCTTAATATATATTCGTCGTCATAAAATGTATTTCTTATTGTTATCTTTATGTGAATTGTTTGGGTAGACAGTTGTTAAATAACTCCTAAATTTATATGTAGTTGAGATATTCTTTCAACTAACTAGATTCTATAAGATAGTCAATCTATTTTAAAATCTAACTTAATATTTAGATATATAATATTGTGATAATGGTTAAGAACATGTATTTCCTCCTACGAGGTCACAAGTTCAAAACCAGAGTAGGGTAGAGTATGTATGCCTTCCCTGTGTGGAGGTGGGTCTCTTGCCATGTAAACAAGGAAGTCTCATACACCAATTTGATATATGATATAACCATGACCTTAAAATTAATAATAAAATATTAAAAAATATATAAATAAGATCCCATCTCCACAACACTATTTCATCATTTATTAAGAAACCAAAAATATATAATTAAAAAATAACAAATAAACCCAAACAAAACAATCCTGGTGACACCCGCAAATAATACACGTGAATAAAAAATAATCTTATTTCTTTAACAAAAGACACATAATTTATTATTAGCGAAAAAAAAAAAAACATTTTCAATAACAGGATGTATCTGCCTTTAATTAAAAAAGAAAAATATTCACGCCTCATTTCCAATCTTATTCTTAATACGGAGACATTTAGCAATATAATTAAAAAATAGTTTCCCAATAATGGGATGTATATTGCTTTAATTCGAAAAAAATAAATAATGTAACTAAAAAAACAACGAAAATATGCATACGTGGAACAGGCCGGCCTTAATCTAATTTAAGAATATCATTTCATAGAGTTTCATAGATTTGAATATGGTAACTTGTTAAAAGATAATAGTATATTCATTAGCATCTTTGAATGACACTCGATGGCACTCGTAGAGATAGAGAGGATATAAAACAAACAATGGATAAAGTTATATGAATGATAGGGTAACGTATTCTTTCCTAAATTTTATGAAGCATTTTTCTAAATTTCATCAATTATTTTTATATTTTTATTCTATTTTATTTTATTTAAAAAATTAATATTTATAGATTTATTATTATTATTATTATTTTATTTAAAAAAAAAAAATTCTGATAAGTATTGAATAACATATGATTATGAAGCATTTTTCTAAACTTTATTAATTATTTTTTATATTTTTTATTATATTTTATTTTACTTTAAAATAAATTTTAAAATTTATAGGAAAAAAATCAGTTCTTTTCTAATAAGTATTGTAAAATAATGATACTTGTCGGAAAAGAATTCAATTATCTTTCTAACAAGTATTGAACGATTTATGGAGTAGTCTAATTAGAAAATAGTATTCTTTGGAGGACACTCGATAGCATTGGTAGAAATAGAGAGGATATTAAACAAACCATTGCTAAAATTATATGAATGATTGGGTAACGTATTCTTTTTAAAATTTTATCAAATATATTTATAAATTTCTATCATTTATTTTTAAATTTTTATTCTATTTTATTTTTAATAATAATAATAATACTAATATTTATAGTTTTTTTTTTCAATTTTTTTCTCATAAATATTGAATGCTTTGAAATAGTATAATTATGTCAATATTTTTCCTTTTATTAAAATGTGATAATTATTTTTTTAATTTAAATTTATGTGTTATGAGTATAAATAAAAGAAGCTAATAGGAGTTTCTTTTACATCAATAAATAAAATTTCAAATATTAACTATTTTACATTCTGTTTTCACATTTAATTATCATGTAAATTATCAAATAATAAATGATATCCTTTGAATATATTCATTTATAAAATGTATGGTTGAAATCAAGTTAAAAAAAGAATTAAGCAAATATTAAGCTAGCTCTATTATCAATGCCGGTGTCGGTCTATATATTATTTATTATTTATTTGTGTCGGTGTCGGTGTAAGTTCCGGCCAGTGAGTCACTCTATCCAAGAAGATAAGTATGTGTAAATATGTAGGGGCATTTAGGGGACTCTACTAGCTATTCTATATTTTGGATTTTTCTTAGTCTTTTTTTTTTTTTATAACTAGAATGAAAATTTATGAAGAATTAATAACTTTGATTAAAAATTATGAGCTACTATTATTTCACCATATACAACTATTTCATAAATTCCATAAAAAAACCAATTACAAGATGTCTCTAGAAACTTGAAATTTCACCATAAAATGTTATAAACGAACCAATTACAAGATGTCTCTAGAGACTTGAAATTTTACCATAAAAAGTATTCGGTATATACCACAAAAGGACCAATTTCAAGATGCCTCTAAAGACTTGAAACCAACAAATAACCTAATTGTTCACCAAGCCACTTGAGCTAACATCTTGTAGCCTATATTTTTGCATTTTTTCACGCAATACATTTCTTTATGAAATCATTGTCTTTTATTCTTTAAAATATATTTTTGAACGTATGTATAGATTTAACCTCCTGAAAAATCATTAAAACATTTAGATTATACAAATTGTATAGGTACATTTTGTGATTCCAACCAATATATACCAAGTTTTGAACAAAAATGACTTAATCAATACAAAAATTTGTTAGGTATAGATCAAATTTGTTACACGCAGGGTAATGTAACATGGGAATGTTTTAAATAAATAATATTAATGGATACCAACCATGGATATGAAACAACATTGTTATGCAGATAATTTCGATGGACACCAACTTTGAGCTACATAACCTCAATCACTAGCTTATAATATATTTCCATGCATATGTGAATGGTTTTCCAGGAAAAAATCATACTTTTTCATTTCAAGCATAAATTTAAGTATATTCTATCTAACATGATTATCTTTCCAAAATATCCATCCCTATCTATCTTAAAAAAATACTTCCCATAAGGAATATATAATTTCAAAAAGTACCATATAAGTGGAAAATTAATGTCCTTTCTTCAAATAAAAAAAAATATGCATTCAGTCCAAATAATATTGAAGGGAGCCATTTTCGAGATCTACTTAACCATCCACCATATGAATAATCTCATAGGTTCTTGTTTCCATCTCTAGCCCTTGTTTTAATAATTGGTCTTCCATCAAGTTATTTTATTTATAGACAGGTGTGTACTCCATCATGTTGAATAAGATGATTTTTTCATTAATTTGTGATGCTATAGAGATAAGATTCAATTGAATTATTTTGTTCAAGCCATTTAGGCGTCCTATAACAAGCATGGAATCTACAATGACTTGAAATCAGAATAAGCCAATTTTTTATCTAGAGTAAATAAGCACAGACAAGCTATCAACTCAACTAAGTTGTTTCTTCCAATGGCCATATTATCTTTGAAAGTGTATTGATCAACATCACAAATCCACATGGAAAATCCGAGTCCACTCTCGAGTCTTATGTCTAAACAAGCTTCGTTGAAGAAATATCATTACTTTGATTTATCAATGATCAAATTAGTTACATATTTGTGGACATCAAGAGAGGAAAACAAGTGATATAATTTTATATAATCCATTTCCATTGAGGTTTAGTCACCCAAGTAGGGAAAAACTATCCTGAAATATGGTAGAATTTGTGGAGGTACATATGGCCCATGAAATTATTGAAGGGATGCATCTCCATAGTTTTAATATTCTATCAGTGAATAAATTATTAAAGAAAATGCCCAATTATAACTTCAATCCATATATTAGCAAGATTATTTTTGTTCTCGCTCACACCCAATATAGCTCTAGTGTATTCACAGGTGCAGAAAATATTATCATTCATTTCCCCTTCCAATATATAGAGTAAGAATACATCCAGACCATAAAATTGACGATCGTTTAGATGATACTAACTAAGAACCTTATTGTCAAGGATTAACCAAATATTTAGTACAATATTCGGTAGAGCATGTACCTTCTTAAAGGACTTCCAACAACATTAATTTATTCTAAGATATCTGCCCATGATAAATTGGTACCCAAGATTTGTAGTGTAATCAACCCCCTCTTGATTATAATTCCAAATCAAATGATCTTCTTGAGAATTTAATTTAACATGGGCCTTGCCCATTTCAATGATGAACTCTAACTAGATCCCCCTCCAACCTATAGGGATATCCAAATATTCTTCTTTCATATTGTGCTACTTCCAGAAATTTAATCGAATAGGGTTAACAATGTCACATAGAAAAATATACCAGTGCATGCGAAGAAATCTAAAACGCCATCACACAGAAAAAATTGAATACTACATCCAAGAATGCCATTAGAGCATATTTGCACAGAATGGTCATTTCCAACTCTCTAGGCCAAGTGATTCCCAATTATAGGGAAGGAATTAAGTAAGGCTCACAAGTGGCAGGAAACATTAAGTATATTTTTGATGTGTAGTCGAACCCAATCAAGAACTCCACTAGGATAGATGTATTTATTAACCATTATTCTACTCCAAAAGGAATTTGAAGTAATACAATTCCACATATATTTTCCAACCATGGAATTGGAAAATTAGGCATCATCCGTTAAATCCCATTCTCCCCAATATTTTGGAAGAGATATTGATTTTAACACAATTAGAACAATACATGTTTCATCCATGCTCACTCCCTATAAAGAATTTAATGCACAACCTTTTTCATTTTCAAGATAGCTCCTTTCATAATTTGTTATAGGAATGCCCAATAAACTGGAATTTCCTCAAGTACAACATTGGCAAGTGTCAATGTCCCTACTCAAGAGAGACACTTGTTACAACAAAAGAGTATACATGCTTTGCATTGACCCATAAGCAAATGTCAATGCTTCTTTTTATAACCATCGGGTTTTAGAAAAATACCAAGTATTTGATATCATACACCATTGCCTTGCAATAAAATCAAGAGTGCATAGCTAAAGCATGGATAGTTTCACCACTAAGAAGATGTTGATAACATGCTAATTTTTCAATGTTAATTTCCATACTCAATTCTGTAGAGGAAAAATCTAGTAATCTCATAATCCATTGAAAATCTATAATATCACTAGAAAAAAAAAATATATTATCATAAAAGAGTAGGTATGATATCCTCAAATAATTATTAACAATAATTCCATACCAATCACCCCTTATTAACAACTTGTTTGATTAATTTCCTCAATCCTCCTACCGCTAGAAAGAAGATATAAGGGGACATGTTATCTGGAATTGTGCAGGAATGAAACAAAATAGATATATAAACATAAACAAAGATATGAAACATAAATAATTATTCATTTCATTAATATCAAATAACTAAAATATGCCTACATACAAATTAGAAATAAACTAACCCTACCGCTAGAAAGAAGATATAAGGGGACATGTGATCTGGGCTTGTGCAGGAATGAAACAAAATAGATATATAAACATAAACAAAGATATGAGTAATAAATAATTATTCATTTCATTAATATCAAATAACTAAAATATGCCTACATACAAATTAGAAATAAACTAACTCAGTCAATGGTAGCTTATCTATGAGAATAGATGTGTTGGCTACATGTCTTTGAACTTTGCTGCAATGAGGCTCAAGGGGATTTTTACTATTGAACGACAAGGGGAAACCATAAAAAATAAAAAACATAAACCTAGAATATGGAATGCTAAGAGCTTGTGGCCCCTGTTGGGGTTAGTTGGATAACCAAATTCCTGGGGTCGTAACTTGGTCATATGATCTATGTTTGACATGTATGATACCTTGTTAGAAATGTCTCTCTGAGTACTAAAATATTTGTTGTAAGCCCTTTCATATTGATATGGGCCTACTGCAGAACTCAAAAAACACCATTTCGGGGGTAAAAACAGCTTTGGATGTTCAAGACTTGAAAAACTACTAAAAATAGTGAAATTGTGTTATAATCAAGGAAAGTGATGAAACCAACTGGAGGTGTAGGTGGAATAGGAAGGTGCCAACAACATCCACCTATATTAGTCCTCCCCCCTTAGGAAGAAAAGGTCTCCATTACGTGCCAAGCCTCCATGAGCTGAGGAAATTTTTGTTGAACCTGGTCCTTGGTAAACCACTTTCCCTGGTGAAGCAGTTGGTATGCTTTGATAACTCTATATAGCTGGATCATCTGCTAGCGAGTGTTATATACCTATGTTTCCATGATCCTAATATTTTTGGCTTGTTTGATATAGCTTGGGCTGAGATTTGGTGGTGTCAGCTGCTCGGTAATGTCTTATGTGTCCAATAGTGGGGTAAATTATGGTCATAGTCGATCCACATTAAATACAGGGTGTAGGCCAAGGAATGTTGGAATTTTAAGCTCAAAATAATTTTCTCCTATATCCTTAGTGATGGTATAAGGCCCATATAAGAGTGGGTGAATTTTGCGGTAAGCCCCAATGAGGCACTTCATCTACAAATGTAACCAACCTTTGTTGCCCACCTATAACTTATGTGGGACCTGATGGTTATCATGATGTTATTTGTAATTAACATTCACTCTGTTCAATATGTCATCGACTTATTGGTTACTATGATGAATTCATTCAAAGAATTTTGGTAGCTCTACTAGCTTCGAACTTGACATGGGAAGGATCTACATGAGTAACTATAAGTGGGATGGAAACATAAAATAGACATAGTGGTTGGAATCCCAACCCCATCTGAAAGGAGTTGTGTCGAGTTGAGAGGTGGAGATCTATATTGTAGTTGTCCTGGACATAGGGGAAGATATCATACCATGCCTATGGGTTGTGGATGTGGACACAATCTTCCTCTTTCTTTGAAGGAAAATGATAAGGAAGATTAATTTCTGAGTCTCGGAAATTATCTTACTGCATTGTTTATCATACATAAATGAAAATTTAGTAGGCATTGCTACCTCCATTATCATGCACAATTTTTGACCAAGAGTAATAATAACATAAATAGGTTTGGATTCATATATAACATGACGCTTCCATAGGTATGGTTGACCTAATAAAACATCCCAGAATTCCAGAGGGGCAACATCGCACTTACCTCATCTACAAAGGGCTTCATGTTATAAGTCAGGTCACATTGTTGGTTGACAAGGAGATATCACCCTTGGTGGAGACACCCAATGTTGTACAACTATGAGTGCGGTGTTATTTCTAGCATCAATGGCTTAATGGCCTCATATGATATCACATTCTTCTGGCTCACACCGTCAATGATGAATTGCACTAGTGAACTATTTACCCACATCTATTAGTGGAAGAGTCACCCCCATCCTCTGGATCCTAAAGTTCTTCCTTTTGGAACTTGGTGGTGGCTACCATCATAGTGGGTTATGTGAAAATGATATAATTTCCCTTGTCAGTTCCATTTTCAGGTGATGACTTTGAATCAAAATATGAATCTATCTCTGATTCACTAAGATCGATCACCATCACTTGCTTTGCGTGACATTTTTTCGTGTTGTGAGTGGGAGTTTTATGGAACTCACACCACTTACCACTGTCCTTTTTCTCCTTCTTGTTATTCTTGGCTTGCTTCTTCGAGGAGTTTCCTTAGGGGGTCACTATCTTGCTTTTCCTTTTTATTTTTCACTCGAGGGATCCTTTTCTCTTCTTTGGGTTCGCGCATCCAAATTCTTTCTTATTCTACTTGAATTTATGCTTAATCTTGGCATCATATCGACATGTTACATAAAGCTAGAAGATGTTCAAGATGTCCATTTATTCCTGAATGTATTTTTTCAAACAACCACAGTACTTGAGCACGAGATGATTCTCAAAATATTTGACACCCAACTTTTTTCATAGGTTATGAAAAATATTCGTCATCTCATGCACATCTTGATCCCTTTGTTGTCGCAACGTAGTCCATTGTATGTACTTGTTGTCATAGCTCCCAACAGGGTAATATTGTTCCTTGAAAGAATCTCAGAAAGAGTTCCAAGAGGGTACGATTGAAAACATAAAGGGTTCATCTACCTGTCTCCATAGCAAGTTTCCCATTAGTCCTTGACATAGGGAGAAAATTTAAACAATTAAAAAATAATATTCTCCCTGTCAAAGAAATTATAGACCAAAAAATTACCTTCCAATATATTTAGTTATTTATGTACAACATATGCATCTATTTGAATCTCAAGTATATGGATATCGAGGTTAAGTTGTACCTTAAAGGGGGTGGTGCCTCCAAAGTGACATTTGGATGAATATGCATCATCGGTTGGCCTTCCTCAAAAGAATATGGGAAAAATTGTCCATCATTTCATTCCTATTTCGCTCCTGCTGGCTCGTCTTTATTTTCTTCCATCATGGTAGGTTGTTAGTTTTGATGGGGACGGTCTTGCAAGGGCTCAACCAATTCAATTCCCATCTCCTTATACCTTGACCTCATTGGGACATGCAAATAAAAAAAGAAAGAAAGAAAGAGAAAACCTCTCTGATACCATTGATCTGGAATTATGTAGGAATGAAACATAATGTAAATATAAACAAAAAAATAGAGATGTAGAATAAATAAATCTTCATTTAATTAATATCAAAGAGCTGAAATGTGCTTACATACAACATCGAAATAAACTAGTTTGGGTGATGGTAACTTATATGTAAGAAGATATGTGTCAGTTGCATGTCTCTTAACTATGTTACAATGAGGCTCAAGGGCCTTTTTATTATTGAAAAACAAATGGAAACTCTAAACAACCAAAACCGTAACCATAGAACATGTAACACCAAGAGTTTGTGGGACCCATTGGGATTAATTGGACAACGAATTTCTTGGGGTTGTAAATTCATCATATGATCTCTGTTTGGCACATATAATACCTTGTTATAAAGTTATCTCCGAGTATAAATCCCTTTCCTATGACTACAGGCTTGCTACAAACATCAATAAAATTATGTTTAGGAGGTCAAAACAATTCCAAAGTTCAAGACTTGAAAAAATGCTAAAAGTAGTAAATTGTGCTATAATCAAGGAAACTGATGAAACCAGCTAGAGTTCTAGGTGGAATAAGTGGGGAGCCAATAATGTCCACCTTGATTAAAGGGGGAAACCCTTTCACATACTTCTTATATATCAGAATAAGTTGGAGGCTATTACATTAACATGAAAAATAAAATGTTTCGTGGACACACAACACATGATCCATTTTGTAGTCTGGTAAGAAAACCCAATGTGTAAAATTAATATCCAAAGGGATGACCAAGATACTCTATCGTAGGAATTTGATAGGTCAACCTTTATAACCAATGTAAATAATTTCCCTTTCTTAAATGTGTGTAGGGATTCCTAAGCAGAGCACATAGCTTCATGAATGTGCTTACCTTGAAGATTTTTTATTTTTTTAGGAAGCATAGGATTATAAATATTTTTCTCTATCCAAATATTTATCACTTTTTCCACATTCTTATAGGCCATATTACACAGAGAAATTGGCATAGAATCTTCAAATTTATCTGGAAAGTTAGATTTAGGGATGACTGTGATTAGAGTATAATTTAAGGAGCTAAGCATCTTTCCCAAAATCTTAATCTCCTCCACCATGAAAAGCAATTCATTATTAAGAATGTAAGAAAAAAATGATAGGAAGAACTTGATGGTCCAGCCATAAAGGTCTAGACTCCTATCCTTTTCAAATGAGTTCATATCTTCCAATAAATCTAAGCTCATAATATCCTTTATGAAATCCTAATTCTCTTTAGGGGTGACAAAATCTTGGAAATTTTTGAACCATAGACATGGATACTCATAAGGAGTACTTAGAGTTTTCTACAAAGAGGCTCCGAAAATAGGCCATCCCAACATCAACAATATCTTTGAAAGTGTGGACCCTATCACCAATCTCAGTCCTAATTTCCCAAATGGTATTTTTGTGCCTTCTATGAGATGAAAAATTATGGAAGTAATTTGTATTCATATCTCCCTCAGTAATCCAGGTGGCCCTACTCTTCATTCTTCAGTTTATTTCCTCATCTAGAAGTGATTTATTTTTAAGACCTTCCAAATTTTTAATATCAACATGATCCATATCAATAAGAATGTCATTGGTAGCATAATAAAAATTACCTATATTCCCTTCCATCTCCAGTAATCTAGCACCCCTAGCCATTAGCTTATCAGTAGGCTAGGTATTTACTTTGGTATAATTCTCTGTAAATTTTGAATTGATTGAGTAGTGGCATTAATGTTTCATAAAGGATTATAGATATTCCACTCTTCCTTAATTAACTTAATAAATCCATCATCTAGGTCCCGAGCTCTATTGCTCTTAAAGGGATATCTAGGCTTCTCAATAGAATTATCAACATTCAAGCAGATACAAATGTGGTATGAGAGCCTCTGAGCCTCAACCCTAACCTGTATTTTACAAACACCTGCAATAATATTGGAGTGGACTAAAAACATATATATCCTTTTTACTAGAACTTGAGATCCCACTTTATTATTTACCCATGTTTACTTTAGGAAAACTGGTTCTAAATCCACAAGGTTATAATTTTCAATTTAAGAAGAAAAATATTTTCCTAAATGGTTGATGTGGGTTGAGTTTACCAAAATCTAATTTGTGACTGAGGGTGAAGTTTTGGTATCTCCCAATGATTAATATAATACCATGAATCTACGAAGAAATTAAAGCGTCCCAATACATTTTATTTTATATATAAGGTCCATAAGAGTTTAGGATTTTGTAAACGGAATTTGAGCCCTTTATTCTCTCCTCCATAAGAATACTAGACTTTAAATCAAACAAGGTAACCACTTGAAAATTTTCCCTCCAACTAGTTATTAGAGCTCCTGAATTACTAGTAGAATCTAACCCACTAAAGTTCCACCCCAAAAAATACCTTCATTAGGTAGGGACAAAGCTCAACTTGTTTGCAAATAGTCTCTTGTATTAATACAATATGAGGTTTTTGTTGGATTATGAAACTATGGAGGGATAAGTTCTTGTTGTTCCCTCCTGGGCCTCCGATCGTGACGGACACTAGCTTCATGGGGAGACCAAAGATAACGGGGTAAACTCTCTAAGTACCCCTCGTCAAATCAACTATCTCCCTTGATGGATTTCATGCATATTATTCTCCTATGGCTTCTGAGTATTCTTAGGTCTTCCCACTAGAAGTGGAGGGGAGTTTTTGTCACAATCGCTACCCAGTCCCCCAACAACTGTCATTGAGGAATGCCCTTAACCTCTTGATCTAAGGAAATAGGGCACATAGGAAGAACTACCTCCATGGACTAAAGTAGCAGATTCATATTTTCTGACACTCTTCCAGGCTCTTTTGTTCTTTACAAAAGAGGGATTATTTTTACGATTTTTAGTTTTACTTACTTCATCTAAAATATTCTCCTTCAAGGAATTAGCAGTAAAAACGTTCCCTCGGGAGAAATATAGACTTCCTCATTGTTTCCTTAACTCATTAGGTTATCATGAAGAGTAGGAGGATTTATGGTGTATTCAATAGTAGAAGAAGGAATCACCATTTCAATCAAGGCAACCCTATTAGTTCACAAACCCTCAATAGAACAAATATTTGAATGATGAATATTATTTACATTATAACCTAGCTAACTTTTACATTCTGATGTACTCTATGAATTTTCTAACTTATAATGAATATATTATTTAATAAGATGAGTGCTCTTACCAGGTATACTAAGAGAAGGAAACAAATTCTGAAGGAGAGGCTCTAATACGGTCATGTCACTAATTGTACCATAATATAAACCATCCTCAAGTTGTTGTGTCCCCATGGTTTTAGATTGTGTTAGAGCTCACAAAATAGAGTCATAAAACTATAATCTCCTTTACTGGCAATGCTTTTCTCTTCATATGGATTTCTCAAACCAATAAGTTCAATCGTGGCCAACCCTCCATCAAAATTAGGGTTCACTCCATATGGAATCTGAGATGGACCATACCCCAATTTGTGGCCACCAATCCTTAATTCGAAGTCCTTTAATTATTTAGGGATCTAATGTTTTTCTACTACATATAAAAATATTTTAATAAATAGTTGACACCGTGACATCAAAGACACCTAAAGGACAAATTCACATAGTCAATGGGATGTGAAAAATGGGTATTCCCACATACCAAATCAATAGATTCATAGAGGCCACCTTTAACCCTAAGGTTAGCCATAACATTTTCCACCGATATTTTGGAAAACAATTTGAATTCCACATCCACTACTATTGTGCCGCCAAGATATTTCCATATCTTTCACATGCATTCCACCGTTCACCACTGCAATGACAGGCTCGGAAATTCAACCCACATCGTATTTTGGAAAATTCCTTCTGTACCAGGATAAATAAGGGGAAATCGACCTACGTCTTGTTAGAAGATATTATTCCATTAGCGACATATTTCCACGTATGGATTTTGCATCCTTGGCCCCATTGAAAATAAAAACTAGCAATATTTTTTCTTAAAAGATGGAATCGATACACATAGGTTGACAAAGACTTCCACTAATTATCCATCCACTCACCCATGTCCTTTTAGAAGCATATATTCCAATAAAATATCAAATGAGGGTAATACCTTCTAAACCCATCAGTAGCTCGAGTGAAATGTTTTTCCCCACAACCAATTATATTTTGTCAGTATGGCTCTTAAACAACTTCATCTTTTGTTTGTTTGGTTCCAACCTAAACCCCTGAGAGGCATGCACATAGGCATGCACTTCTTTTGGTTTTGGCCCAATATCTTCTGAGGTACTTTAACAATGTGCAAACCCATCACTAGGTGGAGGACGTAAGGAATCCTCAACAACCTACACTAGAAAATTTGGCGGAATTTCTGACTGCCAATTCGTCACTATTCTGACACATAGTCGTCGCAAGAGCGACAGTTCGAGGGCGGGAAAAACGTGGTTTGCCATACCGTCGCATTTCCGACGCTCTTAAAAAGTGTCACACTATCGAAAATTTTTCTGTCGCTTCCAAACAAGCGTCTCTCTTCCGATGTTTCCCAAACCGTCGCGCTTTCGACGTTCGTAAATTGTCGCACTTCTGACGAAATGTGATCCGACGTTTTGAACGTCGCTCTTCCAAAATTTGTAAATTGTCGCAATTCCTACGAAATGTGGTTCGACGTTTTGAACGTCGCTCTTCCAAAGTTTGTAAACTGTCGCAATTCCGATGCAATGTGGTCCGACGTTTTGGACGTCGCTCTTTCGACATTTGTAAACTATCGCAATTCCGACGAAATGTGGTCTGACGTTTTGAACATCGCTCTTCTGACGTTTGTAAATTTTCCCAATTTCGACGAAATGTGGTCCGACGTTTTGAACATCGCTCGTCCAACATTTTTATACTGTCGCTCTTCCGACGTTTTTAAGTTGTTGCAATTTCGACGCTTACAAGGCGTCGGTACACCGATGGCGGGTTCAATTTAAAAAAAAAAATGAAACTTTAAAAGAGGAAAAACGTTGTTTTGAATATATTATATGAAGTAAAACAGTCCATGAAGTCATTACATTTTCGCATCTAAAGATTGGAACCCAAATATCAATCCAGAAAAGTGGAAGTCCCACCCCAGACAATGATAGAAAAATACCCCATGTCACATACAGGGACATGATATAAAACCCAGTAACGGTCCACATGGAGATTATCGACAATCTGAGAAAGCATCCAAATATGCCCGAGGCATCTATAAGAAAGTGAAATAGCAGTATGTAGAATAGTAAAGCAACGGATAGAGTACCGACGTCCATTGTTCCAAATACAAATTAAAGTACCCAAAATCCTGCAACAGAGAAAAACGCTAATCATGTGAGGAGTGTTATATGTCCAAAATATAAAAATACCATTAGACCATATCAATAAACCAGCAACATAGACCAGCATCGCTAGTTTTGAAGGCAGAGTGATAAACATTAATCATTTTTTTTTCACAAGAGAAAAAACGTTGTTTTAAATATATTATATGAAGTAAAACAGTCCATGAAGTCATTACATTTTCACATCTGAAGATTGGAACCCAAATATCCATCCAGAAAAGTGGAAGTCCCACCCCAGACAGTGATAGAAAAATACCCATGTCACATACAGGGACTTGATATAAAACCCAGTAACGGTCCACATGGAGATTATCGACAATCTGAGAAAGCATCCAAATATGCCAGAGGCATCTATAAGAAAGTGAAATAGCAGTATGTAGAATAGTAAAGCAACAGATAGAGTACCGACGTCCATTGTTCCAAATACAAATTAAAGTACCCAAAATCCTTGAACAGAGAAAAACGCTAATCATGTGAAGAGTGTGATATGTCCAAAATATAAAAAGACCATCAGACCATATCAATAAACCAGCATCGCTAGTTTTGAAGGCAGAGTGATAAACATTAATCATTTTTTTTTCGCAAGAGAAAAAACGTTGTTTTGAATATATTATATGAAGTAAAACAGTCCATGAAGTCATTACATTTTCACATCTGAAGATTGGAACCCAAATATCCATCCATAAAAGTGGAAGTCCCACCCTAGACAATGATAGAAAAATACCCCATGTCACATACAGGGACATGATGTAAAACCCAGTAACGTTCCACATGGAGATTATCGACAATTTGAGAAAGCATCCAAATATGCCCGAGGAATCTATAAGAAAGTGAAATAGAAGTATGTAGGATAGTAAAGCAACAGATAGAGTACCGACGTCCATTGTTCCTGCAAATACAAATTAAAGTACCCAAAATCCTTGAACAGAGAAAAATGCTAATCATGTGAGGAGTGTGATATGTCCAAGATTTAAAAAGACCATCAGACCATATCAATAAACCAGCACCGCTAGTTTTGAAGGCAGAGTGATAAACATTAATCATTTTTTTTTCACAAGAGAAAAAACGTTGTTTTGAATATATTATATGAAGTAAAACCGTCCATGAAAATAATATCATAAAGCGGATACAGGAAATGTGCAGAGACATGTACTGTTGATATACGCCTCACACAAAAACATTTCCCAGACTCATGGAAAATTTGTCATCAAAAAATTAAAAAATTAAGAAGACTGCCCTCATACGGGGAAACTAGTCTTGAATGTTTATAGAATTCAAAAATATTACAGAGGTCCAGCACAGTAATATAATCTAAAAGCAGCCCAATTAAGTGGGCCACGAAGCAAGAAAAACAAATTAACCAAACTACTCCTTCGGTGGTTCCTCCACGATTCAGCACCATCCTTTGGAAGGTCCAGGATCGCTAGGTGCTACATCCACATTCATGCCACAGCTCCCCTCCTGAAGGCCCGAATGTTGGCCGAATTTTTCTTAGCTTAGACCCGTCAGACGGGTGCATTCTTCCTCCGTTTGGGCCTCCTCATGGAGAACCACAGTGACTGAAGCTGTGATTCGTGGGCGGTTGAGAGAGAAATTAAAGGAAAATTGCGCAGTACGCGTCGTGGGAGAAGGCGAACTAGCAGTGGGGAAACGAGGAGTAGGGGAATTCATACGGTGGCCAGATCCTACAACCCAACCCCACCGACTCCTAGTATTTGGATAGCGACCTGCGTAATAATCACTGCACTAGCCGGAAGATGAATCGGTTGAGGGGCTAGAGGGAGTGTGCAGGGGTTGACCTCTAGTGCTCCCCCTGCGGCAACGCATCCTTTGACACAAGTGAGGCATGGGTGTAGTCTCAGCAATGGGCACAAGATGATACGGAGAAGCAGAATTCCAAGAAACAGAGGAAGACAGACATAGACGAGACCGAGAGAAATGCAAATATGCAGCAAGTTCTAAGTAGCAGTTTAGCTGGCCACTTCTCCTTCTCGTCACAGTGAGCATGCAGTGTAACCCAACAACTAGCTCATCTGAAAAACCATAGCGAAACGCCATTTTATCGACCTCACTGCAATGCAATTGAAGGACGCCCGTCATAATTAATCTCTAATCATTAATGAGAGCCGAAGGCCGGATCATATTGGAGCATGCGGAATCGCTAACAGGAGTGTAGGTCTGATCTTGAACAGTGTTAAAACTTAATTAATTAATGCGGATTTGATGTTTAAACCTTGGAACTTAATTGAACAACGTTAAAAATTAATGCGATTGATATGAAATCGCCACATCCATGTCCCATCACCTTAAACGCCATCGAATGCACCCGCAGACGGGAGCAGGGCAAGTATTGATTGAGGACACGTGGCAGAAATTTATTGGAGCGGATCTTTGTTTGGGCCGCTCGCGCAGTGGAAATCCGGACCTGAAAAATATTAGGGCAAATTTGATAAGAAATTCGCGTCACAACTCTCCCTCCGTACGCCAACCCAACTTCGGACCCGAAAAAGATTAGGGTAGAATTCATTTGGTTTTCGTGTCACAAAATTGGCCGACGTCAGCAGGCTATTTTGGAACGCGAATTTGGTTTGAATTATGGTTTATCGCCGTTTGAAGTCCGAAGGGCTTGACTTAAGAACAATGGGTGAAATCGCGAAGTTGGGAAACACTTTTTGGCAGATGGCTAAAATATGGAAGAAATTTTTAATTTCTGGTCCGAGAAAATAGTCAACTCTATTTCTCGACCGAGAGTTTTATTGGGTTTAACTGGAGTTAAAAATCTCTCGGACGAGAGTTATGCATTTTCTCGTCTGAGAGTTTTATTGACGGAAACTCTCGGGAAGACTTTCGGACGAGAGTTTTCAAAAAATCTCGGATGAGAGTTTTAAAAACTCTCATCCGAGAGTTTTATCCTATAATAAAACACAAAAAATTTTAAGTTTTTAGAATTGGTACGTTATATAATTTAAATAGTACTTTATTAAAATTAAAAAATGATATAAAATAATAAAATTAAAATTTTATTTTAAATTATTTTATTATTATTAATGATAAAAAATACATGAAGATTTAATTAAATAAAATTTGTTACAATATTTTGTAATATCAATGTTATATAAAAAACTAAAAATATTTTTATATAAAACTAATTGATATATTAATATAAATAAACTAAATTCTAAAACATAAATCAAAATAAAAACAACTATATATAATTTATATAATATTTTTTTTGAAATTAATGAATAAATTTAAATTTAAAAAACAATTGACTAAATGCAATGAGGTGATAAAGGAGACAATGCATAGCACCTTAATATCGTTATAAATTCTTGGAAATCTCAAGAAATTTTTGAAGTGAGATGAGCTTCTTGGAATGGGTCACTTTATCTTCCACTTCAGTTTCACACGATTAACTTGAAAGGAAGTCTATTTTCCTAGGTATGGATGTAAGGGAGTGAACAATATTATTTGAACATTGAGTGAGATGCCCTTCTTGGAATGGGTCCTCCTATATTCCACTTTAGTTTCACAAGATTAAATTGAAATGAAGTTTATTTTCCTAGGTATGGATGTAAGGGGATAAATAATATTATCCGAAAAGGAAATGAATGTTAAGTGTGACATTCCAAGCAGAAGTGTATGGGATTGGAGAATTATGTTATTGCAGAAAACTAACCCTTGACCCCTTAACCCTTGACCCATAACCCTTGACCCCTTAAACCCTAATTCCTAACCCTAAACCCTTAACCCCCTAAACCTTAAACTTCTAAACCCTTAACCCATAACCCATTTACCCCCACTAAACCTCTAAATCCCTAACCCATTTAACCCCTAAACCCTTAACCCCTACCCCTAACACATTAACCCCTAACCCATTTAATGACCTAAACCCCAAAACCCCTAACTCCTAACCGCTAAAATACTTAACTACTAAATCCCCTAACCCCCTAAACCTCTAAACCAATCCTAACCCATTTAACCCCCTAAACCTCAAAACCCCTAACCCCTTAAACCCTAATTCACAACTCCTAACCAATTCAACACCCTAAACCCCTAAAAACCTAACCCATTTAAGTGTTTATTCCATTTAACCCCCAAAAACCTAACCCCTAACCCCTAAAATCCTTCACTCCTAAATCCCCTAAACCTCTAAACCTATAACCCATTTAACCCCCTAAACCCTAAACCTCTAAACCCTTAACCCCTAACCCCTTAAACCCTAATTCCCAACCCCTAACCAATTCAACACCCTAAACCCTGAAAAACCTAACCCATTTAACCCCATTAACCCCTAACTTCTAACCCCTAAAATCCTTAGCTGCTAAATCCCCTAACCCCCTAAACCTCTAAACCAACCCTAAGCCATTGAACCCCCTAAACCCTAAACATATAACCCCTTAAACCCTAATTCCCAACCCATAACCCATTCAACCCCTTAAACACCTAAACCTCTAACCCATTAACCCTTGACCCCTTAAACACTAATTCCTAACCCTTAACCCATTTAACCCCCTAAACCCTAAACCCCTAAACCCTTAACCCCTAACCCATTTACCCCCACTAAACCTCTAAACCCCTAACCCATTTAACCCCTAAATGCTAAACCTCTAAACCCTTAACCCCTACCCCTAACTCGTTAACCCCTAACCCATTTAAGCCCTTAAACCCCAAAACCCCTAACCCGTTAAACCCTAATTCCCAACCCATAACCCTTGACCCCTTAAACCCTAATTCCTAACCCCTAAACCCTTAAGCCCCTAATTCCCAACCCCTAACCAATTCAACACCGTAAACCCCTAAAAACCTAACCCATTTAAGTGTCGATTCCATTTAACCCCCAAAACCCTAACCCCTAACCCCTAAAATCCTTCACTACTAAATCCCCTAACCCCTAAACCTCTAAACCTGTAACCCATTTAACCCCCTAAACCCCAAACCTCTAAACCCTTAACCCCTAACCCCTAAAACCCTAATTCCCAACCCCTAACCAATTAGACACCCTAAACCCCTAAAAACCTAACCCATTTAACCTCATTAACCACTAACTTCTAACCCCTAAAATCCTTAACTGCTAAATCCCCTAACCCCCTAAACCTCTAAACCAACCCTAACCCATTTAACCCCCTAAACCCAAAACCTATAACCCCTTAAACCCTAATTCCCAACCCATAACCCATTCAACCCCTTAAACACCTAAACCTCTAACCCATTAACCATTGACCCCTTAAACACTAATTCCTAACTCTTAACCCTAACCCATCCCCTAACCCATTTGGGGTAAATGGGTTAGGGGTTAGGGTGCAGGAGTTTAGGGTTAGAGTTAAATGGGTTAGGAGTAGTGTTTAAGGGTCAGGAATTAATGTTTTAGAGGTTTAGGTGTTTAAGGAGTTGAATGGGTTATGGGTTGGGAATTAGGGATTTAAGGGGTTATGAGTTTTGGAGTTTGAGAATTAAATGGGTTAGGGTTGATTTTAGAGGTTTAGAGGCGAGAGACTATGGTCATTTAGGGGAGTTAGTTAATGGGAGTTAAAATGGGATGGACACAGAGGGTTGGAATTATATTAATTGATTGAGGTTGAAATTAGGTTTTAAAGTTAGAGATGAGTTTATTTAGGGTTTAGGGGGTTAAATGGGTTACAAGTTTAGAGGTTTAGGGGGTTAGGGGATTTAGCAGTGAAGGATTTTAAGGGTTAGGGGTTAGGGTTTTGGAGGTTAAATGGAATCCACACTTAAATGGGTTAGGTTTTTAGGGGTTTACGGTGTTGAATTGGTTAGGGGTTGGGAATTAGGGGCTTCGTGTGTTGGGGGTAGGGGATAAGGGCTTAGAGGTTTAGGGTTTAGGAGTTAAATGTATTAGGAGTTAAAGTTTTATTAGTAAATGGGTTAGGGGTTAAGGGTTTAGAGGTTTAGGGTTTAGGGGGTTAAGGGTTTAGGGATTAGGAATTATGGTTTAAGGTGTCAAGGGTTATGGGTTTGGAATTACGGTTTAAGGGGTTAGGGGTTAAGGGTTTAGAGGTTTAGGGTTTAGGGGGTTATATGGGTTACAGGTTTAGAGGTTTAGGGGGTTAGGGGATTTAGCAGTGAAGGATTTTAGGGGTTGGGGGTTAGGGTTTTTGGGGTTAAATGGAATCCACACTTAAATGGGTTAAGTTTTTAGGGGTTTAGGGTGTTGAATTGGTTAGGGGTTTTAGGGTTTAGGGGCTTAAATGAGTTAGGGGTTAACAGGTTAGGGGTAGGGGTTAAGGGTTCATAGGTTTAGGGTTTAGGGGTTAAATGTGTTAGGGGTTTAGAGGTTTAGGGTTTAGGAGGTTAAATGGGTTAGGGGTTAGGAATTAGGGTTTAAGGGGCAAGGGTTAAGGGGTTAGAGGTTTAGGTGTTTAAGGAGTTGAATGGGCTATGGGTTGGGAATTAGGGTTTAAGGGGTTATAGGTTTAGGGTTTATGGGGTTAAATTGGTTAGGGTTGGTTTATAGGTTTAGGGGGTTAGGGGATTTAGCAGTTAAGGATTTTAGGGGTTAGAAGTTAGGGGTTAACGGGTTAGGGGTAGGGGTTAAGGGTTTAGAGGTTTAAGGTTTAGGGCGTTAAATGGGTTAGGGGTTAAGAATTAAGGTTTAAGGGGTCAAGGGTTAAGGGGTTAGAGGTTTAAGGGGTTAGAGGTTTAGGTGTTTAAGGGGTTGAATGGGTTATGGGTTGGGAATTAGGATTTAAGGGGTTATAGGTTTAGGGGGTTAGGGGATTTAGCAGTTAAGGATTTTAGAGGTTAGAAGTTAGGGGTTAATGGAGTTAAATGGGTTAGGTTTTTGGGGGTTTAGGGTGTTGAATTGGTTAGGGGTTCAGAATTAAGGTTTTAAGGGTTAGGGGTTAAGGGTTTAATGGTTTAGGGTTTAGAAGGTTAAATGGGTTACAGGTTTAGAGGTTTAAGGGTTTAGGTGATTTAGCAGTGAAGGATTTTAGGGGTTAGGGGTTAGGGTTTTGGGGGTTAAATTGAATCCACACTTAAATGGGTTAGGTTTTTAGGGGTTTAGGGTGTTGAATTGGTTAGGGGTTGGGAATTAGGGTTTAAGGGATTAGGGGTTAAAGGTTGAGAGGTTAGGAATTAGGGTTTAAGGGGTCAAGGGTTATGGGTTGGGAATTAGGGTTTAAGGAGTTAGGGGTTTCAGGGTTTAGGGGCTTAAATGGGTTAAGGGTTAATAGGTTAGGGGTAGGGGTTAAGGTTTTAGAGGTTTAGGGTTTAGGGGTTAAATGGGTTAGGGGTTTAGAGGTTTAGTAGGGGTAAATGGTTTGGGGGTTAAGGGTTTAGATGTTTAGGGTTTATGGGGTTAAGGGTTTAGGGGTTAGGAATTAGGGTTTAAGGGGTCAAGGGTTATGGGTTGGGAATTATGGTTTAAGGGGTTAGGGGTTTAGGGTTTAAGGGGTTGAATGGGGTATAGGTTTAGAGGTTTAGGGGGTTACAAGATTTTGCAGCGAAGGATTTTAGGGGTTAACAGTTATGGTTTTGGGGGATAAATGGAATCCACACTTAAATGGGTTTTGTTTAGGGGGTTAAATGGGTTAGCCCGGTTAGGAATTAGGGTTTAAGGGGTCAAGGGTTAAGGGGTTAGAGGTTTAGGTGTTTAAGGGGTTGAATGGGTTATGGGTTGGGAATTAGGGTTTAAGGGGCTATAGGTTTTGGGTTTAGGGGTTTAAATGGGTTAGGGTTGGTTTAGAGGTTTAGGGGGTTAGGGGATTTAGCAGTTAAGGATTTTAGGGGTTAGAAGTTAGTGGTTAATGGGGTTAAATGGGTTAGGTTTTTAGGGGTTTAGGGTGTCTAATTGGTTAGGGGTTGGGAATTAGGGTTTTAGGGGTTAGGGGTTAAGGGTTTAGAGGTTTAGGGTTTAGGGGGTTAAATGGGTTACATGTTTAGAGGTTTAGGGGTTAGGGGATTTAGCAATGAAGGATTTTAGGGGTTAGGGGTTAGGGTTTTAGGGGTTAAATGGAATCCACACTTAAATGGGTTAGGTTTTTAGGGGTTTACGGTGTTGAATTGGTTAGGGGTTGGGAATTAGGGCTTAAGGGTTTAGGGGTTAGGAATTAGGGTTTAAGAGGTCAAGGGTTATGGGTTGGGAATTAGGGTTTAAGGGGTTAGGGGTTTTGGGGTTTAAGGGCTTAAATGGGTTAGGGGTTAACGAGTTAGGGGTAGGGGTTAAGGGTTTAGAGGTTTAGCGTTTAGGGGTTAAATGGGTTAGGGGTTTAGAGGTTTAGTGGGGGTAAATGGGTTAGGGGTTAAGGGTTTTGAGGTTTAGGGTTTAGGGGGTTAAATGGGTTAACGGTTAGGAATTAGTGTTTAAGGGGTCAAGGGTTAATGCGTTAGAGGTTTAGGTGTTTAAGGGGTTGAATTGGTTATGGGTTGGGAATTAGGGTTTAAGGGGTTATAGGTTTAGGGTTTAGGGGGTTAAATGGGTTAGGGTTGGTTTAGAGGTTTAGGGGGTTAGAAGATTTAGCAGTTAAGGATTTTAGGGGTTAGAAGTTAGGGGTTAATAGGGTTAAATGGGTTAGGTTTTTAGGGGTTTAGGGTGTTGAATTGGTTAGGGGTTGGGAATTAGGGTTTAAGGGGTTAGGGGTTAAGGGTTTAGAGGTTTAGGGTTTAGGGGGTTAAATGGGTTATAGGTTTAGAGGTTTAGGGGGTTAGGGGATTTAGCAGTGAAGGATTTTAGGGGTTAGGGGTTAGGGTTTTAGAGGTTAAATGGAATAAACACTTAAATGGGTTAGGTTTTTAGGGGTTTAGGGTGTTGAATTGGTTAGGGGTTGGGAATTAGGGTTTAAGGGGTTAGGGGTTAAGGGTTTAGGGGTTAGGAAATAGGGTTTTAGAGGTCAATTGTTATGGGTTGGGAATTAGGGTTTAAGGGGTTAGGGGTTTTGATGTTTAGGGGGTTAAATGGGTTAGGATTGGTTTAGAGGTTTAGGGGGTTAGGGGATTTAGCAGTTAAGTATTTTAGGGGTTAGGAGTTAGGGGTTTTGGGGTTTAGGTGCTTAAATGGGTTAGGGGTTAACGTGTTAGGGGTAGCGGTTAAGGGTTTAGGGGTTAAATGGGTTAGGGATTTAGAGGTTTAGTGGGGGTAAATGGGTTAGGGGTTAAGGGTTTAGATGTTTAAGGTTTAGGGGGTTAAGGGTTTAGGGGTTAGGAATTAGGGTTTAAGGGGTCAAGGGTTAGTTTTCTGCAATAACATAATTCTCCAATCCCATACACTTGTGCTTGGAATGTCACACTTAACACTCATTTCCTTTTCGGATAATATTCTTTATCCCCTTACATCCATACCTAGGAAAATAAACTTCATTTCAATTTAATCTTGTGAAACAAAAGTAGAATATAGGAGAACCCATTCCAAGAAGGGCATCTCACTCAATGTTCAAATAATATTGTTCATTCCCTTACATCCATACCTAGGAAAATAGACTTCCTTTCAAGTTAATTGTGTGAAACTAAAGTGGAAGATAAAGTGACCCATTCCAAGAAGCTCATCTCACTTCAAAAATTTCTCGAGATTTCCAAGAATTTATAACGATATTAAGGTGCTATGCATTGTCTCCTTTATCACCTCATTGCATTTAGTCAATTGTTTTTAAATTTAAATTTATTCATTAATTTCAAAAAAAAATATTATATAAATTATATATGGTTGTTTTTATTTTGATTTACGTTTTAGAATTTTATTTTATTTATATTAATATATCAATTAGTTTTATATAAAAATATTTTTAGTTTTTTATATAACATTGATATTACAAAATATTGTAACAAATTTTATTTAATTAAATCTTCATGTATTTTTTATCATTAATAATAATAAAATAATTTTAAAATAAAATTATACGAGAGTTTTTAAAACTCTCATACGAGAGTTTCATCGGGTAAAATCTCGGGCGCAAACTCTCGTCCGAGAGTTTTTTAAACTTTCGGTTGAGAGTTTGGTTGTGCGTTTAAATGTAACTTTAGGCGGGTTAAACTCTCGGTCGAGAGTTTTATAAATTTCTCGTCAGAGACATTATCTCGGATGAGAGTTTCTGGTCAACGAAAAACACAGAAAATTTTGTAGTTTTCAGGAACCTACAACTTTGGAGGGGCAGAACACCTACAAAAACAAAATGTTATATGTCGGACAAAGTTCCATTAGATTCATCTGTGAATCTAGTTTCTGATGATATGAGATTTGTGGAGTTTCATTAGAAAATTCAAATTTTTATTAATTTTTTACTAAACTGTGTCACTGTGGAATTTCATTGTTCGAAAAATTGCACTGAATGAAAATTCAATAACTTTCAAATGAGGACACCAAAAAATTCAAAAAAATCATACTGCACTTCCTCTCCCTGTCTACTTCAAAAGGGTACTCTCATTTTTCTTATTGACGATCACATTGAAAAGAAAATCAAAGGATGATAAAATGTACTGAAACATCACTGTTTTTTTGTCTTCGTCCATTTCAAAAAAAAATAAAAAATAGTGATTTAATCCGAAAAATACCAAAATATAATCTGTGCACTAGTGCAATATATGCAGATTATGATGCTATGGTTTTTTTCCAAAAAATGAATAACCTTCCCTAAAAAAAGTAAAGGATAATAAAGTGACTATTTATGTTTGCCTGAAAATTTCAAGTATATGCAGTTAGTAAACAAGGAATTTACCCCTCTATATGTTAATATTTTTTTTTTTTTTTTAAATATGGGTATGGAGGTAAGACGATTCTCTACAATTCTTGTTTTTATGTCAAAGCATAATTTGCAATAAAAATATGAGTTTAGTGGAGTTGAAGTTGAAAATCATAGAAAATTACAATTTTCAACGTCAAAAAAGGGCAAAAAGTGTTTCCCAACTTCACATTTTCACCCCAATTTTGTTTGATCCCATATTATAAAATTTGTGTTAGTTTTCTTTGATAATACACATATTTATAATAAATCATGGGAATACCACACTAAACATGTGGAAAAGTTATATAAATTATTGAGAACAATCATTTTTATGTAAAAATATCCAAATGTGCTTTTGGGAAATAAGAATTCGAGTATTTGGTTCATATTGTTTTAAACAAAGGAGTGAAGTTAGAGCCTGATCAAAAGATGCAAACTGTTACAAAATGACCTATTCCTAAGAAAATCAAGGTTCTTAGAAGATTTTTTAGACTTACATGATATTATTGATCATTTGTTAAGAATTATCCATGCATTTCAAGTCCACTCATATATCTCTTGAAGAAAATATCATTTATATGGAATGATGAGGCTACTTTGGCATTCTCTCTTTTAATGGATGACATGTCTTCTACACCAACATCGGTTGCACCTACTTTTGGTAAAACATTCATAGTAGAGTGTGAGGCACTAGGAAAAGGAATTTACGTAACATTAACACAATAAGGGATATCATTGGCTTTTAAAAGCAAGGAATTCAAAGAAAATATTTCGTGAAATCTACGTATGAAAAATAAATGGAAGAAATATTACATGCAATAAAAAATGGGAATAGTATATCATTGGGAGGTACTTTAAAGTCAAGATATACCATGATAGCATAAAACATTTTTTGAAGCTATGGATTTCATTGGAAGATTAACAAAAATGAGGAGAAAAAATGCAAAGTATTAATTTTGAGATAATCTGCAAAAAGGGTAAGGAAAATTTAGTACATGATGCTCTTTCTAAAATAGAGGAGGCCTCAAATTTATATCCAATTACATTTTCTATTCCTAAGTGGCTAGAAGAAGCTTGCCGTAATGGAAAAATGACAATAGTACTAAACAAAAACTAAAATTTATAAAGGATGGGATGAACTCTATGGAGCATTGGGAGTGAAAGAGAGATATACTTTGGTGGAAATGTAGAATATTTTTATGCACACAAGCATATTTGAATAAAAAAATATTAAGGGAGTCCCATGTCTCTCTGATGGTAGGACGCAGGGTTCCTTAAAACATCTCAAAGGATCAAAAAATATATTTTTGGAAGGAATGAAGAAAGATATTAAAAATTTTGTAAGAGAAGGTCAGGTTTGCATAAAAAATAAAAGAGAGATAGTAAAATCTCTAGGGTTACTTCAACCATTCCACATACATATTAAAAGACTAGAAGATATATCAATAGACTTTATTACAGTGTTACTGAAATATAAAGGTAAGTATTACATTTTTGTGGTCATTTATGTAGACAAATTTTGTAGATTTTTTTGGTAGAGCTCAAAGTACATAAAGAAAAAGCCAAGTGGCAGAAGTGTTCATGAAAGAAATTCATAGTCTTCATGGTTTTCCTAAAGTAATAGTAGCAAGAAACTTTTGGAAATAATTATTTAATATGAGTGGAGAAACACTAGCTGCCATGAGTTCTACATATCAAACACAATCAAATGGTCAAACAAAAATAGTTAACAAATTTTTTTAAGGTTATCTAAAATGTTACTCTTTAGAAAAGAAATCTTAATGGATGAAGAGGGTTCATCAAGGAAGAATGGTATTATGATAATACCTATCAGACATTTACTAAAATTTTCCCATTTAAGGCCCTTTATGGATATCCAACTCCTAGTATCTCATACTTTTTGCAAGATAAGTCCAAAGTATAGGAAACAGAGTCACAAATGGAAAATACTAAAGAAACTTTGAAAATTATTATGGAAAACCTTCAAATGACAAGAAACATGATAAAACAACAAGGGGAACAACATTGAAGTGAAAGATAATTTGAGGGTAATTGGGTATTTTTTAGATTATAGCATTATAAGCAATATTCATTCAAGAAAAATAAGAATAAAGAATTAGCTCAAAAATGTTATGGCCCTAAATAATTATTCATAGGATTGCACAAGTGGTATAGAAGTTATATTTTCCTTCTTCTTGCATTCATAAGGTTTTTCATGTATCTTGCCTAAAAAAGGTTTTGGGAAAAAATATGCAATTGTAAATAGAAATTCCAAAATTAGATGAAGAATTAAAGTTGATTCTTGAACCACAAAAAGTTATAGATAAACATTATGTATCTCTTTGACATATAACCATTATGAAGTACCTAATCAAGTGGAAGAATATTCCTCTAGAAGAAGGTACATGGTAAAATGATCAATTCATGATGAAATACCCACGGCTAAAGGGTTCATTTGAAGTTTTGACAAAGGTTTTGTTATATGTTTTATATAACGCGTGGAAGAATAGTTTTATTGTTTGTTAAGGTCCCACACAGTGATCAAATTTGAAGGGCAGGTCCGAATTTTAATTAGAAGGGCATATATCTATGTCGCCCTTCCATAATGAAAATCTTTAAAAAAAAAACTTTTCAATTGACCACAATAAATTATTTTTACATTTCATTTTTTGAAAGACAAAACCATCAATCTTTATATTAATAAAAGACTGTTACATATACAAAAAATGAAGAAGGCTCCATCTTTCATTGCTTAAATATCTCATTGGCAATGTCAACATAAGTCTTGAAGACACTATTATAAGAATTTTGATACATACCACCGGGATATAGGAGATTCTTATGTGTCAGATTGTGTAATGCAATTTTGACTTTGTCTCACAAGGAGCAGCAGCATGGAGGTCTGGATTTTTCTTATAGAACTTTATTATTATTATTTGAAACATTGTTTATAGATATGAATACAACAATGAAATTATGTGCATGGTGGACAATTAGTCAAGCTCAGGATGCCAAACCATGATGATGTAAGTTTGGAATTTAACATTTTTACATGTTAAAGACAAATAGTCAAAATCACTGACAACTTAGTATGCCATAATTAATAATCATTCCCTGTTCACTTTTTTTAATAGGTTTATGTCACAAGATGATCTCTCTTCTATGGCATTTACTTGTATTGAAGATCACTATTCTAGGAATAAGGAGTTATTTTCTCCAAAAATAACCCTAGCCAAACATTGACAATGAATAAAGGATATCTTTCTATGCTTCATAAGTACATATGTTCTACTTCTAAATCATGTCTTGGAAGTGGTTGTTTTGCTGGAAATTATTCACCAGTTGGTTTCATACCAAATTCTTTTTCTCATTTTCAGCATCCAATAGATGAAAAAGATAATGGTTTAAAACAACATTAATATTTGAAATTTTTCAAGAATTGTTTGGCACACATTGAATATGAATTTTGAAGTCAAGTGCATGATGTTGTATAGGATCAAGTGTAATTTTGAATACCAAATGTTTCACAAGAAAATTCTCAACATGCTACCTTGCAGTAAGGATTAAATGACAATATTGCATGAACTATTTCCATAATAAAAGTGCACCTCGACCATAAGACTAAAAAACTACAAATGTTGTTGATATAGCATCATTTCTCACCTTCACATGATTCATGATTGCTTTGATGGTTTTGGGCACCCATTCCTACAGACTTGGACAAATTCACATAAAAATAGTGTAAAAATCCCCATACGCGACTATGCCCGTACTTTTCCGCATGCATACGCGAGTCCAGTTGCACTTTTCCGCGTATGCCATTAAAATTATGAAAAAATATATAATTATTCCCTATTTTTGGGCTAGGTTGATGGTTACTCAGGTAGTTCAACCACCCCAGCACGTGGCCAACTGTTTCTAACTGTTGAAACTACTTGGAGGGAGTATAAAAACCCCTCATGTGTATGGCCTAAGGGAGAGAGAGAATTATTGATATTATACTCTGTTGGTATTCCCTATCCAAGTCTTATTCCCCGTGCCTCCTGCACTTTCCCAGTTCATTACAGGAAACTATTGTTTCCTTGAGATGCTCATCTCCCTATATGTCATCTCGTATGCACCAGTTTGGAAGGAGTCTTAGCGAGGCAAGGGCGGGACGGATCCGGACGACGGTCTGCTCGAAGATCGTGGAAGGATTCAAGTGATCTCTCCACTCGTTACTTCTGTACATGCTATTTATAATACAGAAGTACCATGTTGTCCCCGAAATATACGTGTTAGTGTCTGCTTGCATATATGAGAATATTGTTATTTAAGCATTTATTATGGTTTATCTAATGTTTCATATGGATTTCACTAACATTTAGAGTAGATATATGTTGTACAACCAGTTCTTCATGCTTGCTTCTTCTTGTCTTTCAGGTTAAGAAGGAAAGAACGGTTGCTGGGGGTTTGGACCCCGCGGGATCTGCTTCAACCGTAGGACCTACGGGTAACTTCCTCGATCTACTCTATTTAGTTTTTCATGAACATGTATGGTTGTGTGAGTCCTTCTTACGTAGCATGCCCCTGCTCTGTGGAGGTTGTAACCCAACGAATTTAGGTGATTTTCCTCGAAATTAACTAACATTTTAACAGATCACATTCCCTGCACTTCATGGTGGTTTCAGCTGTTTGGTAGGTTGCCGACAGTTTTAACTTTCATTTGCAGTCCAGTTTACTTTTTCTCAGTCAGTCTGAAGTCCTAGTTTCTTATCTAGGCTTGTCCTTTTTGTTTTTTCATTATTTACCTTTTTATACGCGCTTTTTTCTGCACACAGTCGCGTATAAACGCAATTTTGTCTAAAGGGACCCACGTATACACGAGTTTCCCTTCGCATAGAGGCGTATGCACGCTGGTTGCTAAACTGTGAAGTAGCGTATACCTAGGCAGATTTTGAATTTTTGGGTTTCTTGACTTTTTGGTCCTTTCTGGCTGTGGAGACTTGTTCCTACAGTGTCTCTCTACTCTCTGGATTGTGAAGGAAGTGGTTTCTGGTCTTTTCTCTCTTTCGTTTGATTGAAAACTAGTCTTTTTGGCAAAATGTTGTTTCTGGTGCTGGCACTCCTGGTTTGAGTACCAAGATAGCTTTCTGAGCATTCTTGGATGTTCTGCTTTATCAGAACAGTGAGCTCCTGCTCATTTACTCTTTCCTGTCTTTGTGTTTTGCTTGGCACTACGATTTTTGCTCGTTTCTTGATTGGTTTTATTGAGTTCAGTAGGCTAGGTCTTGTTGCAACTTTTGAAGAGTTTTTCTTGCTTCTTCGAAGTCTTTGCTTGCGGAAAGTTTATACTATTCTTCTAGGCTGGGTGGCTGTGTTTTCTTGTCTTCTTTTTCTCTCATTGATCTTGCTACTAGTTAGCTTTATAAGGTTTGGAGCATTGTTGAAGTTTGTGCTTGAAATTCAGTCTTGTTTGGTTTGGATTGTGATAGTTTTGCTTGGTATTTTCGAGCTCTTTCTCTATAAAACTAAAAAGCTCAAAAAAAAAACATTTGTTTTGCTTTTTGTTTTTGCATTTCAAAGGCTCAAAAAACATTTTCTCTTATTATTTGCTTTTGTTGTTGCATTTTCATTTTCGTTTTGCCATATCTTTTGAAGCTTTTGTGAGGTTTCCTGCTTTTGGTTTTTGGCTTGATAATTGGAAGGGAGTTTTCATTCATTTCTTCTTCTTGCTTTTAAGCATTTTTGGCTGACTTCATATTAAGATTTCTTGATTTCGGGAACTAGCTTTCTGGACAACCAAGAAGAGTTAAAACTGAAGGACTTTTTAGGAAATTTCACTCTGCTTTAGGAGATTTGCATCTTGGGATTTGCATGCTTGTAGTGATTTGCATTAGGTGCATTTAAACATTTAGTCAATTTCATAGGTTTTGTGAGTGTGAGTTTGCTATTTGAAAAGAAAAAATACAATTTTTAATCTCGTAGAACCTGTGTAGAGATTGCTTTTCATCGAAAGACAATAACTGCATCTGCATGTAGTTAAGTTTTTATTAATTTCTTTCTGCATCAAAAACATCATAAGTTTCATCTCCATATCCTTGTGACTTAACATAACAGCCCATTAAAATAAGCGATTTAATTTAAAATCAACTAGCAAGTTTTCTAAGTGTCATACATCAACTAGCTAGGTTGTAGGGCCTTGGATTAGGTGAGTGGAGAGTTAACTCTCCAAGGCCGCTCAAAAAAAACATAGAAGTTGATTAATTGAGCGAAATCCAACTCCGTTAGGTGGACCGGGAAAGATCTCCTCCAGAGAGTCAAGCGCGAGGGGAAGTGAAGGCTGAGAAGAGAGATACCCCCTCTCTGATTTGCTGAATCTGACCTCAAGACCGTTCCGCCCGGCTTCTGACATGGATTGGTGCCCATAGTTTCCACTCCTAGGTTCCACATAGGTGACTGCGGGGGGGAATACCCGTGGTACCTGAGGCAGACGTCGCATCACTTTCAGCAGTACTTCTGGGGGGTGCCCTTGCGAAGCTTGGGTGCTTGAGCCGACAAAGGCTGTCGTTAGGAGGTCGGCGTAACTGTTTCTGATACCTTCGCTAGTTGTTCTGGGCCCTAATCATCCCAGACTGCTTTCGGGAGGTCCTATATTTCGCTTTCCTGTATTTTGGTGTCTGGCCCTCATCACCCGGAGTGGAAATACTTGGAGGTTGTTTGCTTGATTGTATCTCAGGGATTTTTATTTTAGTGAGTGCTCTTTGCTCCTAGCTTGCCTAGCTTTTCACTTTTTTGAGTCTAATTTAAAATCTATAAAAGTGGCTCATCAAGCGCCTCGTCGATCGAGGAGAATCCGGGGGTTATCTACCGAGAGTCCAGAGCCTTCTTCGAGAAGGCGTAGGAGCGATTTAGTAGGTGGTTACCACCCTGTGGCGTTTGACGCAGTGGAGAGAGATCCTCCACAAAGGTCTGAAGGTTTCATAGCTGATTCTGGTGTCAGTTCCGAGAGGAGCGTTCCGCTCACCTCGCGAGTTTTTTTTCCTCAGGAAGAAGATTTTCAAATTGAAGACGTACATGAGCCTCCGGCGACAGGTCCATCTCCTCTTCCTCTTGACTATCTGTTCGTTGTTCAGTACATCGGACCTGAGTCTCAGAGACTGGAAGATCTTCCGTATCTTTCCTATCTTTCGATGGCCATGACTGGGAACGCGGCTTCTGTCGTGAGTTCTGCAGGCATTCAGACCCCTGATTCTGTTGAAGGAGGGGGAACTATTGCTTTATCTTCAATTGCTTCTCATTCTCGTCCCTTCTTTTCAGGGATGCCCTCTAGTGGGAATCCCTCTTTTTCCTTTTCCGCTGCTGCAGCTGGATCTACACCCATTTTTTCAATGGCTAGTGGATCAGCTTCTTTTCAGGGTTTCCCCTTTGGGACTGGACACATTCCTAGTTCCAATCCTTCTTTAGGGTCGTTTCTGTTTACGTCCCAGACCCAGAGTTTCAACCCTTGGTCTGGGGGGCAGAGTTCGACTACTTTTACAGGATGGAATCCTGTCTTTACTACAGCGGGGGCAGGGAATCAATTTTACGCTGGTCATCAAGGGAATGCTTCTTTCCCTCCGTCGAGTGCTTACCAGACCTTTTCTCCTCTTTCTAATGCCTGGAACCCCTATCAGGGGCTCTCCTCTTCATTCAATACTTCAGCGGGGGGAACTGGTCTGGGCTTTGGTAACTCTACGTTGGGAGGAGGTTCTTCTCCTTTTTCTATGAGTCCTTTCTGGCAACCTGGTGCCTTATCAAATCCAGGCTATTCTTTTCAGAATGTTGGAAATCCATCCCATCAAGGATGGAATCCTCAGGCTCTGCCTCGCTTACCTTTTCTGGCAACGTTAAACTTGCTAGATCTGTTGAAGTTGACTAATGATCCGATTCGTTATAGTCCGGGGTGGCCTCCGGTCTCGACCAAACTTCCTTCAGATATTCCAAAATTTGAAGGTAAGAATGGGGAGGATCCGGCTGACCACATCACCACTTTCCACTTATGGTGTTCTTCGAACTCCCTGATCGATGATTCGATTAGGTTGAGATTATTTCAACGCACCCTAACTGGAAATGCTGCCAAATGGTATATAGAGCTCACTGGGGGCAGTTTCGCCACATTTGGAGAACTGGCTGTCACATTTCTAAATCATTTTCAGTTGCCTGTCAGATATGAGGCTGGGACCGAACTCCTGGCTAATTTTAAGCAGGATGAGGCAACTCACATTTCTGATCACATTCAGGAATGGAGGAGAAGGAAGAGGCTTATTAAATCTCATATTCCAGGAGAATTCCTTCTCGAATGGTTTCTGAAATCTCTGCAGTCAGACATTTCAAAAGATGTATCCCTATCTGGGGTATTTTCTGAGGAGCAGGCCATTTTTAGGGCCCAGCAGCTGGAACTGATCTATTCTCAGTCTGGGGTCCTTTATAAATATTTTCCCAATGCTCCTCACTCCAAATTAGATTTATCGAAAACTAAGCCCGGTCCGCATGGTGATGGGCTTGTCGGATCGATCAATAGTGGTGCAGCCAGCCTGCTTACTCAACTGCAGCAGTTTTCTTTGCAAGCTGCTCCTTCTAGTCAGGCTGTGTCTGCCGAGTCATCGCCTTCCCAGTCTTTGTCCATAAATTTTGTCCAAGCTTCTGATCCCAAAGGAAATCAACAATCCGATGGGAAGAAGAAGGGACGAAATAACAAGAAGAAGGGCAAGAACGGGAAGGGTAATGCAAATAAAACCAACGAGCGTGTTGGTGAGGGTCAAAAGGAGAAGAAGAAAGTGAAGTTTCCATGCAAGCTCTGTGTTGGAGACCATATCACACACCTTTGCCCTAAAATTCAGGATGGTCAGCGCTTGTTAGCTCAAAAGGGTTCTTCTAGTTCCCAGGCTGTATTAACAAACCCTTTTCCCCAAGGGCAGCAATTAGTTGCTGGCGCGAACCAAAATCCTGGGGCTTCCTCTGGGGGCACCCAGGAAGGGGAAATTCCATCGAACATTTTTATGATGAGTGCTCACGCGGATATCGCTACGATATCCCGTGATTATGGCGGAGAAGAGTCTTCGAAAGCTAAAGAAGTTCATGATGCTACTAAGCTGCTTCACATTATGAAGCCTACTGTTGAGTCTATGCCTCGGATGCCCAAAGCATCTTCTAAGCGGTCAACGATTAATCCAAACGCTAGGGCTGCCCAGAACTACTCGATTGTGGAAGATCTGGCGCAGAGTCCTTGTGCTATGTCAGCTTTAGAGGTACTCCAGTCTTGTCCGGCTCAGCGCAGTGCTTTGCTCACTGCCATTGGGGCTATTGATCCGAAAAATTCTCTTCTGATTACTTTTGATATGACTAATTTTAAGAAGAGACTTCCCCATCACATGGCTTTTCATATTAAATGCCATCTGTATGCAATATCTTTCAACTGGCTGTCATTGATATGTTTCATAGTGATGGCCTCCCGCATGCCGGAAGACACTTGGATCTCCCAAAGCCGGCTCCATCTAGCACCTGCTCTTTACCGTTCGATGGTCATTCTCACAAACCCCATGGTATCGTCCCGGCTTGCCCATCCGTGTCAGCAAAGACCTGACACAGGAGGTTGAGGTACTTGCAAATTTCGGACTACAACCTTCTCGTTGGGGAGAAACTGGATTTAAGAGATGGATGTGCCATCGCATCCCTATTATTCTCGTGATCGTATGCTCCCCCCCACTTAAGGAGGATCGTTAAGGGAAGGACCAACCTGACCTGTCTTCTCAGACCTGAATGCACCTTCTGATTCATCTGTTCCAAATTTGGATAATACTAAGGCGCCTGTTGAGAATCTAGGAGTTGGAATGTATTTTTCTTTGATGGGTACTTTCGATCTTCCTCCTCCTATGGTGCATATTAATGCTATTTCATCCTCCAAGGCTCCCCTTCGAAGAGAGTTCTTCAGAACTCATTATTTTTCGGACCCTTGGACCTTACCTTCCCCTACTGCCACTTTAGCGGAAGGTCAAGTGGGTGGAATGGCATTTCCGATTTCTGCAGCTGAGATTGCATATCAGTCTATTGTTGACACTGCAGAATCCATCCCAGCTCCTCTTTCACCGGAAGAGTTGGATGGTGATGTGGCTCCGGCTGGGACGCTTAGTTCTTCTTCAGCCCAGGATTGCCTTAATACCACTCTTCCATATGAAGAGGCCATCTTGGAAGCCATGACAGGTATAGATAGACCGTGGGATGATTTGCATCATCGGTCTTACTTCCTACCTGATTTGAACGAAGTTGAAACAAGTTTTCCAAGTCCTCCGTCTCCTGGTCCTGTTCACCCAGTCTCAAACCCTTTGGCACCAACACAGGTTTATGCTGAAGGGAACATGGTTGTGATCTCTCCTACTATCCCGGTGAACATTTCCAAGGATCCCAATATTGTCGAGAATGTCTTCATTGGAGCTGAAAGTTCCCGTGAAGAGGTTCAAATTTACATCGAGCTCTTCAAAGAGTATAGGTATGTATTCGCTTGGTCTTATGAGGAAATGCCTGGCATAGACCAATCTATTGTCCAGCATGAGATCAAGACGTATGAAAACACTAAGCCGGTGAGGCAAAAACTTCGTCCAGTCAATCCTAGGAAGGCAGCAGCTATCAAAGCTGAAGTTGAAAAGCTGCTTAAGCCGGGATTCATTTTCCCTGTTCCTCTGACTGAATGGGTTTCAAACCCCATTCCCGTAGATAAAAAGCAAGGAATGATTAGAGTGTGCATCGATTTCAGAGACCTAAATAAAGCATGTCCTAAAGACAATTACCCCACACCATTTATCGATCAGATCATTGACGAGTGTGCCGGTAATGAGATTTTCTCCTTCATGGAAGGTTTCTCCGAATATAATCAAATTACTATCTGTCCTGAAGATCAACATAAGACTGCATTTATTTGTCCCTGGGGTACGTTTGCATACAAGAAGATGCCTTTTGGTCTTAAAAATGCTGGGGCTACCTTTCAGCGGGCCATGTCTTACGCCTTTCATGACATCAAGAAGATTATCGAGGCATACTTAGATGATCTAGCTGCTCATTCTCGAAAGAGGATGGATCATTCTGGTCACCTCCGAAAAATATTTGAAAGATGTCGTTTTTATAAAATTCGATTGAATCCGAACAAGTGCGTTTTCGCGGTTACATCCAGTCGGCTATTGGGATTCATTGTGTCTAGGGAAGGGATAAGGGTAGATCCATTCAAGGTTGAGGCAATACTTCGGTTGCCTCCCCCATCTTCAATTCGTCAGCTTAAAAGTATTCAAGGGAAGTCTAATTTTCTTCGGAGATTTATCGTCAATTATGCTGAGATTACAAAGGGATATATGAGACTGTTGAAGAAAGGAGTTCCTTTTCTTTGGGATGACTACGCTCAATGCTCATTCGATGCTTTGAAAAAGGCATTGACCTCTGCTCCTTTACTGAGTCCACCTGATTATAGCAGAGATTTTCTTTTGTATCTGGCAACGACAGAATCTACCATTGGTATGGTTCTGGTTCAGGAAGATGATGCTCTTGTAGAGCATGTTATTTACTACCCTAGTCGAGGACTGGTAGGACCTGAACTTAGGTACAATCCGATAGAAAAATTAGCCTTAGCAGCAGTCCATGCTATACAGCGACTTCGGCATTACATTATTCTTCGCAAAACTTATGTTTTGGCAGCTGCCAATCCATTTCATTTTGTCCTCGGCAGGCGAGTGATTGGGGGAAAATATAATATATGGATTGTGATTTTACAGGAATTTGATCTTGAGTTCATGTCTGCCAAATCCAAGAAATCATTAGTTTTTGCGGAATTGATCTCCGAGTTGCCCTGTGGAGAGGAGATGATCTATGATGAGTCCTTTCCGGACGAACACTTGTTTCTTATCTCTCCACATGATCTTTGGTACGGGGATATCATTCTGTATCTCCAGACTGTGAAGTTTCCCTCTACTTTTTCAAAATATGAGCGTCGTAAACTGCGTCACTTGGCCAAGAATTATTTGATTATTGGTGATGAATTGTACCGTTGAGGGGTTGATTCAATCCTAAGACGCTACTTAACTCTCGAAGAAGCTGAGGGTGTGCTCAATGATTCTCACAGTGGAGCTTGTGGGGGTCATTTATCTGGGCTTGCTACAGCCCAAAATATTTTGCGTGGTGGATAGTTTTGGCCCTCGATTTTCAAAGATTGTATTGAATCGGTCAAAAAGTGTCATCCGTGTCAGGTTTATACTCAAAAAATGCGCGCTCATCCAGCTCCGCTTTTTCCAGTCGTTACTGTCGAACCCTTTACAAAGTGGGGTATTGATTATACTACTTGTAACCCGCCTTTGGCAAAAGGTCACAAGTACATTATCGTAGCAGTAGACTACTTTACGAAGTGGGTGAGGCTATGCCTACTTTTGGGAATGATGGTGAGACTGCATCTTTGTTCCTTTTCAATCAAGTTATCGCTCGTTTTGGTATTCCTAGAGATATTGTCACTGACCGTGGCAGTCATTTTCAGAATAGTATGATGGCTGAGTTGGCTCTCAAATTGGGTTTCTGGTAGGAGCATTCATCTCCATATTATCCTCAAGCCAATGGGCAAGTGGAAGCCGTGAATAAATCCTTGAAGACAATTCTTCAAAGGACAATTGATAAAGCTAGATCCAACTGGCATATTATGCTATATCCTGCACTTTGGGCATACAGGATGTCGGTGAAAACTGCAACTGGCTTTACTCCGTTTCAGTTAGTGCACGGGGTGGAATCCGTATTTCCTATTGAATGTGAGATTCCTTCTCTTAAATTAGTTGTTGAACTTCTTCCTGACACTTCTAGTCTGGCAGAACGGCTTCTTCATCTGGAACATCTCGATGAGCAGCGTCGAGATGCTGCCACGATGAATGAAGCGCATAAAAACCGAGTAAAAGTTCAGTATGATAAGGAGGTCAAGCCTAGGGTCTTTTCGGAAGGTGACCTTGTTTTGGTCTATGCCCAAGAAAAGGATGCCCTGGGGGCAGGAAAGTTTAAGTCTATGTGGTATGGCCCCTATATCGTTAAAAAAGTCCTTAAGAAAGGAGTGTATACCTTGGTTGATTTCGAAGGGAACGAGTTGCCGGAGCCCTGAAATGGGCTCTATTTGAAGAAGTATTATGCCTAGGCTTCGGCCTGGCATGTTGCTTTTGTATATAGTAGTTTTTGATTTGTACATATCTGATTGATTTTCGATTTTTGATGAGGTGGTGATGTTTTTTGATCTTCTTTGGCAGGTTGTGTTGGATGTCATGAGTCATTTTGGTTTCGCCGATGGTGCTAGTAGACACACCCGGAACTTAGCTTCCGCGGCTTGGGTGCTTCATTATCCATCCAGTCAGCTGTTAGTATCAAGAGGGGTCTGCATTGGTCCTGCTTCCAATAATATAGCAGAATACACTGCAGTTGTTCATCTACTCTCGGAGGCAATATCTTTGGGTGTTGATTCGTTGGTAGTTTTCTTGGACTCTCAACTGGTGGTGTCGCAGTTGAACAATACTTATCGGGTACGAGATCCATTTTTATTACGATTGTTCTTGAGGGTACGTTTGTTACAAAGGTCATTTCAATTTTTAACTTTCATTCATATTCCTCGCGCTGACAATTGGTTTGCTGACTCATTAGCTAATCAAGCATTAGATTGGCATATTAATCATTCCATACAATAAATTTTTAATCATCAAAAACATCATACATTTGATACATTTATCACATCACATCAAATATCGTTGTATATATATCATCGAAGTGTCAAAAAACTTTACAAAATTTGGATCCATAATGTCATACAAAACTTGGGCTTATGCCCCCATCATGTTCAGTCTCAAAAAAGAATATATAGTCATCTAATACATAATCTCTGTCTACTCCTAAGGTCCCTGCCCAGAAGTCGTGTTCCTATAGAACATGACTGCAGTGGCAACTCGGCGGAATAATCTAACCCAGTCTCGGGGCACTCCTACCACCCGTCTCTGGATGGCTTCCGGTAGATCCTCCACAACAGCCATAGGTATTTGGTGGGTTAGTCCCTCCAAATTCCTCTGCACGGCCTGGAGAGTCCTATCTGAATCCACAGTATCTACTTCGCCTCTGCGGCGCTTGTGGCGCGGGAGACCCTCAGGTCGAACTGGTCCAACATCTGAAACATGATCATTTTAAATTGTCAGTCATTATGAATCCAATCAAAAACATGTTTGTTTTTCATTTTTTTACACATATTTGAAAAAATCCAAAAAAATTATATAAGTCAAAATTTTTTGCAAACTTACCAACTGTGCCCCATGCTGTGCCTGGTGGAAGAACTAGATCTGGATCTCCACGGAAGTCCATCCCGGCATAGGGATAGTCGTCCACTGCGATGATTTGTTCTCCCCACCAGTGGAATAACTCATCGTCCCATGTGGTCCGGGGTACCTCACTACCCCCCAATCTCTTCATCATGTCCACCCAACGGGCAATTCTTGGGTCCCGTGGGCTACTGATGGTAGAGATGACTCTCGGTCTCAATGCTGGAATCTTCTCAAAGAAGAATGTTGTCAAAATTGTATTGTAGCCAAAATGTTTGGTCTTTGCTTGGTGGATTGAGGTCAACTGTTGTTTCATGTTCAGTAAAAGGGCTGTGCACCAATCATACACATGAGTCAAACATTCTACTGCTATGCTCATTTGCATCCTGGACGCCTGATGTAGAGAGGCAGATCCTGCCACTCTGCCGATGGTGAAAAGGAGGATTTTCATGTGCAAATCCCTTAAATCTTTAATTGCAATCTGAGTTCCAACCTTTTTGGAACCATCTACGCAACACACGTGGACATAGTCTTCCACGGTTAACCCTCCCAGGGGTTTCCCGTGCAAGTCTACTGGTTCTCCCCTCCGGGAAAGTCCAATAATAAAGTATATGTCTTCCACTTCAATGCGTATTGGCATCTGATCTATCACGAAACAGTCTTGGTCTGGTTCCCAGTAATTGACGAGCATTTCTAGCAACCGAGGATTGCTTTTCATATTTGGCATTTTAAATAATTTGAACAATCCGCAATTCCGAAGGATATTTTGAGCTGCTCGATCTTGCATGACCTCTTGGTCAATTGCGCTATGCTCACGTTCTCTCCATGAGATTGTCATCCTGTCAAAATTCATCAAATCATGCATTAGCCACGCTTTTTAAGTTTCGGACCTGCGCATACGCGACTTTTTCTTTGCACAGTCGCGTGTATACGCGAGTTTCCTTTACTGAACCCGCGTATGCGCAAGTCCGCATTTTTTAGCAAGGGTTTTAAAGCTAAAATTCACTTAATTTTAATTTCCAAATGGACAAAATGATTTGCAAGGATGATTTAGGAGCCTACCTGAAATTTCGGCGCGATTCGACGGTCGGTTGTTCCTGATTTGACGAAAGAAGTTTTTTGCTCCAGAGCACTTTTTTCCAAATCAACAATGCAATAATGAACCAAATATGAGGTAATTTGTCTATTTATGCCTAAAAAGTTGAAAATTTTCGCAAAAATTCATTATGCTCATTTTTTCGATCTATCTTAAGCTACATAACTCGAATGCTTGGAAGTGCCCAGTTTGGTATGTTTTCAGGTACATTTTGATGATTTTGAGATTTTTCCCGGTTTTTGATCCATGATTACCGACTCGTCACGGCAGGTATATGATCTTCACTGGCATATAGGTTAGGGAAATCACTTTCCGTTGCATCTTGCATACTAGCCTCCATAATGATCACTTGCCTTAGGGTCGATCCCATCAGGTCATGAGTATTACACCCATTTCACTCGCCGATTATTTAATCATGACTTGATGGTAGAGCCTTCCTTTACATGGGCTTCCTAGTTAGTTCCTCGCTATCACTCGTTGCCCATGCTGCGTTTTATGTAGGCTCGGGAGTCCTCTTTAGTCCCACCATGTCTTATGTGTTGAAGCTTCATTCTTCTTCTTCATCACTATCATTTTTCTGGCTTTTACCCTAGAGGCTCCCTGGTGTCGTTAAGTTGTATTACTGCATTGCATATTGGCTACTTGTTTATCCCGGCCTTTAGCCGGCTTCATTTGGACTCGATGTTTAAGCCAACTTTTGACCTTGACTTTCTGTACAAGTTAACCATTGCATGCACTTAGCTATCACGACTTGACACCTTTTTACCCATGGATGGAGCGTTCCTCTGAGTATCACTTACCAGTTTTCGCCACCTTGCATTGAGCATAGGATTGTTCCAATCCCAGGAACTAGTGCATCTGATTTTTTGATACTCGTTCTATCCATTGTACCATAGCATTCTTTTATTCTTTTTCGTGCTTATTATATGAAAAAGACAAAAAAATCAAATATAACAAAAAGAGCGGGAATGGGATGTATCTTCGTTATTTTGATGGCAGTACAGAGTCAGTTTTTCGCCCTTGAACAAAGCACATTTACTTATATATATCTCCTACATTTGGGATGGTTTTAGTTTTGACCTAGGTTCAGCCTTTACCATGTTTCACTTGTCAGTTCTCCCCCGGTTGGTTATCTCTTCCAATCATATGGAGAGTTTGTTTTTCCTCCTGCAGGACAGACTTATACAGTGTCACTTTTTACTGCCATGGTCATCACAGAGTCGTGTTTTTGTTCAAGGGAAGTTTAGCCTGAGTCGGCCATTCTGCGGTGTCTCTTGACTCATTATTCAGTCGGCCTTCCCGGTCTTGTCAGTATCATGTTCTATCACATCAGATGTTTTGGTCTTTTGCTCGTGCTGGTTTGAGAAGGTCCCCATTGACTTCTTGCCGGCGGGTTTGTCTCTTATCGACTACGACACATTGCTCTGAGAGCAAACCTAGAGCCGCACCTTGGGCCTATTTCCATCATTGATATGTGACCTCGTGCTCAGCATTTGATCATCATCATGGGTCTTTGACTGAGTGGTTTCCCCTGTGTTCGACGTCAGCACACATTATCACACTTGGGATTCGTGCAGTACCTGGATTTCCATTTGACCCTATCGGTGGATTTCTCGCCTCTGTGTCAGCTTTCATTATTGGTTGGTCCAGAGGGTTTCTTCCGTGCGCTAGCTTCATCTTGTGCACGTCGGAAACGTACTTCGGTTTTGGTTCCATCACTCTACTTCGTCCGATTCCTTCCAAATCTTGGCCTGCAGGTTACACTCGTGCTGGACTGATGTGGGATGCCTTAATGCCTTCCTTCCAACAGATCTTTTCCCATCGACTCCGACTCATTGCTCTGGGAATAAGGTCTAGAGTCTTTTTGTCAGTACCTTAGGGTTTGCAGTCATCAGTGGCAGACTCTTCGCTATCGACAATGGGGATTCATTATTGCCTCCTGATTGGTAGATTCTTTCAAGTGTTCGACTTCAACTCATTCATTCGCACTTGTTAGATTGTACTGGGGCACCTTGACACTCATTTTCATTATTGGTGGGTTGTCTCGCGTTGGTTAATGGTATACATCATTGACCAGTAATCCAACGATTTCTCACATGGTCGACTTCAGCTCATTTATTCCCATTGTGTAGAATTGTGCCATAGTGATCGGTGAAGACCTCAGGTTGCATCAGCATTTCTCGGTTCACTTTTGACAGTCCATTCAGTTTCTACCAGTGATGCCGTCCACCCTTATATGTTGCAGTTCAGTACAGCAGCATCCTATATGTTGGCTCCCGAGTTGCGTGATTGTACCGTTTGTTCCACCTCTTATGATTCAGTACTTGGAGATTCAGTTACTTATTTGATCAGACATCCAGTTACACCATCTTTGATCATGTATACATGTTGGATCCATTCACTACTTTCTATATGATGTATTTTTGACTGAGCATGGGTATGCCCGCCTCAGCATGAGTTGACTCTCTGTTTTCTTTCATTGGTTTTTGGCAGGCTGAAATCTGGTGAAGTCCTCTCTTGTCCTTGCGAAGTTCTTTCTATGTGTATAATACATTTCGGCCATCATGTACCCCTTCTGACCTCATATATTAGGGGGCATCTGTTATAGCATCATTTCTCACCTTCATATGATTCATGATTGCTTTTATGGCTTTGAGCACCCATTCCTACAGACTTGGACAAATTCACTAAAAAACAGTGTAAAAATCCCCATACGCGATTATGCCCAGACTTTTCCGCGTGTATACGCGAGTCCAACTACACTTTTCCGCGTATGCCATTAAAATCATTAAAAAATATATAAAAATTCCCTATTTTCGGGCTGGGTTGATGGTTACTCAGGTAGTTCAACCACCCCATCACGTGGCCAACTGTTTCCAACTGTTGAAACTACTTTGAGGGAGTATAAAAGCCCCTCATGTGTATGGCCTAAGGGAGAGAGAGAATTATTGATATTATACTCTGTTGGTATTCCCTATCCAAGTCTGATTCCCCGTGCCTCCTGCACTTTCCCAGTTCATTAGAGGAAACCCTTGTTTCCTGGAGATGCTCATCTTCCTATATGTCATCTCGTATGCACCAGTTTGGAAGGAATATTAGCGAGGCAAGGGCGGGACGGATCCGGACGATGGTCTTCTCAAAGACCGTGGAAGGATTCAGGTGATCTCTCCACTCGTTATTTTTGTACATGCTATTTATAATACAAAAGTACCATCTTGTTCCCGAAATATACGTGTTAGTGTCCGCTTGCATATATGAGAATATTGTTATTTAAGCATTTATGATGGTTTATCTAATGTTTCTTATGGATTTCACTAACATTTAGAGTAGATATATGATGTACAACCAGTTCTTCATGCTTGTTTCTTCTTGTCTTTCAGGTTAAGAAGGAAGGACGGTTGCTGGGGGTTTAGCCTAACGAGGATGCAGCTTCAACCGTGAGACCTACGGAGTAACTTCCTCAATTGCCTTTTAGTTTTCCGAACATGTGGTTGTGTGGGTCCTTCTTGGTAAACATACACACCAGCACATGGGGGGTTGTAACCCCAACAGCCTCTGGTGATTTTCCCTGAAACAATTGTAGATCTAACAAGATCACACAATCAAATGTATTCCACAAGGCCAATACTGTATGAAAAATGAAAAGGATTTTGCAACCAAAAATACCTTAGGAAACTAATTCAATTAGATACACCAAACCATCATCAAAAAGGAAAACCAACCTACTCAAAAGGCAAGCGTTTACCTCTTTTGACAAAATTTTGAGTTCCAAAACAAGGGCCTTTATTGTCTTGTCAATGCCCCTAGTAATTTCAATGGGGTTTGCACCTGCTGCAAAAACCTAAACAAAAAGGTTTTATTTCAAATTATTTTCCACAAATTTAAGATACAACCATTGTCAGTTTTGTATTTCCTAACAAGCTCATAAATTTTGACAAAAGAACCAAAATTTTTTAATACCTGATAGCAATTTTTTCACTCAAAAACTATCTTAGACTTAATAAGCGCAACCTAAAACTAAAAAACTGAACACCATAAGACCCTACAAAAATGAATATATGATCTTAATCTAGTACTATCGACAAAAAGTTACCTTTACACCCTCACTTATTAAACCCTGTGCTGTTGAATTTTAACTTCAACTGCTGCAGCAGAAGGACGGATGCAGCAACAACATTTTTTTTTGGAGGTTGCTTGCACGCCATCCAGAAATTTAATTCAGCATTTAAAATTCCTACAAGTTTTTTTTGTAGACGGCCGCAGCCATATTTCTATACAGGATTGTATTTAAACACAACAACCAACATTAATGCAATTCATCAACCAGAAATTAAAGAAATAGAAATTTACCCCCCAGTTTTGTAAATTCAAAAGGAGGACATGTGGAGCATTAATATTGGATCGCATGAAATTGAAGGGAATCTGAAAACCTGAAAACCGGACCCAAATTTTTTATAAGGCACATTGGATTGAGAATTCACGTTACAAATTAGGCAGACGTCAGCATCCCATTTTGGAACGCGAATTTGGTTTGAAATTCAATCTATTCAGACTTTTGAAGTCCGACGGAAAGGGTTCTTTAATGTTTTAATAATTTAATTTTATGTATGCTTTAATATATACATATGTTTTAAACATATTTTATATATATATCATATGCGAAATGAAAGGTGGGCCATAGAATTTAGTTTTAATTTTATTTTTTTTAAAAGAGGGTTTATTATAATATGTTTTATATGTTACGACATATAAAAATAAAAAGGAAAAAAAAGCTTGGTAGTTTTTTTTATAGACAGTACGTAAATTTTTTATTACACAGTAGTGTGTAAAAAGTGAAAGACCGAGTGTAACTTTTTAAGTGTGTATGCACAGCAGTGCGAAAGTGAAAAACACAACAGAGTGTTTTAGAGACAGAGTATGTTTGTTTTGAACAGACAGTGAGTTGGTTTTATGCACTGTGTTTTGTAGCAGTCATAATTTTGTAATCCCTCTCAGTGAGGAAGAAGTGTAATAGTTTTTTTTTGAGTTATTGAAGGGAATAGAAGTTTTTTTTCAAAGTATTGAAACTTTGTCTCTTGTCAAAGAAATTTTTATTTTCTCTGTGTTAGAGGAAGGGAGATTTATTCTCCATTCATTGTTCTATAATTTTTCAATATTCCAACATGTGCAAGAACAAAAGATGTTGTGGTTCCATCCCCAGCTAAATCATTTGTCTTTGCCGCAGCTTGCCTTACCAACTTGGCCCCAATATTTTCAACTGGGTCCTCTAATTCAACCAATAAAAAGGCCAAAACCATAGCATTGAGATACATTTCATTACACTGTCAATAACAATAAAATTTGACTCAACCGTAACCCTTTCCTTTTATTGTTGTGAAAATATTTATGCATTACTCTAATGTTGCTAGTCCATAGGCCAAGTAGACCACTGGGTAAATAATATGTTTCCTTTCACCTTTGAGTTTTCAAATTATGCCTACCAAATCTAAGACATTTAAGAGGGGGAACTAATACAACGTTAAAAACAGAACCAGAGCACACATCTACAAATTACCTCCTTAGCTACTGTCACACCATAATTAACTATTTTCGGAGAACCATGCTTGCTCTCCAAGACAACATTTTTCCCTTCGCCCCAAGGGTGACTCCAACAAGATCAACAAGTTTGTTCACACTGCCTGCAAGACAAATTGACAATGCTTCCAGTAAGTGTGAAATTGAATGCCAGACCATATACCAAAACAAACCTCCATGAAAAATTAAAATAACACATTAAAATTGAATATAAGGGGACAACGAAAGATCCACCGCAGTGAAGTTTCACGTGCAGGTGACCTTCCTTTAAACATAATTTTTTCTCTGACCTACCATTTTTTTGTCACTAAGCCATCCTTGTTGAAGTACAACTCCTTTTCCATCGCTCTTGTATTAACTACCTTCTCTCTGTCTCGTAATCTAAGATTCCCTCTTCTACTTGAGCGATTAAAGGAAATGGGTGAAAAAACCGAAAGAGAAGACAATTGTCTGCCATAATTATCAAACATTGCACCCAACTTCTTCCCCTTTCCATTGTTACCCAATGAGGTAGATGTGGCAATTGTTGTCATACTTCCCAAAGCAGAGGCCATGTTCTCTTATGCTGAATATAGAATTACAAGATCTTCATATTAGTATGAACCTTAAAAAACATGACTCCCATTGCTAAAAACCACTTTTAAGTTGTAACAGGCAAACTAAAAAACTATCGCAACTTTTTGCAACTTCTGGAGCATTAAGAGAGAAATAACCAAAGAGAAATACAACCACAATCCTCATTTTAATGAGACTGGACTATATATTTTCATTAAGATAATAGAAAGAAATCACGACTATATTAAGGCCAGCACAAAACAATCTTTAACCAGTGTCTCTCGCGGCCTTCAGGTTGCCATACTAGAGGTTACATATTTTTAATTTAAATTCTTGACCTCTTGTGCCCATATATGAATGCATCCAATGGGATATATACATAAAATTCTCCTTTATATCCCCAAAAACAAATTCCCTACTAAAAGAGCACCAGTATTGATGGATCACCCCACAACATCCAACCCACTAGAAACAGTGAAAAAGGAAACCCGAGAAAACTTCTGAAATATATCAAGATGACTATATGGGTGGTTCTTATGAATCAACCAACCATTTAGAACATGCTCATCAATCCAAACCATGAGTATTATGTGACGATATTCAAGCAGGCACTGAATCGGATTTCTGAAGCTATGTTAGAGAAACCCTAAACTCTCACTGAAAATAGGTGAAAAGTGGAAACACTCAGAGATTGACAAGTACCAATTGGTACAAGTGGTATACAATTGGCATGCTCAAACAACGAGGTGATGCAGGAATGACATGAGGGAGAAAATATCAGAAAATCCCCAAATCTGGAGAACTAAAGCTCATCACCAACCTAAGATTGACAACTTTACATGATGTAACCTATGAAATCGTAAATGGAGAAATCATAGTAACAATAAAGTAACCTGTGTAACAATAAATTCGGATTCATCCTGGGAGTGGTAATGGGAGAAATCATAGTGAACAACAGGAAACATGCAGAGTTTCTTACAATCAAATAGATGAAAAAACACATAAAAAAACCTAGATAATAATCATGAACAAGCTTAATATTGAATTATGAACTGTAAAGGAACTTACAAAATGTGACATTACGAACCTGGTCAAGCGCACAAGCAAAAATATCCTGGACATGACCCTGGTTGACAAGTTGTATTGCTCATGATGCAAGAGGATTTGTACCTGCACTGCCAAGTCAATCAAATTCCATCATTATCTATACAATAAATACAAGTAATTGATGTAGTATTTTTTACTCTAAGATGCATTCTTATGATAATGTTAGAACATATGTTGAAAATGTCAAAACATACCTGAATAAGCTCCTCTTCGTTTCAAGAACAATTTATTGGAGTCGCATGAACTTGGAACAAGCCTCCCACGATCTGAAAGAGTAGCAACTAAGTCAACGGTGACTTTTTTGTTGCTACACTGGATCGAGGGTGGTTTGCTCCAAGATTAAATCGCTCCAATAAATTATTCTCTACTAAACAGGGCCAACCACGTGAAGGTGGAAGCTCTTATGGCCCCTCCCCCCCCCCTCCCATCACTCTCAATTCCCCAATACCCAATCTATATTTCATTTTTTACTTTCATGAGCATAAAAAAAAATATTCAATAACTAATAAAAAAAAATTTCAACAAAAAGTACGCAAGGAAACATTGCAATTAATGCTTGACATAAAAATAGTATGATAAATGAGTTTTTATATAACGCAAAAAACGTTCCAAGTATGGTAACGTTTGTCTTATAATAATACAATATTTTACATTGTCAAATTTTCTTTTTCTTCTTCCTATTTTTAAAGCTTCTAATTACATCATCAATATCATCGTGCTCTGCTCCTGTTTCGTGCCTTTCAACCCGCACTGCTGACCTAGTTGCGTATTCACGATGTCTGGGCTCATCCAGTGACGGGGCATCGCCTACAAAAGCAGATAATATTAAATTTTAATTGTCAGTTTTTAAATATCATTGAACTAGTTCGGTAATATTAATAAAAAAAATTGCAATGAGATTATTTACAGTGTACCCGGTTGTAGCGACCTAGTTGCATGGTCACGATTTCATGTACGGTGTCTATATCCCTCCCAATGAGCCATTACCTACAAAAATAAATATTAATTTTAATTGTCAATTTTTAAATATCATTGAACTAGTTCGGTAATATTAATAAAAAAAATTGTGATAGGATTATTTACAGTACTGTTGTGTGTGACTAATTCTTTATGTAAGTCACGATGTACGGTCTCATCCGGTGATGGGGCATCTAAAAATAGATATTATTAATTGTAGCCCTCGGGTTTTTAAATATCATTAAACTGGTTCGAAGTAATATTAATAAGGAAATTCAATGAGATTATTTACGGGTGCACGGTTGCCACTATCGTTGCGTAGTCACGATGTACGGTCTCATCTAGTGATGAGATTGCTACTAAAGAATAGTAATGAATTTTAATTGTTAGTTTTTTAAAAATATATTAAGAACTATTTCGGTAATATTAATAAAAAAAATTGCAATGAGATTATTTACCTGGTGCACCAGTTGTCGTCGTTGGGACTGTTGCCCTGTCTTCCTCTCTGGTGGTAAGATCCTCAAGGGAAACATTATCTGTCATTTAAACAAAATATTTTATAAGGACAACCATCAAGGTATAACTAGAAAAATTATAAGTGGAAATTAATTACCGTCACGGCCCTCACTGATAGTAGCATTGTCAGCCTGGTCCCCACTACAATGATGAGGTTGCACGTGAAGATCATCTACATCTGGCTCTAAAACTGGGTTATTTGCCTCATCGATAGTGCTACTCCCCTGATTTAAACAAAGTTGTTAGACATTAAATTTATGGACGAAAACAAACATACTGAAAGGTTAATGTTTTACCTTGTCAGTCATTCTAGATCTTAGGACCTGCCCCAAGCTTCTGTGATATTCAACTACGGTTTGATAGCTGAAATGGAAAGCGATATTTTTATCTTCCTCTATAGTTTCTGTTTCGAATTCATCACCCTACATTACATATGATTGTGTATTTTTAATCATATTTGATATGATTACAAAAACGTTGGAAGGCGATACAATTAATTATAAGATGTTTAGCTACTTAATTACAATTCTTGTGGCTAATTTCAAGTAGCCGCCCTGGCCTAGCTTGTGATGGCCCTTTTTTTTCAATCCTGGCTTTGGTTGCCTTTGAGGTGTCAGGAAACCTAGCATCAAAAGATTGAACTCAGATATGACATAGCACACTTTTATTTTAGAAATAGAGAAAATTAAAGCTATTGAATTAAATTTGTAATTTACCTTACGGGTCCAGTTGGCGTTTTTCCTTCTTTCTTTGCCCTTTTCTCTTTTCCATCATGGATGAGTGCTCTCCATTCACTCTTTGGAACTATGAGAGGACACTCGTATCTAGGGTTAAATTTCAATTGCGTCCTATAGGTGTCCCTGGTATATTTCAAATATTTGCCGGCTACCTGAGCCACCGTTGTTCTGTCAAATGTGCTGACCCCAAAAAGGGCTTCTAGATAATCTAGAAGTTATTTTTTCAGGTTGGAATTCTGGGAATTCCACCCTGTGCGTATGGTTGGGCCAAAAATTACCAACGCATGGCTCTCCAAAAACTTGTAGAACTCATTTTTTCCTACACAGAAAAAAAAAATTCATTAATTTAAAAATAAAAATCATGATAAATATGTTTTATATAAAGTACATGAAATAGTTAAAATATTAAAATTTACCTGGGAGTTGTACGTGATTTATAGGGACACCTTCATCGTTCACCAAGAATGTGCCATTAATGGTTCCTGTGGAGCTGACACGTGTAGCTCCAGGAAACGCAATAATGTAGTTGGCCATATTAGCCTCATCATTGCCAACACGTTCAGCGGTTGGCTGGGTGTCTGCTTGGGCAGGGTGTGTTTCTTGGCTGGCACCTAAGGAGTAGAAGGTGTACGAGAGGGTTACTGGGAAATCTCTTGCCCTTTTGTCCCACTACCACCAACACCAGGTTCAGCAAGTTCCAGAAAAAGCTACATAAAAAAGAAATTTTTGTTAGTTTAGTCAATGTAAAAATTAAAAATCAAACTATCACAATTCATCTCATCCAGAACAAAAAAAATATCCTTTTGGATTTTAATTATTACCTGATATGTTTCTAACTGGCTCATAAGTTTTTTTATCCTCTCTTCTGTTTCAGGTGTTTCAGGTGTGTCTATCAAAGTATTAAATTCCGACCTTGCATCTCGTGCCTTTTCTTGCAACAAGAACACTGGAGATAGGGATGAAGAAAGCTCTTCCTCAAAGAGGGAATCATCAGTCATACCATGGCTAGGTGTCTTCATATTTTAACAAAACTAATATTATTTCAATTATGTAAATAATGAAAATGCCTAAAGATAGAGCAATGCTGTCACTTTACATGTTCTTTTGCTGGCCTCTTTCCACGATCATCCCGTCTCGGGGTTGTTCCTGTACTGCCCTGATCAGTCTGCCACATTGCAATAAAATTATAAATGTAAAAACTTGAAAACAATATCTAACTTGAAAACACAAAATTAAAACTGAAATAATTTCTAATAAGACACCGGAAGACAGAGTTAGAGTTTCAAATATGCCTTGCATTGAATTCAGTCCTAGAAACATGTCATTGCACATTAAGGCACCCAAACAAGAGACGAGTTGACAATGAAGACCTTATTGAATATATGGTTGGAGCAACTTCTAGTAAACTTGTTGTGAAGACCTTGAGGACATTTTTGGAGCAACATTGTTGAAGCTGATGGTATAGCATTGTTGGAGACGATCTTGAAGGGCCTTGAAGTGAAGCTTTGGAGCAACTATTGAAAAATCCTTAGAGCATTTAAGTAAGGCACTTTCTATCTTCCATCACCTTTTTCCTTTCAATATCCTTTAAATGATTTTGTTGATATTTAATGTTTGAAACTATGTTGCCAGGAAACGTGGGTTCGAGGACGGGGACGGAGATGGGGACGGGGATGGCATTTTTTGAAACAGGGTGCGTGGGTTCGTCTGGGTATTTTTATATTAATATATATTATAATTTATATATCATATATAATACTATATTTTCTAAATTATAATTTATAAATTATAAATTTAATGACACTAATATAGTAATTTGTAAATTACTAATAATTTATAAACTTTAAACTTTAAAGATTTAAACATGCACATCATTCAAAATTCAAGTTTCAACATTCACATGTGACATTTGTCATTGAAATTTAAAAATTTCTAGTTTGATAATATCATGATTCATATATGATATCAAGTGAAAATTGGAGCTCAGTTTACATATTAATAACTTATAATAAATTAGAATCATGATTCAAAATTTCAAAATATATGTCCATTGGCATACTAAATTCAAAATTTGCCTCAAGGCATCTCCAAATGGCAAACTGTAAACATGAACTAAGAAATTTTGATATACTAAAATAAAAATAGCTAAATCCTAATAGTGAGCAATGACTTCCTCAAGCCATATCATCAACATCCATGTCATCAACATCACTTAGATCTTCACTTAGCATGCTATCCAAGTAGGAATCACTCTCATCTTGAGGCTCTGGCTCATCCATAGAAATTTGAGGATGGATGTTTGTGGTAAGTCTACGCTTTCGCTGGGTAAGTTATGAACTTATGATTCATGGATAGGTAGGTATGTTTTAAGGTTTAATTTTTTATTTTTTTTAAGTTTTAACTTCCCCCTTTATAATTGACTATAGCCTATGGGGTTGGATAGGCTACTTTGTCCTCCCTTGGGCAATTTAATTATAAGAGAACATTACAATTGGAATATTGTTCACTTCCACTGTTGTTTTGTATAATATTTCATAGTAGTCCCAAGGCAGAAAATTCACAGAATTAAGATCCAGGAAACCTCTGGTTAAGAGATTAAATTTCTGTTACATTTAAAGTCAAAGCCAACAGAAATTTCTTCACCAGTAACTACTCTGTCTAAGCCATGCCTAGTATGATAGATATGCTATTTGTCCAGTTTTGCATCATAGTCATAGTAGCTACAGCACCTTTGGTGTGAACAAATAATCCCTCTTGGAAATTAGGTTGTGTATGTCCAGATTGTATTCGATCAACCCCATGCCAATAAACCTGTAGGAATAATTTTATACATCTACTATAACAGAGCTGTAACTTTAATGTCTAAGACTTATTTACCATTAAAAAATAGAAATGTTTATTTCTGAGGTTTGATCTTTCTAAATATGCCAGACTAATTCATCCAAATAGCATACCAATTCATTTGAATCAATTAAGTTTTAAATCTTAAGTTTTAAAATTTAATTGTAATTTGTATGTTTTAAAAAATAGTTAGAAACAATACCATTTAAAAACTAGGGTTCTCAGTCCTTGGCATTCCTTCACTTGGGCCTAGGGGCACACTAGAATAATTTCACACTAAACCATGCAAACTTAAAAGTAACTTAATAGATCCATAAAGTAATAATAATCATAATTCCTAATTTCCTATTGTATGATATGATGCAAATTATTCAAACATGAAGCAATGAAGACATGCAATGTCTGAATTTCAAGATTGATGAACCAATACAAGAAGTTAGAAACTACAAATTTGATTCAATACTCTGTGTCCGAACTCCAGGAAGGAATCTAGTTTGTAGTACAGAACATGCATTGTGTATTATCAATTCTTAATTGACAACAAATAAATGACATCTACCTCATCAATTCCTTCCCATTTTGTGTTTTTATGTTACATTCCTTATAAAAGTGTTAAATTTCTCTCAAAGTAAGCAACCACTGAATGAAATAAAAAATAGTTGAGATATGATTGAGAAATGGTCATTTATTTCTTTCAAGGATCTTCACGATTTCTTTGGTTGTTTTTCATCTAAAGAAACAAGAAATGACCTAAGAAACTATCATGATGTAATATAAGAAACAACATGGTGCAATGGCCATTTTCAAAGCCAAATGATGTCCATTGAGGACATGGCCTTTATTTGGTTCCTGTTTCATAGGAGTTTCAGGTAGAAATGGAACTTTGTTGTACCATTTCCAGTAGTAAAAAGGGAAAAACTTCTTTTTCCATGGGAAATAATTTACCTTTCCTTTTTCAAGATAATCTAAATCACAAAAAATATGAACTATACTGCACACATTCTTGGATAATGTGAAAGTGGAAAAGGAATACCCTACACGAGTGATGCACACATGTACATTTGAACACTAATAGATTTTTGTAGTTGAAATGCAATGCTTGTTTTCATTTAAATGTAGGGTTTTTAAAGCAGGGAGAAATAATGGCTGCCAAATTAATAAGCGTTTCTTTGGGAAAAAATTTAAATCTTGTATTGGGTGATGAAGATAATAGAGGGTATTGAATCTTGATTCTTGACATCTAGAGAGAACCCTACAGCCTAACACAATCCAATGGAATTGACCAAAAAAACCCAAATAGAGTCAACCCTACTATAGGAGGAAGGGCCTGCAGTAAGAACTTACCATTTTGCAAGAGCTGAGGGCGAATGTTGTTCTGCAAGAGCTGAGGGTGGACGTTGAGGGCGAATGCAGGGTGAATGTTGTTCTGCAAGAGCTCAGGGAAAATGCTGAGGGTGAATGCTATTCTGCAAGAGCTTAGGGAAAATGCTGAGGGTGAATGCTATTTTGCAAGAGCTCAGGGCGAATGCTGAGGGTGAATGCTGTTCTGCAAGAGCTGAGGGAAAATGATGAGGTAAAATTTTGTTCTGCAAGAGCTGAGGGCGAATGCTAAGGGAAAATGTTGTTTTGCAAGAGCTGAGGGCAAATGTTGAGGGTGAATGCTATTCTGCAAGAGCAGAGGGCGAATTCATGCATGATATCAGACGTTAATGTAGCTATTGCGACGGATATAAGTTTTGTATTTTTAATAAAATCATTTTTATGTAGCGTGCATATAATTTTCGTATTTTTATGTAGTGCGCATATAAGTGTCGTTATACCGACGGTGGAAAAAGCGTTGCTATTGCGATGGATGCCTCCAAACGTCGCAATTGTGACACTTAGACATTGTGTCGCACTTGCGACGTTTGGAGGTAGTCATCACAATAGCGACGCTTTGGGGCATAGTGTCCAATTGCGACGTATTCCTCCAAACGTCGCAATTTTGAGACGTTGTATAAGTGTCGTTATTGCGACACTTTTCTATAAATGTCGGTATAGCGACGGTTTCAGGCGAGATTTTAAAAATTTGGGGAAATTTCTGACATTTGGTCAAAAGTGTCGGAACCAAGTGTCATAATTTCCCCCAAATGTAGTA